>CM057455.1:423362500-423872500 GCA_016271365.2 Neoceratodus forsteri
GGCAGTCGATGCACAGTTTGACATGCTAACACCGCTGCAAAACAATGCTGTTCAAGAGGGGTTGTTATTACCTTACAGGCACCCGCAGTTCTGCTCTTCCCTGGCTGTGTGTCCTGTGTGTGGCTTCATAAATGGCGGATCCCACAAGAGAGTGTGTCATACAACTTTGACAGCCAATATTGTGTTGTCACTAATCATAAATCTTTTGCATATGGTGATAAACAATGTGATATTATTGTACCTAACTTTTGTTTTATTCCTTATCAAACTACAGTTATTGGTCATACTGTAATAACCCATGTTCCGTCCTGGAACAAGGTATCATTAACACAGACCCTGAATATTTGCTTGCTCTGTCTCAGTATTTACCCATTTTCAATATTCACATCAACCCACTTAATCTGGCACTCAGGTCACTTTTAGATAGAAGGTATACCCACCTCATCTACATCAACAATAACATCTCCAAGGCCAGATATGCTCTTAATACCCTTATCCATGATGATGATTTAAGCACCCCAGTTTCCAACACCTGGTTAGAATTAACTTTCAAAGGTTTTGTGATAATACAGTCTTTTGATATTTTACGTGGTACTAACCGTTTGCTGTCTCAAGCATACTCTGAAACAACACCGTGAACAACTACAGTTTCTCACAAAGCTCGTGCAGCTGGTCTGTGATGCTATCACCCACAACTTACCCATTAGTTGTTGCCTTTTCAGTAAGGAAACAATGGGGGATTGTTAGGCTGGTCCCCTAACCTGTATTGAAACCTACAGTACACCCCTGACAGCATCCATAGTATTATCTAATCTTGGCTCCAACATGAGCTATAATCATTACTAACGTATTAGGGCATAGTTACTTACCATATAAGAGCAGGGTATCAGGGACAATCTATACGATTATTGTTATGATTCATTGGAAATATATCTGCAATATACTAATAATGTATTACTGTGTTCTGATTCTAACACATATTCTGATCTTCTGAGAAGTCTTATGTATGCCTACACTGCCACCATGTGGATTTATGTAACACCGCACTTATTTTCTATGATTTGTAAGAACCCATTGTGTTTATAATTCTAGCTGACCTTACTACAAATGTGTATCTCTGATACCGAGGAGCCACCTAGTATTTTAGCCAATAAGGCTTGTTTGTACATCTAATGTGCATAATTGGAATGTGTTCCTATAGTAGTAAATACCTATAGTACAAGAACTGTTGTAAGACATTTTTGCACAAGTCCATCTTCATATCCCAGGGTATAGGCAATACTCTGGCTCCGGTATCTAGGTAAGATTCCATGTAGGGTTTGGTTCTGATTTTGTGTAATAAACCTGTTTATTACTCACTGATGTAATTTGTTTATAGTCTCTTCTGTTAGCCTCTGACCAACAAGAACCTAAGAGGTAATACTCCTCTACAATAGTGATGGTATATCCCTTTTCAACAGTACCAGACCATGTGCAGTATAGTGGTAACAAGAAAATGGCACAAACCCACCCCCCACACACACACATATATGCATATGCACATACACACAACAAATCTGGTTCAGACAGATACATGAACACACATTTCATAACCAACACCACACACAATTGTTAATGAACAAAACATCAACCAATCAACACCCCCACCCCAACCAGGAATGCCCTGGTGCACAGTAAATAGATATTGATTTGCCGACACCACATAGCAATGATGACAGAGTGGACAAAAGTAATTGCCAATAGCTCAGCAAGTTGCACAGTTGCCTCTGAGGTGGAAAGAGGAAGGTCAGGGTTCAAGCCCCATACCAGGCACTTGGGGTAAATCAGTACTGACACCATAGTGCATAATGAGGGGATGCTGCACTCCTGAGGTGCCATCTTTCAGATGAGATGTTAAACCAAGATTCTGTTCTGGTGGTTGTTCAGGTGGACATTAAAGATCCCATGGCAGTTCAGGTAGACATTAAAGATCCCATGGCACTTCTCAAAAGAGTAGGGAATGTCCCAGTGTACTGGCCCAAGTTCCCCTTTCACTAAAAATACGCAACAACTTAATCTGGTTCAATTTCAGTTTTACCATCTGTATCTCCCTCTCCCCGGGACAAGGCTGAAAATATGCAGAATTGTCTAGCCCTCCTTTCTCAGTCAACAAAACTAAATAAAATGAATAAAAGACCGCACAGAAATAATATACCTTTAATCATACAGCTGTCTTGTACTTCATGGCACCCACTGTAAGTGCACAGTAATATGCTGTGGGCCAGAAGTGAAATCACAAATGCCCAACTGCACAAACATAAAGGGCTGTGCTATTGCAAAGTCACTCATTCTGCCAGATATAGCCTGCCTTCTAGGTCATGGCACACGGCACATTGCTCATACTGGTAGCAGGCTGTGTTGCACCCCTGCAGACAGAGCTCCCAGTGTGTCTTCCTGCTTAGAGCTCCCTGACCCATAGTCATACCATGATGACACCTCTACCTGCTGTTCTTCCTCCTTCCTCTTCTTTTCAGCTTTTTCCTTCTTCTCCTCAGTCATTTTCTGCAACTGATGCCTTGGATAACACATCTCAGGATGATGGTCATTACATGTTGGACAACCATGTCTCAGGATGATGGTCCCACATGTTGGACAACCACATCTCAGGATGATGGTCCCACATGTTGGACAACCATGTCTCAGGATGATCACCCCCACATGTTGGATGACCATGTCTCAGGATGATGGCCCCCACATGTTAGATGACCATGTCTCAGGATGAAGGCTCCCACATATTAGATGACCATGTCTCAGGATGATGGCCCCCACATGTTGACAACCACATCTCAGGATAATGACCCCACATGTTGGATGGCCATGTCTCAGGATGATGACCCAAACATGCTGGATGATGTCTCAGGATGATGCTCCAAACACGTTGGATGACCATGTCTCAGGATGATGCCTCAAACATGCTGAATGATATTTCAGGATGATGGCCCAAACATGTTGGATGACCACATCTCAGGATGATGGCCTCCACATTTTGGACAACCACATCTCAGGATATTGGCCTCCACATGTTGGATGGTGTCTCAGGATGATGCCCCAAACTTGTTGGATGACCATGTCTTAGGATGATGCCCCAAACATGTTGAATGATATCTCAGGATGATGGCCCAAACATGTTGGATGACCACATCTCAGATGATAGGCCACATATTGGATGATGTCTCAGGATGAGTAGCCCGTGATATGGGCATCGGTAATGGGCACCTACAATAATGGTGACCCAATCCCTGGTGCATGTCATTGGGGCTACGGTAGGGTAGGGCAGCCAGATGAGGGGCGGCGAATAAGCGACTGGATGTGGCTATCACGCATGCATGTGGGGGAGCAAGCATGCACAGCGAGGGCAGAAGGGGATGTGAGGGTGGTGCTGCGGTGGGTTGCTGGGCCGACCCCATGGCATGGTGGATGAGTTGGCTGTATTGAAGGGGCAGGGTACTGGGTTCAGATCTGGGTGCTGGTGCATTTTTGTTGCGCCCAGCCTGAACCTTTTTAAAAATGTTTTCATCCCCGACATGAACCCCCTGGAGTTGAGAATCCTTAAGTAGGGGATGTGGGCACAGCCCCACATAAAACATAAAAATTAAGTCCCTGCACCATTTTGTTGGGCTGGAGTCAGAGTGCAAAATAAATTTTGCCACTTGGCTTCACAGTAACGGCACCACCTTTAGGCTTTCTCAATATCACATAAACCCCTCAGGATGATGGTTCCCACATGTTGGATGATGGCTCAGGATGATGGCCCCCCATGTTGGATGACCATGTCTCAGGATGATGGCCCCACATGTTGGACAATGTCTCAGGATGATGGCCTCCACATGTTGGATGATGTCTCAGGATGATGGTTCCCACATAACAGACAACCACATCTCAGGATGATGGTCACCACATTTTGGATGACCACATCCTAGGATGATGGTCCCCATATATTGATGTGGCAGCATCTCAGGATGACGGCCCCACATGTTGGATGACAATGTCTCAGGATGATGGTTTCCACATGTTGGATAACACCTCAGGAGGATGGTCCCCACATGTCGAACAACCACATCTTAAGATGATGGCCCCATATGTTGGACAGCCACATCTTAAGCTGATGGCCCTCACATGTTGGACAACCATGTCTTAGAATGATGGTTCCACACAATGGGCAACCATCTCCCAGGATAATGGTCCCCATATGTTGGACAATCAAGTCTAAATGATGAGCCCACATGCCAATGTTTTCTACAATGACATCAATAAGTGGACTTCAGTGAAGCTGTACTGTCCCAACACCAACTCAAAATACTGAGATCTTTAAATTGCCATACTTCCAGGAAGACATTGCTGAAAAGATATAATGAAGCTCATCTGGGAACTGGCAGGTCAAAATGTACTTCACCTTGGCACCAAGTGGACACTTTGCTTCCTTTGCAGACATGTTTGAAAAGGATGTGTCAAGTACTGTAGCTGCAAACAAACACTAAGTGAGTACTACTGTCAGTATTTCACAGGATGCCAGGAGGGCACAAGATCCAGGCAGACACCAAAGCTATTAACAAACAGCGGCTGCACCAGAAGCAGACCCTCACAAGAGCAGTACCAGATCCTCAGCCCTGACAAATTCACAAAGCAAAAGACAGAGGCCCAGGAGTACAACTTGGTCAGAGTGCAGTCTCTTCCATCTTCTGCAAGCCATAGCAGAAGTCGGCAATCCTGTCAGTTCTTTCTGGGACACCATCCTGGGAAACAAAACCATCTCCAAAGCTGCCCAAGGAACCTGATGAACTTTTGGAAGAAGTCACCATGGCACCCCATTGCATCAACACAAGCTATGGACACCCTGGAAGCAGACCCTCTACCTCACACCACGAAGAAGAGGACATATATCTCCATCCTAGTTGTGCTACTATTGTGGAGAAAGGGCTAACAAAATCCACTTAACCCACATCTGTCCACAGCACAGCCTATTTTGATTTCTGTAGCAAGCCCAACCAGCTGATAGGACTCTGATTCGTGCAGGAACTTTCTCACTATGAGTGCTGCCACTGTCAATGAGGCTTTATGATGAAGTTAGCTATGTAATGTGTAATGTAACAGGTCTAGAAGTTAGTTTTGGGAAAAACATCTTCACTGTCAGGGTCCTTAAAGTCGCATTGGGCAGTATAGATGAATGTTACTGATTTAGTTCCTTGGGAAAAGCATTTTCTTTTTTATTACTTTCCTCAGGTCTTTCTTCCCATCTTGCTAACCCTGTAGGATGAGTGGAAGCTTCGAAAGCTTTTCTGACTCACTAACTGCATCTTGGCCGTGTGGCTTGCTGGATAGTTCGTACAGTTGTGAAGGTGCCCTTCAAGTAAAGGTGCTCTTTGAGTGTTTCCTAGTTTCCTGGTTGAGAGGTAAGTAGCAGTATGTCTTGGTTCTCCATACCCTGGCCCATAGAGAACAGGCTCTGCTTAAGGGGTATTTACGCATGCCCCAAGGGGACACAGAAGCTATCTCAGAACCTGGTGCCCTTAATATGCGTGAACTCCCCCTTCAAATCTTTCATCTGATATTCACAGGGTAAAGACACAAGTGGGCTTGTTTTTCTGTTTTTAGTAGGAGGGTGCCAGCTTTGCATAGCTTACTGTGGGTATTACATTGGACGGAGGAGATGGAGTACCGTGTCCCTACTGAGTAAGACAGGAAGACTGGGTGTCACTGTGAAAGGGAATTTGATTTTGTTTTTATTTCCCACAACACTAGTTCTATGACAGTTGGCAGGAGAGCTCTCCACACAGCTAACAGGGAGAAGCTGGACCGTTTTCACGCAGAAACTAATTGGTTATAGTGTGGCTGACATCCATAGGCACACCCAAGGGTGTCCATCCCCACTACCAAGTGTACACCAGCTCTTTCCAGCATCAGTCTCAAGAAGAGGGTTTTGGGGCTGGCCCAGTGGCGCTGAGGTTGAGGCTCTGGATGCCACACCTCACGCCATGCTGGCGACTTGGGTTTGGGAATGGACTCAGGCAGCCGGGGATCAGCAGGGAGGAAAGGATCAAGCATCCGAGGACAGCTCTCCTTTCCTGGGAAGGAGAGGGACATGATCCCACCGTCTGGTGACCCCCAGTGGAGACTGGGAGTCTAGCAGCAGTCATGATCCTGGCAATAGGGGATAGGCTGCGGCGGCTCTCCTGTGGGTGTGCACAGGAGCGTACACACGCCATGCTGGAGTGCATTGCACTGATGGGCCAGTGGGGGGCCTTAAGAGAAAACCCGTCTGCGGGGATAGGCGATGGCACCTGCGTCTGCTGAGCCACACTCCATTGGGCTCCTCTCTCTTCATCAGGCTGCCTGCCCAGCCAGGCACATTTGATTGTAGGTAGAGTGCCCTGGGCAGATAGGGGCGGCCCCACCTTAGGGGTGCAGAGCCAGGAGTCTGTCTGGATGGCACAGGGTGGAGAGAGAGAGAGCTTCAGGATGGAGGGGAGAGCTCATGAGGTCCGAGGATGCCTTAGAGAGTTCCTTGCAGGGCGGTAATAAAAGAGTTAAAAATAAAAAATAAGAGGGTTTTCATCATCAATTAAATAAAGGACCCCACAGCCAGTTAATGTGTGATACAGGGTACCTATAGCAAAGTAGAAGAATGGGTCACTCCAGCTTTGATAACAAGGTCATTAGAGTCATACCCTCTGAGCGGGCACAGAGCTCCTGGGTTTGACCCCACCAAGGGATACGACACATACTGGACTCAAACCATCACCAGTGAAGGTGAATTGGTATACAGCTAAAGAAATCCTGATGGGCAACATAAATTCACTCAAGCAGTGATAGCCTCTTTCAGGATGCATGAAACAGTGATAAGGAATATCTAGCACTACTTTGGGGCTCTTCCGCCCATCAGGACCAAAGTAAGGTAACAGGGAGCACTTATGGAGGATGAGTGACAGTCTTTACTTTTATTTTATTTTTTAACTCGGCTTTGTTGATATAAAAAAAGATGACAACACAAGGTGCAGTCACTAAAGTACACAAGACAAGTAATTGTAGGGCACTGACAGTGTGTTATCCATAACAGTCAATAAACAGTGAAAATAGAGTGGGAACTCTGCCAGCCTTAACTTATACAACCCACCATGTGGCATCAGATAAGGAGTAAGTTGCTTCAGCAGTAACCCACTAATTATAGTTAAACAGTAAATACATAAAGCAATATAACACTCTGAATAAATGCCAAGCATGGCCAAACTAGGTGACACTGCTTTGTAAGCTGCCAAAGCAGGACGTCCTGGAGGAGGTGGACCATTGAAGTGGGGAAGAAGGCATCCAGGTCATGTTGGCGTCTTCCCTATCTTGAGTGAAAAGAGGTGTGATCACTCTGGGTGTCCTCATTCTCTACTGTTTTGGGCAGAGCCCTGGTCCTGCTGGACTCCCCAGAAAACATTACTAGTTCAAGTCCCGCCCATTTGATGTGCACCGCGTCAGAGTGTTGAAATAAATTTGCACTCTTGACTTCTGCATACCAAGCGATTGTCTTTAGGCTTTGGCCATTATGACATAGAACCTGCAGTGGTCATTAAGCACCTCTCGAGCCCTAGTTCAATAGGATGGTGTTTTAGGCAGGCCCAGAATATGTGGAAATGAGAGCCCACCTCACCATAATCCTCCAGCATAGACTTGTATTGCTGGTTTTAAAGTGTGTAGTGATGGTAGATGTGTGGAAGAATCATGGACAGTCATAGCCGCCCGGTGGCGCTGAGGGTTGAGGCACTGGATGCCACACCTCCGCCATGCCAGCGACTCGGGTTCGAGATTGACTCGGGCGCCGGGGCTGGTAGGGGAAGAGGATTGAGAGTCCCATGGCAGCTCCTTTTCCTTCGCGGTGGGATATGCGCCATATAGTGACACCCAGCAGAGGCTGGGTGTCTGACAGTAGTGGGTGCAGCTAATAGGGGAGAGCATGGCGCCTGCACATAGGTGCGCTTGACATCATTGCACGTCCGCTCTCCAAAAAGATACAAGAAAACATTGTGGGGAAACTTGTTTCTATGAAGCCCTTCCTCATTGTTGCTCTTGTCGCTGGATCCCCCAACCAGATAATGGTTCCGGGGCTGGATAAGGGAGTCAATTCCACGGCCCCACCTCTGGGAGGGAGCCTGGGTGACCGGGGGATCACAGTAGACAGTAGGTGGAAGACCGGGGCTGTGACCAAGGTGGAAACCTGGTGGTAGGAGCCCAAAAAAAAAAAAAAAGGAAAAGTCATTTCCACTTAAATTCATGACAGCCTGAAGCAGCCGTGACTCTCCACTATATCTCCCAAAGAAGGTTCCAGTCATTGTCAGTGATGGTAACACCCGAATTCACTTCCCATTTAGCCTTCAAATTGCTAAATTCTGAGGCTCTTGCCTAGCAACTTTGCAGCTCGGCACACTGTACAGTCTTTCCTTTTAAAACTGATGGATTGCATGAGAGATCAGAAACTCCTTATGCATCGACAAAGACTCTGACATCTGAAGGTCAGGGAAGCCTGACCAATCTGTCATCCTAACAAATGAAATCTCAAGCACAAACACACAATCTGTCTCTGAATGGTGTAGAGCTTCTTGTCATCGGGCCATAAAGATTCATGGAGCTCCTCATCACCCGTCCAGATGGTCCTTGAAGCCTCTTTACCCGCAGCTTATATTATTGCCAGTTTCACCTTTTAATGATCAATACAAGCTATAGCAGCACAAGGCCTCCTCCACCCCTTCCCACATCTTCAGCTGGTTCATCTGGGTAGGGTGAGAACACATCCAGTCCGTCCCCCATATCAGTGACTACAAAAAGCCACCAGATTGTACAAGTTAAATCAATCTTATGACTAGTGTTTAGAGTTAGCAACAGTAGAGATATTGCTACGCCAGGGTTGCCATGACAACTGTAGCTCTATCAAGGAAGGAGCAAAGCCTTGATGCATAGGTGGCATCGGCTGTTTTACTTCTACCCTTGACCAATTAGGAAGTTCAAACTTGAGGTTACCGTGATTTCTGAATTGTCTACAAAGTTGTTATTACTGTGTTGTAATGTTTTGTGTTAATGCAATGCAAATAATGGTGGTTTTACCCATGACACTGATCTTTATACAGGTAACCCCAAGGTTAGTCATTTAAATCTGTACAAGGCTTACTGTACATGTCTGTTGCTATTGACTGGCTGAAAATAACCTGTTATCTACTTTCTCTCCTATTACTGCTGGTCAGACCACTGGACCCAGAACGCGGCAGGGTTCTTTGGTGAAGTCTAGTGAATACCAACTATGGTGTGAAGGAAAGAAGGACTATCTTTCTTATACACTGCATGCAGACCATCAAGACCACATCACATTATGGCCAAAGTGAAACTAGTGTCTTGGAACATCCAGGTAATCAATCACCGTATTAAAGAAAAAAAAATTATATCTTAACTTGGCAAATATGATGTAGCCTTGCTTTCAAGAAACCCACCCCAGAAAAGAAGCAAAAAAAACTTGAAGAGCATGGGTGGGATGGAACACTTTAGTTCATACTCTAAGAAAAGACAGTGAGTATCAGTCCTAATTAGATGAGGGTGTCCCATGCAGGCTGAGTCCATTATAAAGGATAAGGAGGGTAGATGGATCCTAGTAAAAGGAAGTTACAGACCAGATACCTAATTATTGGTAGTATTTATGCCTCTAATGAGGATGATCCTCACTTCTTCTTGACCTGCTCCAGCATGTAATGGAATGCACCCTGGCAGAAGCCACATTATGCTTAGGAGGGACTTTAACCTGGTCCTGGATCCACTCCTGGACAGGACCCCACTTGAAAAGGCACTCCTTCTCATGCCAAAGTACAAAACCCTGGCTCAGAATGTCATGAGTAATGCAACTGTTGAACATCTGGAGACTTTTCCACCCCACAGACAGGGATTTTACTGTCAGATCAGACAGATTTCACTCCAGCAGTAGGTTGAATTACTTCTTCTGCTTTCACTGTTCACCTGAAGTGCTAGGTAGACACTAGCATACACCCACTGCATTCTTGGATCATGCTCTGATCTCCTCACATTGGTCCTTCAGCAAACAGTAACAAAAACACCACATTAGGCGCTTCAGCCCTTCTTTGTTCCACCATGGAATTTAAAACTGGCTGGCCAAGGAGATATAGACATACTTAACATAAATGAACAGCCTGATATCTCCCTAGCACTTTTGGGAGGCCTTCAAGGCCTTCATTAGAGGGTGTATTATTAGCTACTTGGCAAAAGTAAAAACAAGAGGTAGCCAACCTCACAAGGCACTTGAAGGAATTGAAGCTCAAATTGTGCACCTCCGACCATCCCTTGGCTAAGGAGATACACAGCTTAACCGCAGTAAAGTATAAATTTAATAAGATATTTCACCAACAAGCTCAGAGGGCAATTTTTTTTCTTAAAAGAGTACTACAGTCAACATTTGCAAAAACATATGTTGTACAGTTTTTTATTTGTGTGTTTAGTACCGTGTCCTTCCTTTGTTTGCTATTAGGAGTCTTTTATCAGTGTGCCTACTAGTTTATAACCTCTCCTGGTTTTATAGCCTCCGGGATCTTCACAATACCGCTATTTATTGCTCTTCTGTTTCCTACAATGCCTCCTCTGCCATATGACAGTGATGCATCTGGGACAACAGAGTCAGCAAATGCTGGTTTACATTCAATTTTAAAGCAGCACAGCTGTGATGTTAAGTCACTTTCCTTATCCAGTAGGCACTGTAGGCTACATTTACAGCTTAGAATCACTTGAGGTCCAATTGGTGGGAAAACAGCTGGAGTTTTTACTGATTATAGCATAGATGACCTAGTGTGCTTATATGGCTGTGTGTAGTTTGATGAAATTGAAAGCAAAACATTTACTCCTGCTGGCTAGACCTACACAAACATATAGAACACAAAATATTTAATTAGAGTTATTTAGTTGAGGCCAGAACATTGAAACAATAAAACAAGACATGCAGAGGTGGAAAACAAACAGACCTATCCCTAACAGGCAAAATTGCAGCCCTCAGGAGGATGGTATTTCCTAGGCTTATTTATTGCCTCTTGAAGATCCCTTGTAAAGTGTAGAAACAAACAGATGAATTAATTGCAAACTTTACTTGGGACATGCAGTGCCACAGTTTAGTAAGAAGATTCTTAGGGCACCACCAGATTAGGAAGGCTGGAATATTCCATGACTCTGGGCATACCATACCAGTGAGGAGACAGACAGACACTACACTGTTTAGAAGTGATAGCCCACAGTCATTCCTGTGGGTAGAAACTGAACAAAGCCTGGTAGGGAAAATGCTACTCAGCACAGCCCTGACTGGTAGACCTCTCTGGTACAAGCCCAGACTTGCTATGGCCTACTCCATTCAAGCATGGAGGAAAATCACCAACCTTAATGGGTGGCATCACCCCTCATTTGGGGATCTAGAAGCACTCTAGAATAGCTCAGGTCTCTGTATGGGGTAACCCATCAGCTGGAACTCGTGTTCCAGTTCTCCCCAACCTCCCATGCAGCACTGAATCAAAGGCCTTGTTGAAGTCCAAATCACGGACATCCACTGCATGGTCCTTGTCCAGTTCTCACATGACCGAGTCTTAGTACTATACAAGGTTTGTCTGACAGGATCTGCCCACTATAAACCTGTGTTGTTGACCATCCTGTAGACCGTTTTCCCTCCAGAGCTCACTAGCCTCTCTTTTAGTATGGTTTCCATGAGCTTTCCCACAATCGATGTGAGGCTCACTGCACTATAGTTTCCTGGTTGATCCTTTGGGCCACTTTGAGGATGGGCACCACATGGGCCATTCTCCAGTCCTATGGTACACCTCCACGTCCAGAGAGGTAGTGAACAGGTCAGCCAGTGGCTCACCCAGGACCTCTGCCAATTCCCTTAGTACCCTAGGGTGAATGCCATCAGGTCTGAGTGCTTTGTCCACCCTTAATGCCCTCAAACCTTCTAGTACCCTGCTCTCTGTAATCCCTACAACTGTTGTCCCTCCTCCCTCCTACACACCCCTTGCCTCAGGTATCTGCCCCTTCTCCTGCATGAATATAGAGCAGAAGTATTAGTTCAGTACCTCTGCCTGCTCCACCCCTTTTCCACCCACCCTCCATCCTTCTCAATCCTCACCAGCTGATCCTTGCTCTTTCTTGTCTCTCCAATGTAGCAGAAGCTTTTCTCCACTTTTGATTCCCTGCACCAGTCTCAGCTCCCTGGATGCCTTGGCTGCCCTGACCAGTCTGTAACCTCCTGGACTTCTCCATGTACATATCCTTGTCTTCATCCCTCCCCAATTTCCTGTACTTTCAAAATGCTGCCCTCTTGGCCCTAACCCTTCCATAACCTCCTGTGTCAACCAACTGGGTTTCTTTGCCCTTCCCTTCTTGCCTTTCTTCCTAGTGCAAGATTCCATTGCCTCCCAGCCCTTCCTATATGATGTCCCATTTCTGGTCTGCATCCATGTGTGGTTGCATTCCTGCCAGGTGCCTGCCCCAAATTTCCCCATCTTCATAAAGTCTGCCCCCTAAACTCAATCACCCTTGTACCCGTGCCCCTGTTTCCTCCTCATGTTGAGCATGAACCACACCGGATAGTGGTCACTTCCAGCCAGTGGTTCCTCCACTTCCAGATTCCTTACAGTTTCCCATTATCCAGTACAAGGTCCAGAGTCCTTTCTAACCAAGTCAGCCCGGACCAGCTGTGTCAGAAAGCTGTCTTGAAATGCTTCCAGCAGGACCCACTCCCTTGCACTCATGGTGGATGGGGTGCCCCACTTCACCCCAGTAGGTAGAATCCTCCGCCACCACTGTGCTTCCCTTCCTACAGACCCTACTAATTTGTTCAGCTAATTCCCTATCCAGGTCAATCCCTGAGCCAGTTGCCTGTACACCACCCCATCCTCAATGTCCTATTCTTTGCATCTTGAACTGCATTCATAGAGCTTCTGACCTCCTTCCTCCCCTTCCTCCCTTACACACTTTATCCCTCCCTTACATAGATCACCACTCCCACCCCATTCCCTTAGCCCTATCCTTACTGAATAACCTGAACCCCGGATTATCATAGTTTGATTGGATTTTTTTTCCATTATGTTTTTGCATAGGCACCCTAGCCCCACGAACGGCTTAGTTTGAGTCTGACCCTCACCGACGATCCCCCAAGTGGGCGCCAAGCGAACCATTGTAGCTGGAGGGTTGACACCGAGCCCCAGCTCACATGGGGGCCAAACGATTTTCCTAATTTTGACTTCCCTGGAGCTGGGAATGTGCAATGATGCTAGCGGGCGAGTGTCCATCCCAGCTCCACCCACACGGTGCGACACAGTGTCCCCAGTCTCCGGCCAGACTAGGCTAACCCTCTCCCTCGAGAAGGAGAGCAGTCCTCCAGATGCTCGATCCTTCTCCTCTCCTGCTGACCCCAGCAGCCTGTGCCCATTCCGAACACAGGTCGCCGTGTGGCGAGGTGGTGTCCAGCGCCTCAACCTTCAGCACCACTGGGCGGCAGTTGGACTGGATTTTAACCATCCACTCTTACAAATTCTCTTCAGTTGGAACTCTCCTGATGCCTTCAGTGACCATTGCATCACCTACTGCATCAGGAAGCACCGCCCACCCCATGCCGCTCCTAAATATATGTGGTTCAGGCCTCTAAGGTCCCTCAACCAACAGAGCTTACTGTCCGATCTATACTTGGTTGACTGGTCCAGAATCTTCACTGCATCAGATATCAACTCTGCAGTGGCAGCCTTCAACTCTACCTTCTTAGATATTTGGAATTCTCATGCCCTCTAAAGAAGCTGTGTCTCTGGCACAGGCACCTCCCCTGGATCTTCCCCAACTGGTGAAGCTGATCAAGGCCAGAGATAAAGCTTGGAACGTGTTTAAAGCATCATCCAACTCCTCTGACTGTCAAATGTACAGAACATTGAGGAACGCATGTGCTCAGGCTGCACGCTCTACTAAAAGCTGGATTCTTTAAGTCGCAGCTTGACGACAGCTGTCCCTCCCCAGTTGCCATCTGGAAAACTCTCCACTCTCTGCTCGGCTCCACACACCATGCTTCACCCCTTACTCAGATCCCGCCAATGATGGCTTTGGTGCAGTGGCCTCTTCCATAAACCAGTTCTTCACAATCTGTGCCCTACTCCAAGGGCAACCCCAACTCCACTATCCCCTCCACGTAGACACCTGCACATTCCTCCCCTGGGACCAGTCCCCACCATACCTTTCCAACAGTTACCCCTTAGAGGTACTACATGCCCTCAAATCTCTGAACTCCTCCAAACAAAGCCTGGACGGTATAAATCCCATCTTCTTGAAAATCTCAGCTCCGCCATAGCCCCCAGTTACACATATCTTCAACCTCTCCTCTCTTTCTGTCTCTATGCCCACGGCCTGAAATTAGCCACAGTTATCCCACATTATAAAGGGGATGACCCATCCATCCCTGGAAACTACAGGCCTATATCTCTCCTTCCCTCCTCTCCGAAATCATGGAATCCCTCATCTCTAAAGGCTAAATGCCTGCCTTGCCTCCAAGGACTTTCTGACTCCATACCAATCTGGCTTTCACAGCCCACACTCCATCTCATCCTCCCTCCTCCCCTTAACAACTTCATCCACTCATCCATGGACAAGGGCCATCTGACTCTTGCCATCTTTATAGATTTGGCTAAGGCCTTTGATTCTGTGGCCCATAAAATACTTCTTGATGATCTCCCAGCCATAGGACTATCCACTCTGTCTACTGAATGGTTCAAGGCATACCTCACGGATAGGTTTCAATTTGTCCAGCTCGAGAATCTAAATCAACCCCACTCCCTATCCTGGCAAGTGTTCCCCAGGGCTTGATCCTTGGACCTACCCTGTTCTCAGTTTTTTTGTACACAACCTCCTCCACCTGCTCAGGATCCCAGCTCCAAATGTATGCAGATGACACTATTATCTTCACTTCCAGTCCCTCCCTAGCACAGGTTGAACCCATCCTCCAAGGCGATTTTGTGAACACCCTAAGCTGGCTTGAAGATGAATCACTAAATGCAACACCAATAAACGGTTGCTATGGTCTTCGGTTCCACCCAGAAACTAGCACAAATTACATCCCTTCCTCCCTCTATGCCCTAGATGGCTCCAAAATCATAGCAATTCACTCATGCAAGTTCTTGCGAGTGTGGCTCGATCCCAAACTAGACTTCTCTCTACACTTAGACTCCATCCACAAAAACTATGCCCAAAGCTAAGTATGCTTCACAGGCACAAGGAAACCCTATCCCTCCCTATCAGAAGGAATTAATTTCTAAGTTTATCCTTCCCTCATTCGACTTCACGACGTGGTCTACAGCTCAGCACCACAATCCTCCTGGCCAAACTAGATCCTGCATTCCATGCTTTCTGCAGATTTATCTCAAGTCTCCCTACCGCACTCATCACTGCCTTCTTTACCAATCTGTCTCATTGCCATCTCTCACAAATCAGCGTGGCTCATTGTATAGCCCTAATCGCCAAGTTCTGGTTCAACACCCTTCCTCCTACCTCTCCTCCTTATTAACCTCAGCCTCTAGTACCAGCTACTCCCTATGCTCACGTGACAACCGCTCCTTCACCCTGACCACCAAACACTTGCTGGTGAAATAGCTTCTGACACCGCCTCCCCACCCTCTTGAACTCTCTTCCCTCTCTATACGAACCTGCCTACAGTGCTGTCTGTCAAGAACTATTTCAAGCACCTCCCACCCCTCCATGCCAGTGCCTCGATCCTCCCCAAGGCCAGCTATCTCCAGCAACTCTAGGCATCCACCTAATTTATTCTGCTAACTTAAGCTCTCACTTCTACCCTAGTTGTCCTCTACCTGTGTCCTCCTTCTCCTGACTGCACTTACTTTTGCTCTATAGTCTGGTACAGAGCACCTTGTCCCTACTTACAGCCAATATGCAGCTAGGTTCTCTTTAAATTTTTACATTACTAGGTAAGGTACTAGGCCTTGCTACAGGTATTCCTGTGACTTCTGTAACTGCATTATTATACCTAATGATCTCCTATATGCCTGATTATCTATAGCCTGTGGTTCTCTCCAGCTATATTGTCTCAATTGTAAATCATAATGTTGTTTGTACTGCTGTTATTCCCATCTGCATATTTCAATTGTATTTGATCACGCTTACATGTACTGTTCCTCACCTTACCCCCAGGTCAGCACCTGGAAACAAGTCTCGGCTCAGTGTGCCTTTCCCAGTTATCAGCTTTTAAATAAATAAATAAATCATATCCCAGTCCTGGTACTGGGTGGCCCATGTTTCTGTGATGGCTGCAATGTCCACCCCTCCACCACCAAGAGAGCCTGTAATTCCCAGTTCTGTTCCTTAGGCTTCTTGCATTCAGTGAGACCACCCTCCAGCCTGTCTCCTCCCTTCCTTAACCCTATTCTCCCCTCTTTATCCCTCCCTGTGCCACTTCCCCACTGCCTTTACCCACTATCTGGGGGTGAGCTCACTAGGCTCCCTTTCTGGACCCTGTCCTATCAGCGGTCCCTCTCCATCACCCCTAGTTTATCCACCTTTGTTGATACATACCCTCTATTCCCCATTTTAGTACTCCTTCCCTCCTTGCTCAAGTGTAACTTGTCCCTGCATATAGGTCACTATTGCCCCAGGGCCTGCCCCAGTCTGACACTAATTTGTACTCCTGGTATGGCACCAATCCTCAGCCACTCATTGACCTTTTCCATCCTTTTTTCTCACTGTACTTGCACATAGTACTGGGAGTACCTCAGAGAATGCCATTGTTATCCATGGACCAGCACCCTGATTGTACCCCCACCTCACGGACAGCAAACATATGTAGGTATCTGTACTAACCTTGGGCAGAGGCTCTTATCGTATAAGCATCAGGATCTGAGTTCTACTGTACTTCTCTATTGCATGTTATGCTTCACTATACTTTTATAGTGTATTATACAATGGCAGAAAGAAACTTGGACTGTGATTGGTCAGTTTGGGCTGGACCCATGGCATTATCCCAGCACAACACCACAGGTCTAGTCTCAGCCTCACTGTGAACCAATATGGATAATATGGCTATGGACCACCACCTTTTTGGCATCTCCTCTTAAGAAACAAAAATATTTTTCCACACTAATAAAAACATTCTTTAAAATTATTTTTTATTTTATATATAAACAACAAGCCATTGTATAATAGGAATAATGCATTCCAGGGTGTGTGTCGTTTGGGATAATGCACGACTGAGGCATTGGATGCACTCGACCTCGTGCCTCGTGCCCAACCCCCAGGCGTGAGTTATCCCAGCACGACACAAACCCTGTCATGCATTATTCCTTTATTCTGTCACTGGAGATGTTATCCATTATATTTTATTGTATAAGCATAAGTTAGGTACCAGTGCACAAACTGTAACTGCAAGTGACCTTGGAAGCATCACAGACCTTATTGTTCACTTATCTTCTGCAAGCTAAGCAACTTCTCATGTTAGTTGGGATGGCTACTGACACCACCTGTTTTAGTCAATTGCTCACTTTTATGTATATTCTTTAGTAGTTACCATGACAATTATTGGGTATAAGACCCTTGTAGCATGTAGCTTTACTGAGACTAGAGACTGCATCTCGTAGGTAAGGAAGCTGGATATTCTCCAGTGATTACACTGTTGATTGTAAGCCTGTATTATCATTACTTGCCAATAATAAATTACATTTATTATCTGGACACCACTTGTCTGTTGCCTCTTCCTTTGTGCAGTTCCAACAAGAACCTGAGAAAGGCAATTTTATTACCGGTTACATTTGGCGACTGTGTGCAGGTCAGAATGTACAAAGTGAAGATTCCATTCAATTAATTTTGAATGTGGAGTAGTGTAGTGCATTTCTCGCCTACTTGGACCTACTGTACTTACAGTGGTTGTTGATCTCAGGTGAGGCACACCCACACTGGACCCTTTTACACTTCCTCTGTGAATGAAAGTATACTGCCTTGGCACCACCATTTGCCCATGGGGACCGAAAGCCATTGGGTAATGGTGCCAAGGATTTTATCCAGTCTTCTGACTGCTTCTTTGTTTGTATACCCCTTGTTTGTCATGCCTGAACTTTGCCCTGACTTGAGACTCGACGTCTCAAACTACCCCACATCCCATGGTGGATGGACAGATTTTTCACTGGTCACGAAGTCTGTAGACAATCTGTTGCTGCTCATTTCAGAGCACTACCTAGAGTCCAAACACACAACCAAAAGAACAACCTTAAAGGTCTTTTGGTTGCAGCTCTAATACTGCTGTTGAGAGTCTCATAGCAAAATGTGCCTCCCTTAAACTCCAAAATGCATCTCTAAAAAGAGATGGGTTTGGAGACATTGGAGATACAGAAAAGGAACAGAAACTGGTGGATGAGACACAGTCACTCCATAATGCCAATAACAGAATGTTGCATTGCACTGCTGAAGTCTCTGACCTAGAAATTTGTATGTTGAGAGATGATTGTGAAAGGTTGAAATGTGATAAGAAACAGCATATTTGAATGGTATTTTGAGTGACACGAGTGAGGGTTTGAGAGAAGAGAATGCTGAGCTGAAGAGGAGAATGAGTAAGTGAATCGTGAGTTAGACAGAGAACTTAGGGAAAATGTTAACTTGGGCACCACAGACAGAGTATTACAACATGAGGTTGAGAAGGGTATTGAGTAGGGCACTACAAGAGCTTGTCACAAAAATGTAGAGCAAAGATGGCGAAGATGCACCATCAATGAGAGGTTCTTGCTGGCCATGTTAAGGCTATGAATGGGTTCCAGTATTCGCCCACTGATATTGCGTTATCCAGTGATGATGACTCTGACTTTGATGATGAGGCATGCCCACGTCACACAAAAGTCCAGCCCCCATGGGGCTGTCATTTCTCCAGTCATCCCCAAGATGGCGCCTCGTCCTCACACCCTCTACACTGCCACATCTTCACAAACACGGCAGAAACAACGACAACACCAAGATGGTGGCCTCTATGACACAGGCGGATGGCCTGTATTTCATGGTGTGCTCCGCTGCCCCCTCCATGGAGGACACAGCGGAGGGCGGCCTAATTCAGGAAGCCATTACTAATATCACTGCACCGGATGAGCAAATGAGAGCCATCCAGAATCAAATTTACAGGATGTTTGAGGACACTGACAACCAGGATCATGCATTCAAAGCTGTCGCTGATGTGGTGGCGGAAGTGGCCTTCGCTGTGCCATGGACTGTATTGAGTTGAACACGATTCCTCATACTTTCAACCCTTACAAGTCATTCACTCTGTCCAGCAAATTGCCCAAAGTATTGGACAGATGGGCCGACTGACAACCTTAGTTGCCACTTGAGAACGTCGCTCCCTTTGCGACTTTCTCTCCAACCTGAGTACCAGGTTCAAGTCTTGTGACAGACAGTAGAACCTACCCTCTGGGCCAAACTCCCAAGACCGTACACAACTGCGTAGATGCTCACTTACAGCAACATCACTGCAGGACTCCTTGCTGCCAACACCCCAGGCATCATTGGAGCTCGCTTGGCCTACAAGGTTAAGCAGAATGTGAAGAAAGCCCCGCAGCTTATCATCAATGGTTGTGGTTCACCTATAAGGTTGGCAAAGGCCTGGCTGGTGAGGTCGCACACCGAGACCAGATTGAGGACAAGGATTTGTACATCTGGAACATGACTCTAGCCTTGCAGGAAAAGGTTGAGCTTAATGTCTATCTGAGTACCGACGCTTTTGCAGAAACTCTGACCAAAATGGAGCATGCCTACCAGGTATATCTCCATATTCTTGCTTCCAGTAAAACCAACAAAACTGCCACCATTCAAACCCCAGCAACACAGGTAGCTGCAGTGCAGCCTGTCTCCAACATGCCTACCCACTATACTGTGGAAGGTAACAATGAGAAGAATGACACCTTTTGATGACAAGTAGTCGCATGGGGGGACCGGAACTATAAAAACAACAGAAATAGAGACAGAAGCAATTGGAAAATCCAAATGCCCAATTCGATAGCTGGAACCGCAATGGCCTAGCTGTTGAAGCCTAAAAGACAAGAATGGGACCCTCTGCAAATTGTTGGAGGAAGTCCATGCTGAGAGGAGCCTAGGACTATGTGTACCGTAGCAGCCCTCGCTCTGGCTGCTGGACAGCCAAGCGGGCAGGAAACCCATTTTTGCCTTTGGCTACTGAACAACCGAGCAGCCAAGGAAAGAATCTTTTCGTAGCTTCTACTACTGGCCAGGCTGATGTGGCAATTAAGGAAGAGTCAACTGAGCAGGCTGCTGATGTGCCTGTGACATCAGGGGCACACTTGTATCCTGTGCAAGACATACAGGAGGCCCAGAGAGACCCTGTGGGCCTCAGATTCCAGGAACATGATGATGATGATGATTACAGGTCCCAGTCTGGATTCTGAGTGACTCACTTGTTGACACAAAAGGACAGCTTTGTGTGAAGGCCTCGGTTGGGGCTGCCATCTTAACATGCCTTTGGATACTGGAGCAGCCATGTCAGTCCTCCATGATGAGGACCTGGTCTCATATGACTGGTCTACCAACTGGAAGACCAGTGCCCAGGGTGTAGATGGCACCCAGCTACACACCTACCGATCTGTTCCTCTGCCTGTGGTGGTAGGCCACCTCAGGACTAATTTGTCTTTGACCTCATGGTATTACATCATCACCCCAGTATATTGGGAATTTACTTTTAGCACTACATGACTGTGTGGTGGACCTAGCCAACAGGCTACTCCTTCAGATCAAAGGACAATGCCATGCTGTCACCATTCCAGACTTGCACGTGTTGGCAGCCATCTCCCATAACAACAGGGAGTATGACATCATGGTTCTATTCAAAAGTCATGACCTGTTTTCTGAACTTGCACCTTTGTTGCAAAACACCTTGATGTGTTTGCCACCAACAAGCATGACTGTGGTAGAATGCACACTACCACTGAAATCACAGGACCCAACCCTGTGAGGCAGAAGCAGTATCCATTTCCTGCTGAAGCCTTGCATCACTGAGGGAGACCATCCAATTACTGCTACAACAAGCAGTGATTAGGACTTGTGTCTCCACTATCAGTTTGCCTATTTGGCCTGTGGAAAAACTAAATGGAGCTTGGAGACTCACACTGATTACAGGAAACTTAATGAAGTTACCCCAGCTGTGCCCCAACAGTAGCATCAGCACCTGATATACTCAAGCTGTTGACACCTGACAAAAACTTGTTCACAGCTCTTGACATCTCTAATGGGGTTCTGTCACTCCCATTAGCACAGGAAACCAATACAAATTCGTTTTCACCTTTGATGGACGTCAGTACTAGACCTAGACCTGCCTTCCCCAGGGCTTCCACAACTGGCATTCTCTCTTCCATCTGCACATGATGGATGCCCTGCAGGGTTTTCCACAACCCAGTGTCTCCTGCAGTATGTGGATGACTTACTTCTAGCAACCACCATGAAAGAAGCTCAATTAGCCCTTCTAGATGAACTTCTGTCTCTCCTCAAGAGAGCAGGCCTCAATTGCAACACCTCCAAAGCACAACTGTGTGAAAGAGAGGTCATCTCCCTTGGCCTATGCATCACAGACCAAGGCAGAAGCCCGCTGTCATGAAGACCCAGGGATTACAAGATCTGTCACTTCCTACTAGCATGGCAACACTCAGGCGCTTTTAGGAATGGTAAACTATTCCAGGGATTTTATCCCTGACTTTGGCTTCAGGCCACACCTTGTATGAACTTCTGAAAAGGATGTCCCATGGACATGGGGCCCCACTCACACTGAAGCTGTGACACAGTTAAGCAGGCTTTGGCCTTAGCCCCAGCACTGATCAATCCTAACCCAAATCTCCCATTCTACTTGAAACTGCCCATGTCTGCAGTGCTGGCACAAAAGTACAGTGGGTACCACAGGTTCATTGTTTATGCATCTCAAATGCTGTCCCCAGTAGAAAAAATACAGTCTTTGCAAAAGGACACTTTTGGCAACCTTCTGGACATCAAGCGTTTTCTGTACATCATTAGGTATGTTCAGGGCCCCAATTTTCTCATGCACATCACAGTAAAGTTCTGCGGCAGGTTCTCATTTGCTGCAGAACTTCTAGTGCACTCAACCCTAATTTCTGCGGCAATTCTGCAGCATGCTTTTTACCTCTTAATTTTTTTCCTTTTTTTTTTTTTTGCCATATCTGACACAATGCACGTCAGAATACAGTCATTTTATGGGTGTTTGTACCAAATTTTCAACATAACCAGTTTAAGACCTCTGCTCATGAACAGTATCACTGTGATTTTCTTAATCTATCCGAACATTGATTTCCACACCGACCTCGCCATTATCGCTACATGCGAAAACACATGTTGGGTGAGATGTGAAAAATTACAGTTGGAGGTGTGGTAAAATGGCAATACTGAAAATCTGGAGTGAAAATATTAAAAATGCTTGAAGTTACGAGCATGCGTAGGAACTGTGCAATGCACACTAATAAAACAGTCATTTTGAGAATATTTTCACAAAATTTTCAACATAGGGTTTTTGGGGCCTACCTCATGAACTGTGACAGTGTCATTTTGTTAATCATTCTGGAAAGGTGGTTCCACGCGGTGACCGCGGAACCACCTTTTGGGACTAATTAATGAAATAACAGTGTCACAGTTCATGAGATGACACCCAAAATCTCATGTTGAAAAGTTGATGAAAAATTCTATAAATGGCTGAGATATGCACTAAAGTTGAAAAAAATCAGTTTATGCCATTATACAGCTTACCGGCATTTCTTCAGTTCACAGTCAGCTTTGAAGAGTGCAGGCGTGTTCCCAGTCCACCGAAGATCGTCCACTGGGCACTGGAGGTAAGTATGGGTTGAGGTGAGGGTGTGGAGAGATGGTGCAGAGGGTGGGTACAGGTTGGGGGAGGGGCAAAGAATCAATGAGGGAAGGTTTTTGTTTCAGTTTTTTTAGACTCAACGAGGGACTTTTGCCATGCTGGAGTGGGCTCCTAGCATGGCATCAGGCAACATGGGGTACAGTGAAATAGCGGGGATTGGGCACCCCCGTCGGCAACAGAAGCTTTTGCCACGCTGGGATGGGCTCCCAGCGTTGCACCAGGCAGCATGGGGGACAGTGAAGCTGACGGGGATTGGGCACCCCCATTGGCAAAGGAAGCTTTTGCCATGCTGGGTGGGCTCCCAGCATGGCATACAGACATTTGGAGGGGCAGTGGAAGCCGATGGGGATTGGGCATCCCTGTCAGCAAAGGGCGTTGTTCCGTGGGTGGCGCGAATTCCGCGGGTGATGGCAAATTCTCGGATATTTCCACGGTTTGCTGCACCCGTGGAATCACAGAAAACTCGGGGCCCTGGGTATGCTCTATTGTTCTGCATACCTGTCACACTCCAACTAACTTTTGCTTTCAGACAAAGTAAAAATGATTCAGTCTCCAACACCAGACTCACCCACTGGTCTTTGCTTTTGCAGGACAGGGACATCAAAGTACTGCCTGCTAAAATGCCTCAATTTTGGCTCATGGCTACTCTATAAGGTAAGCCCCATGACTATGCACCTCAACCTCCTGACTTACTCTGAGCTGGAAACCATTCCTACCAGCTACACCAGATGTTTTGAAGATACCACCTTGTATCGTATCTTTACAGATGGCTCTGTCCCTATGTAGATGGAGAGCAGGTGGCAGGATTTGGGGTATTCATTTTAGACAAAGATGGCAATTTCAGGCACATTTCCAGGAAATGCACTATCTCCTCATAGCATGTCGAATTTGCAGTTGCGGCTTGTGCTCTAGAGATCATGCCCCATGGTGACAAAGATGCCATCACCTTTGCAGATTGTAATTGGGTCTGCTCATCCCTTACTGAATTTGTACCATTCTGGGAGAAAATAACTTCACATCCTCTGATGGCACACCTGTGAAATACAGGGATCTATTTGTGTATATACACACCCTGACACAGCAGTTTACTCACACACTGTACATCCAAAAGGTAAAGGCTCACTGTAAATCTGACCCTTACCATGAATTCAATGATTGACTGGACTCACTTGCCAAAGCAGGCACTTGGGGAGACATGGACAAGGACCACTTCACCCACCTAGTCTGCCCATTTTCCTACCTACAGATAAGCTGCAGATCCTAGTTAACCAACAGCTTACTTCCTCCTACCCCACTAGGACTGCCTTATGTCTGTCCCATGCATTCTTGAATTCCTGCACTGTTCTTGACTCCACGACCTCCTCAGGAGGCTGTTCCATGCATCCACAACCCTCTCTGTGAAAAAATACTTCCTCACATTACCTCTGAGCCATCCCCATCTTCAAATTGTGTCCCCTTGTTCTTGCACATCTCTTTTTCTGAAAGATGCCACCCTCTTGGACTTTGTTGATTCCCTTGAGGTACTTGAAGTTTCTATCATATCTCCTCTCTCCTCCTTTCCTCTAGGGTATACATATTAAGCTCCTTTAGTCTTTCTTCGTATGCCTTCCGGTCTGCTGGTGCTGGTCTATAGTAGCTGCTAACACCAGGCAGGCAGAAACCAGTACCAGAACTTCCACTGGATCTTTCTGCTGTGCAGAAATCTGACCCAGAACTAAAAGAAGTGTTCAGATTCCTGGATAAAGGAATTGAACCACTACCTGTTGGCAGTCCACACAAGAGACACTCTGACAACATACACTAGTCTAATGATCAGAAACTCATCTGGTATCGGAAAGAGGATACAGGTGACAATTTGTGGGTTGCACCACAAATTTTGCAAACCAATTCATCCATATGGTTCATGATACCACCACTGGTGGACACCAGGGGTGACAACACCCTCAGAGGCTCAAAACTGTTGTCTAGTGGCTAGCATGGCCAAAGATGTAACACTATGTGAACATCTGCAGTATGTGCCCAGAATAACCACCTGTGAAAATAAATGCCAGATTGTTGCCCCAAAGGAAACTGGACCATGGAATGCAATATAAATCAATTTCTTTGGCCCTTGACCAACTCCAGCAAGAACAACAAGTATGCACTTGTTGCCACAGATTGTTTTCTAAGTGGGTAAAAGCATTTCCCAATAACAGTAACACAGGCAAAGACAACTGGCAAGATCCTGGTGGATCAATTGTTCTCCAGGTGGGGTCTACCCTAAAGGTAGACTCAGACCAGGGAACCAGTTTTACAGCTGAGCTGATGAAGCAGACACTCCAACTGCTTGGAGTAGATCAGAAATTCCATATCTTACCATCCTCAGTCCTCAGGTCAGGTAGAAGAACCAACAGAAGAATCAAACAGATATTATGCAAATTCATTAATGACAATCCCAAAGGATTGGGATTCCCTCTTGCCATTACTATTGATGGCAATCAGGGGTACCCTGCAGCAACTACTCAGTGTACACCTTACAAGGTTATGACTGATAGAGCCATGAGATTACCTAAGCACCTGTTGTTTGATCTCCATCCCCTACTGCAGACAGAGTAGCTGTGAGACAAGTACGTTGAGAAGCTTCATGATTACATCATGAAGGCATACCTGTTAGCTGCCAACCAAATGGGTAAGGCTCAACAACAAGCTAAAGCTCATTTTATAAGCATGGCAAAGAGCTCAACTGGCAAGTTGGAGACCAAGTTATGTTTCTCCAATACAGACAACCAACTCATTAATTTGCCAGTAAATGGGAAGGCCCATACCCATTGTCAACAAACTCAGCCCTGCGGTCTAACAGGTCTGAGTTCAACAGCAAAAGACCACTGACAAGTGGTCCCATGCTAATCAGCTCAAGTTGTACAAAGGTGACTAAAATTACTTTTGCCCAACCCACTTAGGGGCGGAATAGTACCCCACTTAATCCTTTTCTGTTTTCTTACAGGTACACTGGCAAGATAGCTATCTTGCACCTTCTCATCTTGGTGGGACTACTACTACATTGACTGCATCCCAGAATAACCTCTATCGACTCACAGACAACATGTACAACATTTGCTTAGCAAACTTGAACATTCAGTCCCAATGGGAGTTCATATCAATGTGCCCAACAAAATGATTACTGTTAAAGAAGGCTCAGACGCCTATCTTGATGCTAGTAGTAGCTCCAAACAAATCCACCCTTTCCATTCAATTGAAACTGACATTAGTAGCTACACCCTGTAGTCCGCCTATCCAAAGGTACATTTCACGGATGGCCCAATACTGACATATCTAAAATGGTACTCTTTCCATTCGACAGACTTCCCCAGACAAACTGGTCACTATAACCTTACTGCTGTTATTAATCCTGCTTGGTGTGATTGCCTCCCTCTGAGCGGTCCTGGCCTTCTGTCTTCATAACTACGTCACTACTGGAGCCTTTTTCTTTCTGTAGTCCCACCCACCAAAGAAAAATGACTGACTGTCCCCAGGAGGAAGGTCCTCCTAGTGGTTTGACCGCCACTTCCCTTCCAGGAGCCCTGATTAATAATGTACAATTTATGCATGTCCAGGTTATTTTCAATCTACACATTAGAATATGGCTGAGATTGGTGTCTGCCACACGACCAATACTTTCAAATTTTACAGTGTGATGCCTACAGATATTGTAGCTGCATACCAAACTCACACTAATGATCCTGTCAGTGGCCCCATACCACTGATCATGTAGAGGTCTTCAGACCTGCACAGAATGCTAAAGCTAGACCACGCACTAGGCATGATACTGCAGATGCAACAGGCACCATTTCTGGCCTTTTTGGCTCAGGCATGTCTATCTGGAATAGAGCAAATATAGCTGCTATTAAAAGCACAAACTTTTAATTTTCAACAGGCTGTTAAAAATGATATCCTACATACAGGAAATTGCCAAAGGGTTCAATGATACTAAAAATTAGATTAATGAACTGATTTTTCAAAATAATAAGGAGGCAGACAAGCAATATATTGCCCATGAACTTTTATGCCTGGTTATGGTTCTTATGTCATTGCCACTGTTAACAATCTTTTCCAGGACTTGGAAACAGGCCGCATTCCAGATCTTATCCATGATAGAAGAATGGGTAAATGGTATTGTCCTCATTGCAGATCCAATGGTTGCATTACTATTTGTTTAGCAAACACTGTTAACATTTCTATGTCCACAGCTAGAAACCTTGGATATGTATCCAGATATCCAGACCAAGCCCTTGCTTCTTTACAGGCTTGTTCCATCCATGACATGTTTGTCATGTTTACTGTATCACTGTCCTGCTTTGATCCTGTAACATCTGTTTTTGATAAACTGGCTCCTATCAGTTCCATCTGACATCTTCATGATGACATCTATAGTGAACAAACTGATATTCCTCATTACTTGTCTACCATGCTGTGCTCCAAGCTTGGGTGGCACCTCAGCCAAACTGTTGTGCCAAGAAAGGATATTGCTACCTGTGCCACTGTGAAGTCTTCAACATTATGAAACCTGTATGTGGCTACTCTCCGGATCACCTTGACTGGTCCTATACTTTGGGTGAAGAACTGCCGTATAACCTTACTGATGATGGCGAAGATGGCGAATCCGAATCTTCACACAGCTAAATCTCTAAGCTACCTGGAAGAGGCACATCGCTTCACTTCATGGCTCACCAACCAGTCTTTTTCTTGCCCAATATGTCTACAGTGATGGAGGATACCAATTGTAAGAGTGACTTACAATTCTGATGGGCAGTATTGTGTAGACTAATCATAAATCTTTGCTTATGGTCAGACATCTTGAGTTATTTCAACACCTAACTTCTGTTTTACTCCACAGCAGAAAACAGTTATTGGTCACACTGTGATTATTCTTTCTCTTCCTGAACAGATGTTATTGATACCGATCCATATTACTTGTTGCCTTGTCTCACTATTTGCCCATGTTTAGCATTGCACATTGACCCTTTGACACTTTCTTTGAAATCTCTTTTAGCTAGAAAGGATTCACATTTGATTTATATTAATAATATTCCAAAGCTGGTGCTGCTCTTAATGATCTTATTCATGATGGTGATTTAAGTACTGCTGCATCCAATGCCTGTTAGAACTTACTTTTAAAGCTTTTGTTATTATTAGAATTTTTACTGTTTTCTGATACTGACCTTTTGTTGTCTGTGACGTACTATAAATGACTTTTTAGCTCCATTCCACTGCTTGCCTGGGATTGTTGCTCATTTGGAGGCAACAAGGGGAATGTTATCCATAGACCAGCACCCCTGGTTGTAACCCACCTCATGGACAGCAACACATATGTGAGATATCTGTACTAACCTTATGGCTGAGGCACTTATAGTATAAGCATAAGTGTCAGGATCTGAGTTCTACTGAACTTCTCTAATGCATATTATGCTTCACTATACTTTTATAATGTATTCTACCACTGTGAGATGTTATCCATTATATTTTATTGTATAATCATAAGTTAGGCAACAGTGCCATCTTTAGTGCTTCTGCACAACTGTATCTGCAAGTAACCTTGGAAGCATCACAGACCTTATTGTTCACATATCTTCTGCAAGCTAAGCAACTTCATGTTAGTTAGGATGGCTACTGACACCACCTGTTTTTAGCCAATTGTTTACTTTTATGTATCTTCTATAGTAGTTACAATGACAGTTATTGGGGTATAAGACCCTTGCAACATGTAGCTTTACTGAGACTAGAGACTGCATCTATGAAGGTAAGGAAGCTGGATATTCTCCCAGTGATTACACTGTTGGTTGTAAGCCTGTATTATCATTATTTGCCAGTAATAAATTACATTTATTATCTGGACACCACTAGTCTGTCATCTCTTCCTTTTGTGCAGTTCCAGCAAGAACCTGAGAAAGGTAATTTTATTACCCAGTTACACCACTGACCTCCATCTCCTCACACTGCCTACCCAACTCCTCGAACCTCCCTTTACCACCTCCACCATCTCACCCGCCAAGTCATTTGTACCCACATGCATCACTATGTGAGGTTTCTCCTTCCCCTCTGTGTGCACTTGAAGTGCCTGCCCTGCTCTGCCTGCGGTCAGCCCGGAATAGCCTCGAACCAGATGAGACTGTACCTTTCTTCCCTTCCACCCCATCTGACCCCTTTCAGTATAGAATCCCCTTAGCACTAGTACCTCCCATCTTCTTGTCCCATAAACCCCTCCTCCTGTTTTCACTGTTCACATTTCCAGAGTCCACACTGCCCTGCTCCTTATTATCTCTATCCACACCATTTATGACTCCCATCCTCTCTCCCTAGTTCCGCCTCTCCCTCTGCCTCTACCCTGCTCTTCCCTCCCTTCTTCCTTTCCCAGCCTGACTCTTGGGCCTTTACTACCATTCTCCTCCCTCCCTCCACGATCTCCGACACCTCCACTACCACCACCGATATCAACACTGTAAACCTGTTACTTGCTACCCCCAGGTGGTGCCCATCTCCTTCCCCACCTTGAGCCTTCCCTCCACTTATTGCCCCTCTGCTCTCCTTACCCCACCCCTTCCGTACATCCTCACGGGATGTAGTCCTGCTGTTCCTCCTTGCTTCTCCCAGCTACTCCTCTCTGAGGTCCCTCAGCCCCAGCCCCTCTCCAGCTCCCTCCAGAGCCCCTGTACCTCCTCTCCCAGTTTTCTCAGGCTGTAACAAATTGGATAACCTCCCAGTTCCCATAGTATATTCATCCAAGCAGCTGCTCCACAACCATTGCACCCACTATACTCCCTGTGCCTGCACCCTTACTCCCTGGTGCCCCATTCCAACCACTATTCTGATTCCCCACCACCCTTATTTGTGCCCCTTACCCTCAGTGTGATCCTTCCATAATGCCCCATTATCCTTCCCTCCATAATTCACCCTTAACTAAATGTAACCTCAATTCCTTATCACACAGTCTGTACAGCGATAGCTGGATACCATATATGACCTACCTAGCTTGCTTCCAAGTCCTTCTTTACCCCAATGTTCCTAGCTTGCTAGCTCAGTAACTCTAGTTAACACAATTATGCATGACCATGTCAGTTTGAACTTTAGACTTTCAACTTTAAAATATGCAGTTACCCTTCCTTAACCCAAAGCTTGTCATTTCACTTTCAGATTTGCAACTTTAAAACATTAAAACCCTAAATCCAACTAGTAAAAGCTTGTGTGTCTGAACTTTTCACCCTGACTATTAACTTAAGGAGTTAGTTTATATGGGCAGTTTGCAGCTCTGCAAGCTCCTCCTAACAGCCTTCAAGCCCAATCCCAAGTGGCTTTCCAGTATTTTCTTTACCTTTGTTTTACCTGGAGACACACTAAGCTGAGAAAGCTTGTTTACAGGTGCAACCTGGGAGCACAAGGAAGTTAAGTGACTTGCTCAGGTTCACACAGTATACAAGTGGGGCTGTGGGATTCAAACCAGGTCTCAGGTTTGCAGCCCAGAGCCTTAAACTACTGCGCCATATTGCCTCCTCTATTTAAGAAAGGCTGGTGTGGGGAGGGCTTTTATTCCAGCCAGCAACAGTCCTCCTGAAAATCAGTTACAAATTTTAAAGAAAGCTTTAAGCTGCTCCCAAACCAACAGCAAACTCACAACAAATCAGTTACAGAGTTAAATAAAGATTTAAGCTAATCCCAGATCAACAGCAAAACTCACCCTTCTCCCTCCCCTACAACAAGCAGAATGAGCAAACAAAATGGTTCTGTGAATATTTAAATAGAGATTCAAACTGAATTCCAAACAAACCTGACTGGCTGCTCTGTATCTGGGAAAAGAATCCATTCCCCCAGCCAGCCAGCAACAGTTCTCCTGAAAATCAGTTACAGAGTTTAAAGAAAACTTTAAGCTGCTCCCAAACCAACAGCAAACTCACACAAAATCAGTTACAGAGTTTAAAGAAAGCTTTAAGCTGCTCCCAAACCAACGGCAAACTCACACAAAACTCAGTTACAGAGTTAAATAAAGATTTAAGATAATCCCAAACCAATAGCAAACTCACAAAAATCAGTTACAGAGTTTAATAAAGATTGAAGCTAATCACAAATTAACAGCAAACTCACCCTCCTCCTTCTCTCCACAACAAGCAGAATGATGAAAGACCATAATCCGTGAGTTGGAGCAACTCATACAGATGAGTCTCCCACAGCTCTGATATTCTGGATGCTAGGAGATCAAGATGCACTTTGACTCCCAGTCAAAGTTGTGGTGACAGTTTTCTGAGTATGGCTGCAGTGGGTCCTGTCTGGATTTGGGTTGGCAAACCCACAACTGCACCACACTCTTGGCTCCACTTGTGCATGAGTCTTTCTTGTGCCCCCTCCAGTGTAAGCCCTTCCCACAGTCCTGTGGTCTGCACTGGATTGGCTGCTACTGAAGGAGAGGCTCAGTCTCCTGTAGCATTCATTCTGGGCTGGCAAGAAGCAATCTGATGAGGAGAGGCTGAAGGAAGTGGCTACTTGTAGCCCTCACAGCCTCAGGTCAGAGTCTGAAGTGAGCAAGGGAAGCTATGGTGGAAGCTGAGCAGCAAGCAGCAGGAGCAGGATTTAAACTTTGCAGGCTTCACTAAGCCCTCTTATCTATATTCCAATATATAGTCCTCTTTACCTGTCCTCAGCACCAGTTACAGACAGAGGATATAGGCATCACAAGTAGACCCACCCTGAGCCTCTGACTGTTCAACAGGTAAGTCTCACCTTGGGGGAGAAGGGTGAGTTTACACTCTCACCTCGCTGAAAAATTTATGTCCCTGTCAATCCAAGGTTGAGGAAATCATAACATACCTGCAAAGGGACTCCTTGTATTTTTGTACCTTGATATGTAATTAAATGTTTTCACATCAAAATATTTGAGTCAGTGGCATCCTTGGGTGGTGAATACTTTAGGTAACTCTTGTTATTAGCATGTTCCATCATGCTCGTGTTTCATCATGTGAGTGGCACAGATTAGGAGTAGGAATTATGTCTCTGTAGCAGCTGTAGGGCATCTGCAGATGGTTTACATTCCTCAGCAAGCACTGGCCCTGAGGGCATCTGGTAAGCCACGAATGCTGTAGCCAGCAGGCCTGAAGAAAACTTCCTATCTGGAATACATCTAAGTATCAACTGATCCTCAGTAATTCGTAAGTTACCTCTAAAATATGACAGTGTAGTGTAATAAATGATGTATGACTATGGTGTTGTGTTATCTGCTGAAACAAATTAGAATGCCTGGACAAATACCTATATAGGGTAGGAGTGCAGGACTTGTGCTACAGACATAGTACTGAAAGACAGTAGGCTTGTGATAGGTAGCATCCTTACCCAAAATATCCACAGGGGATAGGGATACAAGGTATTAATCTAGGAAAGACAACCAGGTAGCAAAGCAAGACAGAAAGTAACAAATCTGGTTCTAGTTGAAAAGCACTAGGCAGTTAAGGGAATACAGGTTGATATTAGTGGTCTAAGGTTGCCAAAGGTTCAGTATGGAGATGAGGTATGGGAGCTGGTTAGTTCAAGTTCACATTTAATTTCAAACTTGTGTTTATTGGATTATCAGCCACTGAGCCTAGACTAATTTCCAAAAACATCCCAGATAACTTTGCACAGTATAAAACATAATAAATAATAAACATATCACAGCAATTACAATGTTACAATTTCATACATTAACAGTAATAAATTCAGCTATGTAATAGTTAAAAACAATTAACAATACTGGCACTGAGTACCAATCGTCATAAGACACTCCTTTAACTGTTTGCTTAATGGCAAAGTACCAGATAGTTGTCTTAATGTAATAGGCAGTATATTCCAACATACGAGGCCCTGAACAGCAAATAATTGGTTTGCTCTACTTAATAGATAGCACATGAGGTACTTCAAGGTTAAGGCTGTTTGAAGAGCATGTGGTCACATGGGAGTTCCTTACAGACACTAGTTCTCTTAAATAGACAGGGCTGTCCCATTAATACATTTCTTTACTAGTAACAACAAATGAAGCTCTTTTTTGTGCCAGTGGGAGCCATTTAGGAGTTAACTCACAATGGTGGGTGGTACAAGGTACACCTACTATAAAATGTGCTAGCCAATTTTTAAAATGTCCAGTTTGTTAATTGGCCACCAGCCCCCCCGTGTAATATCCCTATAGTCTATAACTGGCATAACCATTAGCTCTACAATACTCTTCCTTACTTCTCCTTACTTCCAATGATAGTTAAAGGATGGGCTTTTAAGATAGAAACATAGAATCTGATGGCAGATAAGGACAGCTTGGCCCACCTAGTCTGCCCATTTCTCTACCTAATGGATGAGCTGCAGATCCTAGTTAACCAACAGCCTACTTCCTCCTACCCCCACTAGAATTGCCTTATGTCTGTCCAATGCATTCTTGAATTCCCCACTGTTTTTGACTCTACTACCTCCTCAGGAAGGCTGTTCCATGCATCTACAACCTTCTCTGTGAAGAAATACTTCCTCACATTACCTCTGAGCTGTCCCCCTCTATCTTCAAATTGTGCCTCCTTGTTCTTGCACATCTCTTTTTCTGAAAGATGCTACCCTCTTGGACTTTGCTGACTCCTTGAGGTATTTGAAAGTTTCTATCATGTCCCCCCATCCTTTCCTCTAGGCTATGCATCTTAAGCTCCTTTAGTCTTTCTTCATATGTCTTCTGGTACAGACACTGTACCATTTGGTTCCCTCCTCTGTGCAGCCTCCACCCTGCCTATGTTTTTGTGGAGATTGGGTCTCCAGAACTGTACACAGTACTCAGATGTGGTCTTACCAAATGTCTGTACAGAGGGCCAATAACTTCTTGTTTTCTACTGGTGATGCCTCTCCTATGCATCCATGTATCCCCCCAGCCCTCCTTACAGCCTTCTCACATTGCTGGCCCACCTTTAGGTCATCTGATATGACTACCCCAGGTCCCTTTCCATTTTGTTGTTGTCAGTATCTCACCCCACCCTTGTGTACTCTTCCCTGGGTTTTGTTTCCCAGGTGCATTACTTTGCAATTCTTTGTGTTGAATCTAAGCTGTCATATATTTGACCATTCCGCCTAACCTTGCCAAGTCCCTTCTCATCCTTTCCACCCCAACTACGTATCAACCCTGTTTCAGATCTTTGTGTCATCTGCAAAGAGACATACTTTTCCTTCAGTCCCTCTGCAATGTCACTTATAAATACATTAAAAGGACCAGCCCCAGTACTGAACCCTGTGGTACCCCTAGTAACCCCCTTTCTTCACTGTAGGCTCCATTTACTATTACTCTCTGTGTCCTGTTGTCCAGCCAGTGTTTTACCTAGGCTATTACCCTGGGACCCACTCCCAGGCTGGCTAATTGATTATTAATCTTTTGTGTGGACTGTGTCAAATGCCTTACTAAAGTCTAGGTAGGCACGTCCACAGCCCCTCCCTGGTCTACTACTTTGGTCACCCAGTCAAATAAATCAATTAGATTTGTCTGACATGACCTTCCCGCTGTGAACCCATGCTGCCTTGGGTTCTGTGCCCCACTGGCCTCTAGGTACTCAGCAGTTCTTTCCTTCAGAAGTGATTCCATCATTTTCCCTACCACTGAGGTCAAACTGACAGGTCTGTAGTTTCCTGCCTCTGTCTTGCTCCCACTTTTGTGAAAGAGAATTACATCTGCCCTCCTCCAGTCCTCAGGTACCACAGAATCAAGCTCATTTTATTTCTCAATATGGTGGGAGGCGGTATGAACATTGATTTAGGTTTTATGTTACATTACACTACTTAAACTTTCACTGACTTCAGGAACAATGAATGGACATATAATGGTAGAACACTGTGATTTTGTTGTGTATTTTAATACAAAATGGATATCTAATCCTTTTAACTGGTTATCAATGTGTTGGTTTCACCCCAAAAATTAGGGTGGAGGCGAGTTGGTGGTATGGGTAAAGCTATGTATCGAATATGTGTTCATACAAGGACATTTTAGGTAGTAGTCGGTATTGTGCCTGATTCTTTTATGTGCACAAACTCTTGGTGTCTAGTACAGGACACAGTGGAGTTACTTTGTGTGATGAATATTTGTTCACATACATAATGGATTTATGATTCCGTCTGACTAGTTATTTATGCATTGGTGTGGGGGTCCCTTAGGTTTTGTTTCAGATTTCTAGGACTGTTACTGTATATATAGTAGATTGATTACATACTGACACATTATAAAACAATGAACATATTAGGATACATGATCTCAATTACTAGGGTGTCCTTGTTAGGTTTGATTTTTATGGTAAAATAATACTTGGAATTTGAAACAGAATTGTAGAAAGGTCATGTTATAGCAGTGTGGGTTTTAATATTATTGGATAATATTGGCATATGGTAGACATAAATCTCTGATAGGGCTAACACTGTATGAATGCATGATACAGTTTGTTTATGTTTATTTTTTCTCTATGGTGGCTTATCTTGTAATCCGTTAATTGCCATAGACAAGGAAAATTTCTTGTTTCAAAGTTTTTTACCAGGTTATACTTAGAAGCCCATAGTCTTGTTAAATCACATGGCTTAGTTCTAATTGAGAGTGTTCTGGCTTTCTTCTCTCAAGATAAAGGGTGATTAATTCTGTAACTTTAACCTTGTAATACCTTCCTTTTAGAGGATTTTTTTTTTTAAGTTTAAAATTACTTACAGTGGAGGAACAGCTGTCAGGGTATTCCCACCCTCAGTATGGCTCACATTGGATATGGGCAAGGAAGAAGTGGAATCTGGCACAAGAGTGCTGACTTCAGGAGGGCCGACTTTGGGAGGATGGGGAAGTGGTAAAGGGTACCTGGCCAGAATTCAATCTAGTATGGACACTAACCAGAGGTGGGAGCTCATAAAGTTGGGGATAGTGGAGGCAACCAAAACCTGCTGCAAGGCGGGAGCAAGAAGGCTAGGGCTAAGAAACCGAGCTGGTTGAGCAAGGAGGTCATGGAAAAGGTAAGGAGAAAAGAGCTGACTTTAGGGAGTACAAGAAAACAGGAGAGAGGAGGACAGGAGGAGTACCTGATGGAATTGAAGGAGATGACAAGGGCAGTAAGGGGCCAAGGCATCTATGGAACTCAGGCTGGCACAAGGCATTAAGAAGGGAGAAGGAGTTCTTTAGGTACATCAGGAGAAAAGGAGCTGTAAGGACCACATAGTAAGGATTAGGAAGGAGGGGTTGGGTGGAAGCAGGATGCAATAAGGCAGAAGCACTAAATGAGTACTTCTGCTCAGTATTACTAAAGAGAAGAAGGGGTGACACCCAAGGGGAGAAATGGCAGAAACGGGGAGGGTGACAGATGGGAAATCATGGAGGGCAGAGTTCGGGAGGGTTTAAAGGCACTGAGGGTAGATAAGGCACCAGGCCAAGATGTCATCCACCCAGGGTATTGAAGGAGCTGGCAGAGGTCCTTGTAGGACCTTTGGCAGACATATTTAATGCCTCACTACATTTGGGGTGTGTACCTCAGGACTGGAGGATGGCTCATGTGGTGCCCCTCCACAAGAGTGGCCACAATGATGAACCGGAAACTACAGACCACTGAGCCTCACATCCATCATGGGTAAGCTAATGGAGACTGTCATGAAGGAGAGGCTGGTGGCCCTCCTAGAGGCCAAAGGACTATAGGACAGCAGACAGCATGGCTTCATATGGGGCAGATCCTGCCAAACCAACCTGGTGGAGTTCTATCACTGGGTAACTGGGCAGCTGGACAGGGGGCCATGCAGTGGATGTCCTGTATCTGGACTTCAGCAAGGCATTCGACTCGTGCCACATGGAAGGCTGGGAAGTAAGTTAGTAGACACGGGGCAGGTGCAAAGCTGGTGAGATGGGTTGGTAACTGGCTTCAGGGAAGGCAACAGAGGTGGTGGTGGGTGGGGAGCTCTCACACCCAAGGGTAGTGATGAGCGGTGTTCCACAGGGCTCGGTGTTGGGACCAGTGTTGTTTGGGATATTCATTGCAGACATATCATTGGATATCAAGAGCAAGATCAGTCTGTTTGCTGATGATACCAAGGTAGGAGTGGTGGGTGGATGGCAGGGGTTGCAGGATGATCTGGCAAAGCTTGAAACCTGGTCAGACACCTGACAACTGGGGTTTAATGCCAAAAGTGCAGGTGCTGCATTTTGGGATGAAGAACTCAAGGGAGGGTTACCAGCTGGGGAGTGCAGCTAGCCCAGACAGAGGAGGAGAAGGATCTGGGTGTGCTCATTACATGGTCAATGAACAACTCGGCAAAATGTAGGAAGGCAGCTGCAAAGGCCAACAAAATGCTGGGTTGTATTGCAAGTATATCCTCGAGGAGGAGGAGGTGTTTCTGCCACTGTGTAGGTCATTAGAGACCGCACCTGGGTACTGCGTGCAGTACTGGCGCTCGTGTCTGAAGAGGAACATTAGGTTACTGGAGGGTGTCAGCGAGGGCGACAAAGATGATCAAGGGGCTGGGGACTTATCATACAAGAGGAAGCAGAGGAAGTTGAACATGTACTCACTGGAGGAGAGGAGGGACAGGGAGACATGATTGAAACCTTTAAGTACATGAAAGGAATAAACAAGACAGGTACAGAGGGGCTGCTCAAAGTAAGGAGGGAGGACACCAGGGGCCATAATATGAGACTGCAGGAGGAAGGTTCAGGAGGGAGATGAGGAGACACTTTTTACAGAGAGGGTGGTGGCTGGGTGGAATGTGTTACCTGCAGAAGTGGTATCCAGTAGAACAGTGGGCTGCTTCAAAAGGGATGGGACAGGACAAGGGGAGGGTCAATGAAGGGAAGGGTGGAAGGAGGGTAGCTGCAGAATAAGGGGTGCTAGCTGCACATCGAACAGACTTGATAGATCTCTAGGCCTTTATCTGCTGGCAAATTTCGTATGTTCGTATGTTCATAAGTTAACTTTCAAATGCCAGTTTTAGGCTAATAAGATGTAATTTCTTCATGTATACACAAATATACTCACTCATGCATGGTTCAAAATGACACTCAATGTTTTATGGGCTTTTGTAGGCATGGTGTTATTTGGTCTGTTGAAATTTGACCTTGAAATCCCTTCTTGGATAACATACTGTGTGCTTCCATTTAGTTTTCAGTTTATCTTTGAATGGATTTTTGACCAATAGAATTTTTACAACTTTTTTATCTGTTTTTATGTATGATCTGGGTGTTAATAGAATGTATCCTTCAAAACAACTGGCATTAGTTTCGGATGAAGGACTCAATGTAGTCAAAGCTAAAGCACTTGTTTTCTTTTGTAACATGTATGTTGGTCCAATAAAAGGTATCATATCATCTTTTTTTCTGGATCTTTTATCACAAGGGCCAATACAGCACAAAACTAATTTTTGGTTTATTCACAAAATTCAAGTCCAGGACTATGACAGCAAGGAGACCCTAGATCTATCCTTGTGGGTTCAGTAATCAACTGAGTGAGGCCGAATTTGTCAGCTACATCCTTCAAACAGTTTTACATCCAGTGCATAAAGTGTGTTAAAAAATGCTGGGTCTCTTCTAAGGATCATAATTACAAAAATGCATGGACTACTACTGTTGAAGTCCTTTCCTCCTTCACAGTGTGGAATTTGCCTTTCCATTATGTAACCCCACCCGTGAGAAGGGAACCTACAGTGGGTTAACTGGAAGCACTTTGTCCCTTTAGGGTCCCTGGGTTTAGAACCCAAAGCAGGTTAAAATTTCTTTACTCTGGTGGAGCTGGTTAGCCATTAGTTGGAATACCCTGGAGGGCAGGTCTCGTCTGAGCTGCGTGGAAGAGTGCAGGCTGAAGTAGTCAGTCTAAGGGCAGGAGGGGCAATGACACACTTCTGCATAAGCCTGCCAGTTTTCTTTGGTGAATAGGAGGTCAAGTTGAGACCCAATGAGGACATAGCAGCAGCTGTAACACAAGACCCCTTCAGGGGTGTAGACCCTGAGGGAAGAAATGAGGAGTTATCTGCCACTATCAGGCGGTGGAACTGAACCTGCAGAGGGTATGGACAGAGCGTCCCGAGATGGAAGCTAGCTTGGACTTCACATCCATAGTGGATAGTACCAATTATTGCTTAGCCTCTGGGGTTATGGAGGAACAGGGTAAAATGCAGCAGCTGAAATAATGTGGACATTGGGACCCCCACCCAACAGGGGTCAGTTCTTGGGTGAGGGTGGGGATTGGATCTGTTTGACACTGCAGACCCTCAGAAATTCCAACTCTTCCTTGCCTGCTACAAATTGGAGCCCTGGGGGCTGAAGAAGTGTTTTGGACCCAGGACTTCTTGATCACGGGGTTAGTTCTTGGCCAGGTGGTGGCAGCGCTGTCCAGTGGTGCCACTGACCCCTGGGGATGGTGGCCTGCCCTTGCCCACTAAATTTGAAGATTGAGGGTAATGAAGAGGTTCGGCTGCAAGGCATTCAGGAGAGCTGAAGCAGGATGATACTGTGGGTACATGCTGCCTGTATAATGAGGGTAGGGTTGCTCAGAAGTAACCATAGGAGATTGCAGTCAGCCCATAATAAGTGGGTTGTGGTCAGTTTAATGTCGGAGACTGCAGTTTGTAACGGGATTCGATGCCAGTGAATTTGTAGACACAGTGGGATCCTGTCAGAGAGTGTAGCCAGCTGAGGGAAGCTGGGACTGAATCCACCAATGGGAGAATTAAAGAGCTAATGCACTGCCTGGAAATATAATGTTCAGATACAGACAGCTATCACTTCCAATATCTGAAGTATTTTCCTATTTTCTGTTCAAGCTAATTAGAAGATTTTCCACCTGGCAATACTGGGCTGATTTGTAGAGCAGCACTCTGTATGGAGACAAAGAAAAGTCAGATCTGTTCCTCCCATTACATCATTAAAAATGTGACCAAATGCCTTGAGGCACCACAATTCTTGCAGTCTTAGCAGTGACATTCACAAGTTACCAATCAAAATGCAGGAAATTGTGACATCACTAGTAACCAAGAAGAGCCAGTCCCTGCTGCTTCATGTGAAAGAATATTTATTTATTTATTTATTTACATTTTTGGTAACAGTGAAGCGGTCCTCTGAGACTCTGACAGTCCCTTTTTCAGGGCGACCGAGATTAGTTACTACACTTGCCATAGGTGAGTTTACATTCAAACAACCTTGTTAGTTACACAAATTCATGATTAGATAGCAGGCGTAAGTGCAGTTCAGTATATGATGTCCTTCCTTACTGTTCCTCCCTCCCTTTAGTCTGTATTTCCATGATCTAATCTATGATATAATCTGGCAGTGAAAAATGTTTCTCACTGGTTACTAGTGATCTCACAGTCAGTGTGATCTCAGTGTTGATGTAGTGGAGGAATAGAACTGACTTTTTTTAGCCTCCAGACAGAGTAAGTTGATTCGGGAGGGTGAAACACCGGCAAAAATTGCACCAGTGTACAGTGGGACCATTACAGTGACAAAATTGAAATTTTGTTGTTTTAACAGGTATACCCCTTCCTACGTGATCTGTACTGTAGCCATGTAAGTGCAGGTCCCAGAGGCCCTGCACTTCTGCACCCACCAGAAAGCTCCACAAAATCTTGACATTCATTAGCACATGGACATGGAGGGCCCTGCACTTCTGCAGGTAGATGGATTCTTCCTTTGGTGCACCTGGATGCATGTCCGCATCTGTTCAACAGTTTTCAAAGGGACCTACATGAATGAGGATATGATTCCATCATTTCAAAAAAAGGACATTCTTTGCAAAAAACTGTGTTAATGTACCAGTTAGGATTCAAATTAACACTGCAAAACTAGGGAAATGTGGTGTTAGGCTTTCCAACCCTAACTCCCCAACCCTCCCAAGCAACAAAAGGACAAGACCACACAAGCAACCAAAGACAGCCATCATCAGATAAGATAAGCAACATACAACTGTTTTCAGATTACACAAATGCAGTAGCACAGATGTGCTACCTTCATAAAGTGTATCTGTGGCTGAATGCGCCTCAGAGGGCATGTGCTAATGCAGCCACACCTGGGTGTGAGGTCGTACAACGTGCATGAGTACCTATGGCCTGCTTGTTTGCAGACAGAAGTCCTGTTGCAATGAGGATATCATGCTTTTAGCAGCAGATCTAGAAATTTTCAAGGCAAATAGCAGTTTTGATTAGAGGTATCACTTTTCCTGAAAATATAAAATGTTAGATTTGAAAGGACAGATTAGGTTAAAACAGTTACTTTTGTGGCCTAAGGGGTTGCAGGTGTAACCTCTCCATGAGCTATTTATATTTATGTCTTATTAACAAATTGTTGTTTTACTTCAACTGTGCCTTGTCAAGTCAAGTTTATTGCAGGATTTACTCCATTGAGCAGGCTCGTTCACAAGGAGGTCCTGAACATTAATCAGTAACATGTACTGAGGTCATAAATCAGCAACAAACACAGAGACAGCAGGAATAGTACAAACAGTCTTGAGCATAATTAACATACAGCGCCAAGGTACAATTTATACATGACATATGCAATATATATAAATAAACAATATATACAAAATTTACAAATTAACACTATAAATTACCTATTATATTAGGAGGCTGCCAGACCGAGAATTTGAACACAAAACCTAGTGAATAGAAGAGGACGAGGAATAGAAAAAGGGATCAAGGTGGGATATAACAGGAAAGGTGGGAGCGGGAGGGTGAGGGAAAAGGAGGAGACAATGGATAAAAGGCGTAAATCAAGGCTTTGGCCTAGCAGCAACTGCATGTATCTCTTTCACGTTTCTTGTGGCTAATGCTTTAATGAAATTAACAGAAGCAAGGCTGGAAGGTTTAAGGGCAGACTGCAGTTTGTTCCAGGCTGCAGGAGGGCATAGGAGATTGCAGCTTACCAAAGGAGGTACAAATCATAGGAACATCAAGGAGGATAAAGTCAGACTTCCTAAGGAACGAAGCAAAGGGAGATGTGGTTTAGTGAGGATATATATTCTGGGAGCTTATTCAGCAGGATTTTAAGCGTCCAGATTCCAGAGTGAATCAAATGTCTGATTGAGAGAGAAGTCGAGCCAACAGCTGCTTATAGGTCACAGTGGTAGGTATGGAAAGGAGCTTTTAGTAATGAACCATAGGGCTCGATGATAAAGGACATCCAGTTTGTTCAGCTTGGTAGGTGAGGTGGAGTTATAGATGAAGTAACCATAATCAAGTAGAGGAAGGAAGGTGGCCTGGACATGTCTAGTTCTATTCTCAGTCGGGAAGAGGGACCTGTCTCTCAAGAAGAAACCTAGTCTGGCTTTGAGCCTGCTACAGTAGTCAGGTTGTCAATGTGGGTGTTATAGGAGAGCTTGCTATCTATCCATATGCCTAGGTATTTACATTTGGAAACCACCTCAAGAGGTTCACCTAGGGAGGTTATAATAGAGACATTTAATGGGTTTAGAGAACAGGAGGGAGTGTTATAGGGTAAAAACATGGTCTTTGTTTTTGGCATTTAGGAGGAGCTTTGAGTTGAGGAGGTTCATTTTGAGCTATGCAAAGTCGGCTTGAAGTTCATTGCTGACTTCAGAAAGGGCTGGTTTGGATGTATCAGAACTGTATCATTTGCAAGAAGCGCAGCTTAGATTTAGTGATATTGGTGTCGAAGTTGTTGATGTAGATAGAAAAGATAATAGGCCTAAATGGACCCGGGGAACACCCTGGTGATAGGGAGAGACATTGAGAATAGGCCATCTGCTTTGACTTTCTGGACTCTACCCAAGAGGTAGCTGGTGAACCACTGGACTGCTAAGGGGTGGCTCCTAATTTAACAAGACTACTGATAACAGGTTGTGGTCGATGGTGTCAAAGGCCTTGATGAGATCAAAGAAAATGGCACCTGTGACCTTTTTGAATCATGAGCTGTAACTCAATCATTAGTTACTTTAGCAAGGGCAAAGATGGTGCTGTGGTTGGGCTTGAAACCAGAAATCGGCAGGGTTGAGGAGTGAGTAGCTTTCAACATGGTGTTTTAGCTGGAAGTAGCTAAATTTTTGAAGATTTTGGATAATGTAGGCAAGATGGAAATAGGCCTATAATGATTTAAGTCGCATGGGTCACCAGATTTAAATAATGGAATGATATGTGCAGCTTTCCAGCAGGTATGTACTAAGGCAGTGCCAATGGAGAGGTTAAAATGTGAAGTATGAGGGCAGGAAGGTGTAAATCTGGTTTTAGGAAGAATGGTACTAGCTCATCCTCGCCACCACCCTTCCTAATGTCTAATTTGGAAGGAGGTCCTCTACTTCTTTGTAGGAAACAGGCTGCAGCTGGAAGGGAGAGGTGAGGGGGAGCCTGGAAGGTTTTATTGTCCTGGGTGGGATTGACAAGGCCAGCATCTAGGAAAACAGTCGAAACCAACCCAGCGGTGGCAAAGTGAGAATTAAGTTTCTTGAAGATCTGGTCCGGTTTTCAATGGTAATTCCGTTAGTATTGATCTTAGTAGAAATGGAGGGCAGTGGCATCCTATCAACTTAATGGTTCTCCAAATTTTAACTGGGCTCCGTTAGCCTGTTCAAGAAGTGATGTAGTAATTTGCCTTAGTGGTACATACAAGTTTAACACAAGAATTCCTTGCTGCTCCAAATGCCTGCCAATCAGAAGAGCTCTTGGTATGCCTGGCTTGGGACCAGAGTTTATCACGCTATGAGAGCAGCTTTGAGGTCCTGCATAAATCAGGGCGGGAGAATTTGCACACCGGGCTTTAATGATGGGGGCATGTTTGTTGGCAATACAGGTAAGTTTATTGTAAGGATATCGACTGCATCATCTACCGCTTTGGCTAAGTAGAGGCTTTGCCAATTTATATTACTGAGGTCCGACAGGTAGCTCTCAGGGCTGAACTTACAGAAGGACCATTTGAAATGAACCTGGGTGAGGTGGGCCTTCACGATAAGCCCTGGTGCAGACCACGATCCCGTGATCACTCATGTCATTATGAAAGATGGTAGATTGCAGGATTTTATGGAGATGGTTTGTTAGTATGACATCAAGAATGGAACTATTAGGGGCGTGGCATGGAGCTTAACAAGTATGGCAGCCTAAACCTGCAGCTCTGTCTACCCTAGCAGCAATCCGGACCAAATCACGATTTTACCTGCCTAGAAACCCATTCTTCTACAATATATAAAAGAGCTAGACTCACTGAACCTAATGAGGTAATTTTTCTTTCTGTACTCCTCTGACTTCTGGAGTAGCTGTCGTCTCCTTCTCTCAGTGCAGTCAGGGCCTGGGGGACACTTGAGCCTCCAGATGGCAATGGTGGCCACCACACAGGGGACACTAATCTGCTGGAAATTAGGGACATTTTAATAAGATGATCAACAAGATGGAATCGCTGGAACTGGCTGCCCAGCACAACTCCTCAGATATTGTAACTTTATCACAGAGAACCAACGTTATGGAGCAGCGCCTTGCAGATAATGAGGATATTATCCATCGCATGGATGCTAAACTCGGGACCAAGATAAAGCGCTCCACATTTTTATTTGTTTTAATTTATTTGAGAAATATTGGCATTACAACCTTTGAGTCAGAGATTTCTTTCCAAAGGCTCCACGTCATAACACATCACGAGGTACATATGGGGATGATAACATATACATAGTATGTAAAACATTTGACATACAGTTTAAAAGAGTACATGCTATGGGGCGCATGGAAGACTTGGAAAACTGCATCCAATGTAACAACCTCAGGCTGGTCAGTTTTCCAGAGGGTGCGAGGACACGATTGCATTACATTTCTACAAAAGTGCTTTGGACCATCCTGGGCTGGCAGGGCTCCAGTTTGCTAGAAATCAACTGAGCCCTGTCCTTAGCCCCAAGCCTCAACTGGGAACAGACAGAGCCCAATCCTGGCCTGATTCCTTAGATTTCAAGACAGAGAATATATTATCCAGGGACCAGGGCCAAAATAATCCTGCAATGGGAGGGGAACATATCCAAATCTTTCCCACTACTCTCAAGAGCTTTCAGTGCACAGAAGAGCCTTTACCTACGCAAGGAAGGCATGTGCAGCAGCCAGCCTAGAATATTCCCTGCATTATCCAGCAACCCTGAGGGTCCTTATCAATGGGATTCTGAGGCTCTTTGGTACCCTGATGGCAGCAGAACATTTCTTGGTCCAGCATGCTCTGAAACAGGAGTGGAGCAGACAAACTGCTCCATCTCCATGACCCCACTCACAGGACAAACCTGGCTGCATGGACAGTACCACTCAAGAGGCCTACAAACTGGCCCGTCCCTTAAAGTGCCTAGCCAGCAAGATCCTCGGCTTCCTAAGAAGCAACACTAATCGTGAAGGAAATCCCTGAGGGCACCCACCTGAATAAGGTTCCTAGGTTCCATTCCTGGAGCCACAGCAACAGCAGTGCTAGATCCAAAGAGTCCTTCATGCCCTCCGATTACCTTCCCGGCTCGAACCACTACCAGGCCTTGAAGGACCTGTCTGATGACAGTGCTTTGCTGGAATCCCCTCTTGATCACGGACTTGCCAAGCAGAATCGGACGAGGCGGTAGCCACCCCATGTCTTGAGTTGAAGCGGCGGAGATGGATCTGACGGCTGTGGGGCCACAGGAACCAGTCGGTGGCAGATCCGCAGTCGAACATGGGCCTAACATGCAGATGATGGAGTCTGCAGTCAGGGACTTGAAAATCTGCTCTGCAAGCTGAACAGCGGTTATTATCCCCATGATACTGGACTTTTGAGTGATTGGGCAGTACCTACAGGTATGGCAGGGGGCTCATACCCTGGTTTGGCCTCTCGGGCCCTCCACCACCACCCTGCCTGCAGTAGTAGTTCATTGCGGGGTAAGGCATTGCCATTCAAACATAGCAACAGCCCAGGCTCTTAAAGCTACAGTATGAGTTTTAATGTATGTAGTTAGCACATGTTATTTTTTCTGCCTTTGGGAGATACACTCCATTAGTTTAGGTTTGGGATACTGAGTACTATCCAGTGTGCATAGGGTTGCACAGCAAGGATCTGGGTCTATCATGGAACACCAGATCATGCAGAGAAGAGGCGGCGAGGCATGGGAACATCTGTAAATAAGTATGCATTCTAGATCCACCCTAGTTAAAGCAGTATGAGCACTATATCAATAAGCAGCCCAGGGACAGGAGAGACACCAGAGCATCTTCTTCTGCTATGCAACCCCTCAGACTAGGGGGGAGGAGGGTAAAAGTAGTTAAAGGGCAGTGGGAATCTGCCTAGCACTACTACGGACGCTTTACTCTTCCCCTCCCCTCCAGTGGGAGAGATAGACACTTTCCTAACAAATTTACCCATACCCCATTTAGGACCCACCTTGGCAGCACAACTAGAAGAACCTCTAACAAGGAAGAGGTTTCCTCAGCTATTAAGAACATGTCTCCAAGGCAATCTCAGGCAAGGATGGTTTCCCAATAGATTTCTATCAGGTAGCAGGAATAGGGCTCTCACCTTATCTCCTCAGGGCATTTAACCACTCCCTGGGAGCAAGCTGTCTACCCCAACCCTTAGAGAGGCAGTTATCATGGTCCTCCCCAAAGCAGGGAAAGATCCACAGGCCCCTAGTAGCTATAGGCCAATCTCCCTTATCACGAGATGCCAAGGTCCTGGCAAAGGTCCTAGCGAACCGACTTGAGAAATTCCTCCCGGGATTGATACACCCGGCACAGGCTGGTTTTATTAAAGGGAGACTGGGCTTGGGTTATCACAGAACCTTGACTACCTTATGCACTTCACCACAACCTCATCTGACCCAGCAATGGCATGGGTGGTAGATTTCAAAAAGCCTTCACAGTGTTGAATGGCTCTATCTGATGCGGGTGCTAGAGGTGATGGGGTTGGCAGCAACTTCAGAGCATGGGTGCAGTTACTATACACTTCCCTGTGGCCTCAGTCCTTACTAACAAGATGGTCTCCTACCCCTTCCCTTGTTTAGAGGTATAAGACAGGGTTGTCCGCTGTCACCATTGCTGTTTGTCATTGCTACAAAGCCTCTGGTAACAGCTATTAGAGAAACTAAGGGGATACAAGAGGGAGGAGAAACTTTCAAAACCCTTCTTTCTGCGGATGATCTTCTGATCACCACAACTCACACCTTCAATCATCCAGGACATCCTGCAGCTGTTGGACAGATTCAGCTTGGTCTCAGGCCTTAAAGTCAATCAAACTAAAACAGAGGTTTTACCTCAGAACGCAGCCAGCAGCAACCAGCCCTCACCTCCCAAGGTCTAAAATGGTCCTCGGGGTATCAAATATCTGGAAGTGGTAATCCACCTGAACCCGGCATTGCCCAAAAGGAACAAATTTGGGGCCTTGCTGTCCAGTATTAGAGATGATCTAGACAGATGGAAACCACTGAAGCTCTCGCTGGCAGGAAAATAGACTCCATCAAACTCATGTTAGGCCCAACATTTTATACCTCCTGGCCCATACTCCCATGGATATCCCCAGAAATGGTTTCAGAAAATAGACACCCAGATGGGACGGTTCCTGTGCAAGGGCGTCCTCCCTTCAGTCGACAGAAATTAAGACAACACTGGAGTGGGGGGACTACCCTGGTCTCAGGGATACCACCTGGCATTTACTACTGCACAAACTATGAAATGGTTTACATATAAGGAAGAGACTTCTCCACTGTGGGTGAGCCTTGAATCAAAGACCACTGGTTCTCCATCTCCTGCAACAGTGCTCTACTCAGGGGACGGGACATGCGAGATTACCCTCCTCCTATACTGTTATCCATTAAGTCATGGAAGAAGGTACATACTATCTTGCAATCCCCTACCATCCCCATGGGAGCACGTGCCACTCTGGGAGAACCCAAAGGTCACTATAACCAGGATCCCTATTCACTGGAGAATTCAGGAAGCACAAGGCATAGGCCTGGTCAGTGATCTCCTAATGCCCGTACCCCTTGTGGACACCTACCAGGTCCGAGGGAGAAATACCACCTACCCGCTCAACATTTTGAAGGTATCTCCAACTCAGAGATGCAACCAAGGGTACAGCAATGACAAGTTCTCTGCACAGTCCCAACCAGACTCCACCCCACTTACAACCTGGCTGAAAAGGCAGAGCCAGCTGGATTTACTGGTCGCTAAGAGGCCCAACCAGACCCATCACTCCAGGCCAAAATCCGATGGGAAGCAGAGCTTGATAGTTCTAGCTCAGAAAAGCAGTGGGCTCACTGCTGGCATAGGAGCCCACTAGGCATGCAGAGATAGTAGGGCACGTCTAATTATGAACAAAACCACACATAGATGGTATCACACTCCTGCAAACTCAAAGGCTGGGCCTACTGCCTAACGATGCCTGCTGGAGATGTGGGCAAGATGGGGCACATCTCTACCACATTCTATGGTCATGCCCCATATAAAAGGATTTTGGGATCAGGTCATTGCTATGGCACAGGATGTTCTCCCGAATGCTAGCACAGCCCCCCATGCTCCTCTTGGGATGTGCTTTGGCAGATACCAACAAATCTGACCCTAAAGCCCTGTGGCTCACTTCGCTAGGTGCAGTGGTCAAAAGCTTTTGCTTCTAAGGTGGCGCACTTAGACAGCCCCTCCCTGGGGAGTTGTTAAATTCCTTAAGCGCAGGTGGATACACTGATGCATGGTTTTCCATGTGTAGCTGTGAATGTGCAGGCCTCAGAAGTTGGTGTGTATGTCTTACACTGTGGCTAAAGAGGCACAGGCCCCTGCAAGGGTGTGTGCTTCTGCAGACATAAGTACTATTGCAATTTTGTTAGCATGGTGGCCAACCTTATGGACTAGAAATTTTAAAGGATAGATTAGGCTAAGAAATAGAAGAACTGTTGCAACAGATTTAAGAAAAGGTTGATCCTCAAGAGTGGCAGGAGCTTCCTGTCTCAGTGGCATTTATAGAAAACTGGCTAAAATGTAATTTTATACCAGAAGCATGTTACAGCTATGATTTGAAAAATGCCACCTATCACGTTTATGAGGTGATGTGAGAAAATGGCTTTGTTGAAAGTTTGGAGTCAAAATATTGAAATTTAAAGCTAAGAGTGAACATTGAAATATTTCAGTGTTCACCCATAAGCTTGATAATTTTACCATATTTTTCCACCAAATTGCAGCCACCAAGACAACTGCAAACAGGGCCATCCCGGAGCACATTGCTCTTTTTCCAATGCACAACCTCATGCTGCAGAGATAATTACATTTACAATCATAAAGTGCAGCGTGCATATTTATGAAACACATACAAACAGAGGAGAAAAGAAGTGCCTCATCTGGGACTTGAACCCGGGCTGCAGGGAGTTATCTGTACAGCACCAAGTTGTTCATTGGAGAAACAATAATGTGCCCCAGGATGGCCCAGTTTCACACAACTGGAACAATATTCTGGGTGACTTGCATTCAAGTCCCAGCCGAGGTACTATCTTTCTTCTCCTGTTTGTATGTGTTCCGTAAATATGCACACCGCATTTGTGATTGTAATGAGACTATCTGTGCAGCACCAGGTTGTGCATTGAGAAAGAATAATGTGTGCTCTGGGACAGACCAGTTTCAGTTGCCTTGGAGGCACAGCTGGTAGCACAACTGGAGCGGTATTCCGGGTAACCTGCGTTCAAGTCCCAGCTGCGCACTTCTTTCTCCTCTCTTTGTATGTGTTCCATAAATATGCACACCGCACTTTGTGATTGTAAATGTAACTATCTGTGCAGCACCAGGTTGTGCACTGGAGAAAGAGTAATGTACTCCACGATGGCCCAGTTTCCAGTTGCCTTGGTGGTGCAGCTGGTAGCGCAACCAGAATGGTATTCTGGGTGGCCTGGTTCAAGTCCCTTCTGAGGCATTTATTTATTTCTTTGCTCTGTTTGTATGTGTTCCATAAGTATGCATACTGCCCTTTGTGATTGTAAATGTAATTATCTGTGCAGTATCAGGTTGTGCACTGTAGAGAGTAATGTGTGCTCTGGGATAGCCCAGCTTTCAGTTGCCTTGGGCGCAGCTGATAGCACAACTGGAGCAGTGATTACAGGTGACCTGCGTTCAAGTCCCAGCTGAGGCACTGTCTTCTTTCTCTCTGTTTGCATGTGTTCCATAAATATGCACACTGCACTTTGAGATTGTAAATGTAATTATCTGTGCAGCCCCAGGTTGTGCACTGGAGAAAAGTAATGTGCTCGGGATGGCCCAGTTTCAGTTGCCTTGGTGGTGCAGCTGGTAGCGCAACCGGAGTGGTATTCTAGGAGGCCTGGGTTTAAGTCCTAGCTGAGGTGCTTACTTCTTTCCTCTCTGTTTGTAACTGCTTCTGGCTGTTTTTCATCGTGTTCTCCTCAGTGGGTGCCCCAGAAAACTCCCTCCACATGCACCCCACGAGCATGCATATGATAAATGAGCCAATTTGTCCCAAGGCTGCAGGTATCTCTTTATTCCAAGTATTGGTGGAGAAGTTCATACACCTTGTGGGTTGTTTACAGTATGTTTCAACCCAGTGGGGACTCCAATTCAGTTCCAACAGATAAAACACTATAGCACTAAAGGCAAATACACACTTATTATTTTGTGCTTTTCCAATTCATTGTCTTTGTACTTTCATTTCATCTGGTTTCAGTCAAGCTAATCCAACTGCGCCGCATCCACTTCAAATAACTTGTGAAACCATGATTGCAGAGGCCATTTAAAGTCATGACACTGCCTCTGCTCCAGTTTAAAACTGACAAATGCTTTCAACCAGCTCTTTCAGAAAATAAATAAAACTGTCAATTCTGACATTACTTTCATTAATAAATCTTATTAATGCAAGTAAAGTCAGAACTGACAATTCTATCGCATTCACAAATTTAAGCGATTTGAGCAATATTGCAAGTTGGAGCTTATATTTTCTTTTTATACTCTTCCCCTGGTTGGCCATTACTTGGACCACCTGGGCCCCACTGCCACCCTCCTCTGCCAGTCACCATCCTGCTGCCCCATGCAACCACAATCCGATCCTCCGGATGACCCGACATAACCCTTCATCAGGTGGGTCCCTCCCTCCAGGGAGAAGTGTCCAGAGGTACATCTATATTAGCCCTGGGATTGGCAGTGAGGTTGTCAGCACAGGGCTATCCCAGGCTTTGTGGTGTGCAGGGGACCAATGGCCATCATCTGGTTGGGTCAGGATGCATTTTCCATTTTCTTGTCCGCCCTCCACCCTGATTGGGCCTTGTGGGGCGTTGACCTGCAGCGGGGATGTGCGGAGGGCGTGTTGAGTCTACATGTCCCCTAGCTCATCTCCAATCTGCCAGCAGGTGCGAGGCCCTGTTCACCCTACAGGAGGGAAGCATCCAATGGATGCTCTGGATCCCTCTCTGCTAGTCTCCGCTCCTGGTACCTGGGCTCGGGCGTGAACCGGGTTGCCAGCATGCTGAGTGAACCCCTTTGCTCTGCACCATGGAGCTGGCACCATTTTGTACACTTGGTGTGCATACAGTTTATAAAATGATCTCTTAACCCACAGTAGCTAGCGGTGTAATCATCAGCACCTGCCTTTCAGCAGCCCTCTGCTTTACTGCTTGTGCAATTTCCGGGACACTGCTGAGCTGAAACTGCACAGCTGCACACCTATCTTTAACATCCTGCCTCACAAATCAAGGACAGTGCTAAAAAGCTATGGGGCAAAGGATAAAAATGAGGGACGCATCTGAAAAAAAAGTAATAGTTCAAGAAACACTGTGCAATATGCTGCTTCCTGTAAATAGCATTTTCTTTCAGAGAACTATACTGTAACACACTAATGGTTGACATTATTTTAATCCCTTCTCTATGTAGTGGCAGAAATGCTACTTTTTGTTAAGCCAAATTTTAAGCATTCATAACATGATATTTTAAGTCCTTTTTACCCTAAACTTGGGGCACAGCTTAGCTGGGACCCTTCCAATCTTCCCTTAGTTAAAAAACACCCAAATGGATTTTCAAGGGACACTGAGTCCCACCATTTTAGCGACTGGTATGCATTGTGCCAATGATAGAATTTCCACAACCTTGATATAACTCCTACCCTCCCCAACTGGTTTCTGGTGAACTGTGAGAATTGACTTAATAATTTATATGTACTATAAGTGTCTAACAGCTGAAGGATGCCTTGTGGTGCTGTTTCAATAGGACAAAGTGAGTGTTATTGGAAAAATTAAATGATGTAGGGAATAGAGTCGATCCCAAGTGAAAACAGGCGTACTAAGCCTGGATTTTGTAAGGATTTGTACTTCTGTGCCCTTTTAAAGGTTATCTATATTTTTAAATAACAAACATAAATCCCTGGAGTTGACAAGGGCATTACATCAACCAAATTTATACAACTGCCTTGCTTTCTTTGGACAGACTGTGAAGCATTCATTTCTGAAAGAGTACTATATGCAGTAAGTCTTTAGGATGCCTGTTTCATCATAACATTTATCTGAAGTTTCTCCAGAAATATAATATTTATTGGACAGGTTTTAGGTGTCCTCAGAGAATCACCCTTACATACCCAGGGCTGGATTTACAAATGAACCTGAACTTAATCCATGTACAGTGGTGACACTAATTTACTTGCAAAACATCACAATCACCCCCAAAAATAAAAATATTTTATTTTATCCAGTAGTGTAAGGTGTTACCTTGTATGCTAACAGATATCTGAGTTTTATGTGCTGAGTTATGCTTTATGACTTTAGTATTTTCCTATGTTACAAGTATTTTACCTATGTAACAGGTTCAGTAATACTTTTCAGAGATTTCCCAGATAATGTTTTTACTTCAGATATGGGCTAGTATCTAACTATTTTTATGAGAGCCGTTCTGCTCCATGACTTTCTTTAGTAAAACTATTGTAATTTAGCCCCTATCCAGCACACACGCAATATTCATTAACCCATAAATGTGCCGGCACAATCACAACTTTATTCAAAAAAGAAACAGTAAGTCTGAAAGGTCAATATCAGTCAATCAATCAATCAATCAATCAAAATCTTTATTTATCCAGGCGGGCACCATTGAGCAGGGCTCATTTGCAAGATGGACCTGGTCATAACAAAATCATAGTACAGTAACATGGCAAAACATAATGCAATATTATACAAGAAGAAAATATACATCTGTATATCAACATTTGAGTGAGAGGGCCTTTAGAACAGATAGGCTCATAACTGGTACACCAGAATGTTCTCTTAAAAGGAGAGAAAAGGCAAGAAGAGGGGTACCAGCTTAGCAAGAAATGATCGGGTTGGAATAGTTAACTGACATACTTCTGGGAAGGGGTGGAACTTGGCCATGGCTGAAGAGAGGCAGAGAAGCTGGTATTTTGGTAGGGGAGAGAGGGCAGGGGGAGGCAGGCAGTGGCAGGATGGGCAGGAGGGAAACTGGAAAATACTTGAGCTGGCGATGTGGGAAACATTACAGGATTCCTTCATGGAGTGGTTATAGAGTGACTTGAAAATATTCAGGCTAACAGGACAGCTCTTTCAAGTTTTTTGCATATTATTCCACAAGGAAGGCAACGAGAAACTTATGGCAGCTCTGCCGAAATGAGATTGACCTTAGGTAATTGCAAGGCAATTAGGGAATAACTTCCTAGGAGCATAGGCACCTATCACACTCAGGGAATACAATCAGAGAAGTACAGGAGGCTTGTTGGTAACCGCTCTGAAGCCGGCATTTCTATTTCTCCATAATGAAGGGAAGTCCAGCCCACCACAGTGTACAAGGAACAATGGTGTGTGGAAAGTGGAAGGCCCATTATGAACCTGATTGCTCTGTGGTATAGGGTGTCCAACTTAGCCAGGGCAGAGGCAGTACAATGGCTATAGAGAAGGTCCGTAATCTATTAATGAAAGGAACGTGGCTTGAACCAACCGCTGCTTGGCATCCCTAGTAAGGAAGTGGTTAATTCTGTAGAATAGTCCTAGTCTTTGTCTTAGTTTCTTCTGTAGTTCTTCGAGATGTTCAGAGAAGGAGAGTTTGTGATTGAGCCATATACCCAGATATTTGAATTTTGGCATATACTCTAGATTTTTCCAAGTACTGTGGTAATCTGAGGATAGCCCTAGCATAGCGGGGTTCACCGCATAGGAGGAAGGGGAAAAGAGCATCGCTTTTGTTTTTGCACTAAGCAGAAGCTTTTTGTTTATGAGCTGGTATTGCGATAGGTTAAATTTGGCTTGGAGGTCTTCACTGGCTGCTTCCAGTGTAGGACTCCTCAAATAAAATACTGTGTCATTAACGAACAAGTGGATAATGGCTTTATTGATGTTGTCATCGATGTTGTTAATGTAAACCGCAAACAACAGGGGACCAAGGATAGACCCTGAGGCACACCTCTCTGTAGGGGTTTAAGTGACGAAGATCACCTTCAGCTTTAACCTGCTGTTTCCGATCTGTGAGGTAGTTGGCAAACCAGCACATAGAGTTAGATCCAGACCTAGGTTACATAGGGAGGAAGAAGCAGGCTATGGTCAACTGTGTCAAGGCCTTACTTAGATCAAAAAAATGGCACAGATAAAATTCCTATTGTCAAGGTCAAGGAGCCAATCATTAGTCACTTTTGCTAGGGCAATTATGGTGTTGTGCTTTGCTCTGAATCCAGACTGCACTGGGTTTAACAGACTCCTGAATTCAAGGTACACCCTTAGCTGACCACTCACTATCTTTTCCAATAATTTAGACAGAATGGGAAGGAGGAGATCGGTCTATAATTATTAAGGTCGCAAGGGTCACCTGATTTGAGCAGAGGGATGACATGGGCTACTTTCCATTTGAGGAGGCTCCCTGGGATAGTGACAAGTTGAAGAGGTGCGTGATCGGCACTGCCAACACATGGTATGCACATTTCAGAAAGTAAGGTTCTATAGAGTCCAACCTGCACTCTTCTTGATATACAACTGCAGCAATAGATCTTCAACCTCTTTTAGAGAGGCAGGCAGGAAAGAGAAGGCCTCTTTGGTAGCAGGAGACGTATGAAACAATAATCCCTGCTGAGTGTGGATGGCATTAGCAGGGGATGTGTCAAATGTTAGCCCAGCGGTTGCGAAATGATTATTGAGGGCTTCCAGTATCTCCGATCAGTCTGAAATGGTGTTACTACCAGATATAATTTTGATGGGAGGGAATTTCCAGGTGAATGACCAGACATGTCCTTTATTATTTTCCAAAATTTTGAAGGATTCCTTGAGGCAGAGTCTAGCTCAGTGCGATAGAAAGCGGCCTTGGCTACTCTGATCAACTTGGTGCACTTATTGCGTGCCCTTCTAAACTGACACCAATCCAAGTCATTCTTGCTTCATGCGTTTTTTCCAAAGCGTATCCCCATCTAGCATGGAAGCTTTGAGTTCTGGTGAAAACCAACAGCAAGTGTTGCTCCTTACATGTACCTTTACCATGGGGCATGCCTGTTTAAGGCCGCAGTTAGTATTTCATGAAAGATAGTATATGCCTCATTAACCATTTTGGCTAGTAGAAATCCTGCCATCACAGGAATGTTTCAATTCATCGAGATAGGCAAACAAGTCAAAGTTATGTTTATACCTCTTGATAGAGAACTTGCTACAAACTGTGGATTATACACAGATCTGATGCTGGCAACGAAACAGTGATCGCTGATGTCAGAGAAAAATGTTCCGACATGGGAAAACAGGTGTGGTTTGTTAATCAAAATTACATCTAAAGGGTGCTGTTACTGGGGTTCTTTTTATTTGGCAGTGGGTTCACCAATGAGTTGCACCAGCCCAAGGTGTCACAAAAGGATTTCAAGGGGCGAGGCTTTTGATAACCAGTCGTAGTTCGGATCGCCCAGAATAATAGTTTCCAGCGACTAAGCCCCAGGGCAGAGGTTAGATGTGACAAGAGATGTGACCCTGCAGACGGGGTCTGTAACAGCCTATTACACAGAGTCTAAGAAGGTGATAGTTCAATCTTTAGGGACAAGCATTCAGATTCATTAGGAGAGGAGGAGGATTCTAAACATGATACAGAGAATTTGTCCCTGACATAAATCGCCACCCTCCCTCCTCGATTGCCTATCAGCTCGGAAGAGCAAATAACCTGGGATGTTGATTTCCTGTCAGGAGTGGCTGGTCTAAGCCAGGTCTCAGTGATCAGAACATCAGGTAGGGTGTGGCTAACCAAGCCTGGATCATGGTGATCTTTTTCAAAAGGCTGCAGACATTGACATGCAGGAATGACATTCTTTAATTCCAGCAGGGTCAGAGGGAGAAGCAAGGGTATCTAGAGGCCTAGGGTTGAGCTCGACATTGCCTGAGCACAATAGCAATAGCAGCAAAGTCCTTTTAAGGCAGCAAAAGTTCATTTGTAGTCTTTGTTCTTTGAGCATCTTGGAGGCGGTGAAGTTGAACATAGTTATCTCCACTCCTGGTGCTATACTGACCTAGGGTTGCAGCCAGTAAAATCTGACAGAAACATGTCAGGAGAAGAAATATTGAGATGGGAGGGAGGAGTACCCTGCAATGGCAACTGGAGATGTCCCACTTCCAGGCAAATACAGTTGTATGATCTAGTAATCATGTGAAATTCATGAGAGGAGTTGTTGAGCACATACTGTAACAGGGAGAGGCACAAACAAACCTCTTCCCCACCCTGGAGGAATGTGAGGTCTGATAGAGAGAGAGCAGGGCGCTAGCAAGACAAGGAACATACAGAGGAGCCAGCTGTTCCCTCCATGGTAAGGTCTTCCTATATGCCACAGAATAGGGTGATGAATGTCCCAGACCTAGTAACAGATACTATAACCTGTGGTTGTGCTGAAACTGACGAACACCAGGATAGACTAAAAAGATAGGGATGGACCTCTGCAGGGAGATTAATGTGTAAAAGACAGCAGATAGTTAAAATTAAAGTGGAGGGGAGCCAGAGGGTGTATAAAATGAGAAGAGGCAGGATGCAGCATATTTAATAAATGGAGGATCACACCACTGAATGTTAGGACATTGATTATTTACTTTAGGTATGAATGATCCAGGACTAGAAGTGTTAGGGAGACTGGTGGGTAGAGGACTGTAACCTACATGTGTTGTTGCCTCTAGTGTCTTTACAGTATAATTTGCAAATGGAAAAGTAGTAATTTCTGACACCTGGCTGTCAATATCTGACAATCTTGAATTCTTTGCACAAGTACCAGCCCAGGTTTCATATCATATCTTGAAGCTCCTATACAACACCTTCAGGACGTATGTGTTCCTGAGACAGACAATCCAGCACAATTTTCACAAACATTGTATTCTGTCTACATAACTGAAAACAATCCTATAGGATCTCTTATTCATTCTGTAGAGGTACAAGATTTAGACTGGAATCAGAATAGCTACTGTATGTCACATACTAACATACGAAAATTGCCAGCAGCAAAAGGCCATCATGGTCTATCTAGGCTCTCATGAATGCAGCTAGCTCCCTATTCAGCAGCTGCCCCACCCCACTTATCTTCCTTTACCTCCCTTGCCCTGTTCCACCCCTTCTTGAAGGATTCCACTGTGGTACATGCTACTACTTCAGCTGGTAGTGCTCCACTTTGCCACCACCCTCTCCATAAAGAAATGCATCCTCACCTCCCTCCTGAATCTACCCCTCCAATCTCATGTCATGGCCCCTAGTGTCTCTTTCCACAGTCCTCCTGAATAGACCCTCTGTGTTTGTTTTGATTATCCCTTTCATGTATTTGAAGGTCTCAATCATATTCCTCATGTCCCTCCTCTCCTCCAGTGTGTACTGTACATGTTTAACTCTCTTGGTCTGACCTCATATGGCAATTTCCCCAGGCCCCAAGTCATCTTTGTTGTCCTATGCTGCACCCCTTCCAGCAGCCTAATGTCCCTTTCAAGGTACGGGCACCAGTACTGCAGCAGTATTCCAGGTGGGATCTAACCAGCCAATCTGTACAACAGTAAAATAACCTCCTTCTTCTCGAGGTAATTCCCTTGCAATACACCCCAGCATTTTGTTGGCCATAGCTGCCGCCTTTCTGCATTTTGTGGAATTGTTCACTGCTCCCGTGATGAGAGCACCCCAGATCCTTCTCCTCTTCTGTTACCTCCAGCTGCACTCCCCCAGATGGTAGCTTCTCCTCTGATTTTTGTTTCAAGTGCAGCACCTTGCATATTTTTGCATTGAACCCCAACTGCCATCTGTCAGACCATGCCTCCAGCCTTCCCAGATCCTGCTGTAGCCCGCCACCCTCCCCCGGTCATCCACCACAGCTCCCATCTTGGTGTCATCCACAAATAGGCTGATTTTACTGCTGATGCTCTTCGAGATGTCTGCAATAAATATGCCAAACAGCACTGGGCCCAACACCAAATCCTGTGGAACACCACTTGACACAGGCTTAGGGGATGAGTATTCCCCACCTACTGTACCACCACCCTCTGCTGCCGATCTTTAGCCAGTTCTCCATCCACCCCACCAGTTTTGCTCCCGCCCCTGTGCCCTGTAGCTTGATTCCAAGTCTCCCATGTAGTACAAAATCAAAGGCCTTACTGAAGTCTAGGTACAGGACATCCACCACATGGCCCTGTCAATTTGCCTAGTCACCCAGTCATAGTATTCCACCAGGCTGGTCTGGCATGACCTGCCCTTGATGAAGCCATGCTGCCTCCCATCCCGCACCCGTTCACCTCCAGTAGGGCCACTAGCGTATCCTTTAGGATGGTCTCCATTAGCTTCCCCACTATGGACGTTAGACTTACTGGCCTATAGTTCCCTGGTTTGTCCTTGGGTCCACTCTTGTGGAGGGGAACCATGTGAGCCAGTCTCCAGTCCTGTGGTATGCATCCTGTGTCTAGAGATGAATTAAATAAGTCTGCCAAGGGTCCTGCCAGGACCTCTGCAGTTCCTTCAGCACTCTTGGATGTACTCCATCCAGTCCCAGAGCCTTGTCTACCCTCAATGCCCTTAACCCCTACAGCACCCTCCCACTGTGATTTCTCCATCCATCACCCCCCTTCTGTTTCTATCCTCCCTCCTACTATGGTAGCACCCTTCCTTTTCTTTCATAAAGACTGAACAGAAGTAGTCATTGAGCATGCCTGTCTTTTCACTCCCTTCTTTCACCATCCCACCTCCTTAAATCTTACAATTTGGTTCTTATAGCTTCTTTTGTCCCTGATGCACCTAAATAAGTCTTTCTCCCTTTTTTATGCCCTGTGCCAGCCTGTGTTCCTTGCTGCCTTGGCTACCCTTCCCCATGTCACTTCCTTCGCTTCTTCAGGTATTCCTCCCTCACCGATTTTCTGTATCTCCTGTAAGCTGCCCTTTATTCCTCACCCTGTCTAGCACCCTTTACTTATCCAGCTGGGTTTCTTCCCCTAGCCTTCTTAGTCTGGGACCTGCTGCAAGTTTCTATTGCTCCACTATCCCCTGTCTTATCAGTTCCCACCTTTGCTGTGTGTCCATACCCAGTTGAATTTTGCACAGGAACCCTGTACTGCTTCCTCATCATCTTACAGTTGGCATTCCTGAAATCCAACACCCTTGTGCCAGATGCCATCCTCTTTAGCCATCTATAACTGGAACCACACTGTCCAGTGGTAACTGCCTCAGTGGTTCCTCCACCTCACATCCCTCACCCACTGCCCGTTCATCAGTACGAGGTCAAGGGTGTTCCTTTCCTAGTTGGTTCCTAACCAACTGTACTAAAAGCTTTCCTGGAAGGCATCCAGCATTACCTGCTCCCTTCTGCTCTTTATGGTAGGTGTGTCCCTCCACCTCAGCAGGTTGAAGTCCCCCACTAATACCCCCCTTCCTGCAGTTCCTCCTGATTTGTTCTGCCAGTACCTTGTCCATCCCTTCAGTTTGAGAGGGTGGCCTGTACACCACCCAAGCCTTAGTGATCTATTTTTGGGATCCTGTAACTGCACCCACAGTGCTTCTGTATCTCTCATCTCCCTCCTCCCTTACACATTTAATCCCTCCTTTACATACAGTGCCAGCCATCCACCCCCTTCCCTTTTCCCTAGCCTTTTGGTGTAATCTGTACCCTGGAACCATCATGTCCCAGTCATGGATTTGGGTGGCCCATGTCTCAGTTATAGCCACCAAGTCCATGCTCCCTCCTCCAAGAGAACCTGTAGTTCCACCCCTTATTCCCCAGACTCCTAGCATTTAGGTTACCGCCTCCAAACCTTGTCTCTACCCTCCCCACCTCTCTCCCCTTATGTCCGTTCCCTCGTAGTTGCCTTCCTTCATACCTTGCTGTCACAGGGGTAAGCCCATTTGGTTTCACATCACTGGGTATCTGAACACCACTATCCTCCTGCTACCCCTCTCTCCTAGTTTAAATGCTCATCAATGTGCTTCCTATCCTTGCCTTCAGCAAACATTTTCTTCTCTCATTTAGGCGCAGTCTATCTTTTGTATACAGACTGCTGTTCTCCCAGGTCCCCCCACCCTCCTACCAGCCCATACTCCTTTTCCTGACACCAGGCCCCAGCCATTCATTAAATTCTTGAATTCTCCCTTTTCTTGCCATGCTTGCCCTGGGAACGGAAGTACCTCAGAGAAGGTGACAGATCTGCCTGCTCCCTGGCACAGAGGTCACAGTTCCTCAGACCTCCTCTTAACCTCTCCTACCATCCCATCAGCCAGGTCATTTGTCCCAGGTATATTATTAGGTGAGGTCTTTCTTCCCCTGCTTGTATACCTTAGCACAGATTGCCCCACCCTTTCTGCCTTCATTCCTGGCATGGCTTCCACCCAAATTCTACTGTGCCTCTCCCTTTGCTTTCCCACCTGACCCTCTTAGTTTTGAGTCTCCCAAGACCAAGACACCTCCCTTCTTCCTCTCCCCATCCTCTCCTTCTTTCTCCTGCACAATGTTCCTCCTATTGTCTCTGTTTCTCCCCATGTTCTCCACTGTACTCAAAGCATTTTGCCCCAATTCACCTATTTCTCCATCTCCTCCTCAGTCGTTTAGTTCTTTGTACCCATGGACTGTGCTTCCCTTCCCTTCCTCCTTCGACTCCTCTGTTAGAGGTCTGCCCGCATCTGAGCTCCCAGCGTTACCAACCCCTGTACTCCTTCTATTCTCCTTGCACATTTGTCTCCATACCTGTGTCACCCCAACTGCCCTTGTCCTGACCACCCCTGTCCCTCTTATTCTGCCCAGACTAGGTTTGCTGGCAGAGGCACCTAGCTTCACCTGAGCACTTTTCTTCTAGGTTGCTTGAAAGGATAGAGCAAAGAACCTTACCAAGGCAAGGAAAAGGATTAAGGCTTCTTTTGACAGATGTACTGTGTGTTATTTTCATTTGCACTCACAGGGATTGTTACTGTTTGTTGCTAACATTTTATTGCTTTATTTTTCTCTGATTCAAATTGTTGTTGCTGGGTATACCTTCTGCTGCATTACTACAGGGTGTGCCTACAGGTGTGTGCTTATAGATTACTGCTGTAATCTTCTGATTCTAATTGTCTTTGCAAGGTATATCTTCTGTTACTGCTTTATTTTCTCTGTAGCAAAGTGTTTCTTGCAGGGTATATCTTCTGTGTGTAACCCCTAGGTGGCACTATCCCAAGAGCTACTATCCCTACCTGCTTGGCTAGTAGCAGGTTACGAACCTGAGTTCTCAAACAGGTGCCTCCACCCGGAGTTCAGGGTTGGTAGTGGTCAAACTAACCTGGCCACAGCCCTCTGGGACACTGTAACCCCTCTTTCCCCTCAGTGACCTGAACACTGTACAATAATCACTTCTACAATACCCTGGTACACCACACAAGTACCCACACTGTTTCCACTTACCACCAGGGCTGGTTCCTCTGGCTTGACCCTGAGGACCCCTGTAAACAAGGTAAAGCAGCAAATAGCAACAGTACAGTACTTTGAGCACAAACTGGAACCTCAGTCAGATTACATGCAGAAAAGTTAGATCTGATTTATTCTGGGGACTTGAACAAGGAAGGGGCAAAATCAGGTTAAGTAGCTTAAAGGTTATATCAATCAAGCAGTTATGCATGTGCTTTGAGTCCTCCCACGAGTCCACCTCTGGGTACCCAGGTGAGAAGAGATGGGCTAGCCAGGACAATTGCCCAGGGTTGCAGCTGGTTGGGACCCTGTGATGGAAAACATAACATGCACAGTACACAATATTTGTAATCCGGAGCCAGAGGGCTCAGTTCAGTAAAGGAAATGAAACAAGACAATCAGATGACACCTCAGATTAAGCTGTTGTTGTGAGAGCTACCTGAATTTACTCACGATACCAAGACTGGACACAGGCTGGACGAAAATTGAGACTGCAGGTGGTTGATCTGGATGCCAGGAGAAGCAGGGCCCACACAAGTCACAGAGGCGTCGTTTCTGTTCAAGCATGGAGCAGGAACTGATCCCAGGCAGGTCTCTCATCGATGGCTTCTCTGTGTGCAGTGGGTAGTCTGGCTGGGCCAGTCTGGCAAAGCCCAGACCACATGGAGACAAGTTCAGAAGCAGTCTGTTTGGGCTGGATCACGGCTTCCAGTAAGCAGAACACAGTTCACACAGTGGGAACTTACTCACAACCCACTACCAGCTCATAGCACATTTACATGTACGGAATTCTACTGTACCAGGCAAAGCGCCCCGGCACAATCGCAAGTCTCTGCACACACCGGTAGCTTAGGGTAGCTATGGAACTCCTGACAGGCCGATCGATTCAGCAAAAATATTCGGCTTCTTCAGGTTGAGCCTGGCCCACTTCAGTAGCTTACTTTAGTCACACAAACTTGGATTTAGTCCAGAATAATACTCTTCTCTCCTCTCAGGAGCAGCACACGCATGCAGGCCAAAAACATAGCCTTTTCAGAGTTCTCCCATGCGAATCCACCACAATTGCTGCTCAGAAACACTTCATCTCCTTCTTGCTCAGCTTCCAGCTTAGTTCTAACTGAAAACTGCAAGCAGCCCGGACTTCCCAAGATCCAAAGATTTGGTTGCTGATTTGGCTGTCAGTCAAAGCAAGAGCTCCCCTTCAGTTGCAAAAAGGTGAAAAAAATCCAAACTACAGTTCCTACAGATTTTGAATTCAGACAGCTCCTGTAGTCCGGCTACATTTTAGGTCCCACCAGTATTGCTTGGTCCAATTTGCAGTCCAGGACCAAGATAGTCGAAACAAACAAAACAGTCCTTGCTACAAAGAAAGTAGGCTAGACAAACTACACCATCATCATCACTGTAAATGATTTTCAGCAAATAGTTACATCTTTCAACAGAGCTGTCTCTCAGATTACTCATGCTGCAATTAGGCAGCTCTTAAAGAGACAGTACACAGAGGCTATACAAGCTCTGGTAATCACTTTAAACTGTTAAAATGCAGGGCACCAGCCTGGCAGTGAGCATCCAGGCAAGCCAAAGGAAGACCCTTGGGAACCCCCATCGATAGGGGGCTACACCTCTTCCCTGCCTGGGAAAACTTGGCATCCGCGTCCACGCCTGTACCATCACAACATTGAAAATGCAACATATACAAGATATTTATACCATTAGCATGCTATACAAATACTATCTGATTCCTCAATTGGCATAACTTGTCACTTTACTATACATTTCAATGTACTCCACTATATAATTTCCATTCTGACAATACATTATGTACATTTCACACAGGTAAACTGAAAATTACTATACAGAATCATGTAATAACTTCTTGTACCTGAACAATGCAGAGGGCCCTTCCCATCAGCTAACTTGGGGCTGGATGGGCAGGGGCACCTGAGAGAGGCAGAACAAGTAACCTGGAATGGGCCGTCAAGCTCAATTTGGGCAGTGAGCTCTGGGAGACATAAACACCTTTGTGGACTACATTGAGAGGCAAATCCACTGGCCTCCGGGAGAATCATAACTGAAGTGCACCATTGGCTTGACAGCTCAGCCAGTCTTTCTGGGGTGAACAACCACAGTCTCTGCACTTTCAGCAATGGTCTTGGAGCTTTCATCACTTGTGAGGGGTGCCTCTGCATGAAGGGAATGTCCAAGCTGGGAGCACTGTCAGCCCTTGCTCTGCAGTCTCTGTTTCTATAACACTTGGCTCATTTGAAGACACTGTGGCACTGAAGGAGGTTTCAGCACCCTCATAGTGTTCCTCAAGTTCTGGTATGTCACCAGAAAGACTCATACCATCAGCCTCTCCTTCAGGCAAATCATACAGTTCCATGATACATAAGACTCAGCATCCTCAGACATGATACTTTGCACTTCACCTTCAGGGAGCATTGGCTCCAAGGATGATGCCAGGGCATTAGGCAGTCCAGAAGGCCCAGCTTCATCCCCATAATTCAACATAGGTTTCCACAAATGACTGACTCAGTTCATATGAGGGGTAATAGGCATTATCACACTCACTGTCATCCGAGTTAGACTGGCAGTCACTATCATTCTGGGCCTGCTGCGGAAAGTCTTAAATCGGCAACCATGGGGGCAGGCTGATCTGTTTCTTTCTTGCAGCAGCATGAGTCACTGGTCCAGGAATCAATCTTGGTGGGTTCAGCCTCAATTATAACTTGACCAATAGGTAGCAAGCGGTTATGGTGCATGGTCTTGACAGCTTTGAAGTTATTCTCTGTGCACTTTGTACACTGGCAAATCATCTAGCTTTCTAACTATGACATGGGAAGATGGTGCCATCGATCAGCAATTTTGTGTTTACTATGCAATCCTTAATTACACAACACACAGGGCCGGATATTCAAAAGGGCTGCACCTGCGCAAGTCCAAAAGTGCGCCATTCTGTGATATTCAGCAGGAGGCAGTTGCGCCTACGAAACATGCTGAGCAACCGCGCCAGTGCAAATGACGGCATCGCCAAACCTAAGGGGTGGATCCATGACAAAGAGCGAATGCGTTATCCAAAGACTTGTGCAATGCACAACAGCGAACAGCCGAGTTGCACCTCAGCGGAAATGAGCCAAAATAAAAGGCTCAAGGAAGAGGTGCAAGAACGCCACAGGGATGCCAAGTGGGGAAGAGAGAAAGAAAGACAGACAGTGACAGGCCAGGGCAGGCAAGGGAGCAGTGGGGCCATAGGCTGCAGAGGCCAGTGGGGTGCCCTGCAATGGAAGTAGCAGTCAGGACAGCGGGGTAACAGAGCAACATCAGCCAGAGGGGGTCATGTCAGGAGATGGACAGTGGCAGCTTCCATGGAAGCTGTAATGAGGGGTGAGAATGCAAGGTGCAGGGGACGTGGCCGTGGATGGGCCCATCGGCGGACGCCTCAACAGGCAGTACTGCGGCCCGCATCAGCTTTAGGAGCCGTACACAGATGTAGAGATGTAGGCCGGTACCGCCTGAACAGGGCAATACTGAGGCGGCTCTGTGAGCTGTGCAGTGATGTGATGCAGGCACCCTCACAACGGAGTCATGCTCTGTCAGTGGAGACCAAGGTGACAGCCTGCATGTGCCTGCTCGCCACGGGCACCTTCCAGAGGCCAACAGGGGACACCACAGGCATCACACAGTCTACCACGCCACGCATCCTCACCCAATCCTCAAGCCTGCTGCCACATGCTGTGGAGCACATCCATTTCCCCAGCACCGCCGCAGAGCCGTATAGCAAACAGGCAGGCGCCCACAGGGTAGCACATATGCCTGGCGTGCAGGGGCCATAGACTGCACCCATGTGGCCATTCGCGATGCCACCTGGCCCCGATGGGGGCAGTGGAGAGGAATAGAAAGGGCTTCTCCAGTGTCAACTGCCAGGGTGTGTGTGATGCCACTGGGCATATAATCAATGTCTGTGCCACACACCCTGGCGGAGCATATTGATGCCTTCATATGGCATCAGTCTGCACTGTGCCATCGATTCCAGAGTGGGACATCCCACAGGCCATCTAGTGGGTGAGCACGTTAATGCCACAGGTGCCATGGTAGTGGCAACACAGGGATATGGGCAATATGGACCTGAACATGATACTGATCTCCACTATCTCCACACAGGTGACAGTGGATACCCACTGTCCCTGGCTGTCACACTGCATCGGTGCCCATGACCCCATCGCAGCAACGCTTATAATGAGGCCATGCTGCACACGCAACATCATTGAGCAGGTGTTTGGGATGCTCAAGGCACGCTTCAATGCCTAGACACCTCCGCGGTGCCCTACAGTACAGCCTCAAAGGCTTGTGGATATTCCTGGCCTGTTGTATCCTGCACAACATGGCCAATGACTGTGGGATAGCCGTACAGGTTGAAGAGGGGACAGCGATGGGGACACCAGCGGCGCGGTGTTGATGGTGATGAGCAGCCCCTTGATGGCGGGACCCCTGACTGATCCGCAGGGCCCAGCTGCACCGGGACACCATCATGAAGGAGCATTATGCACAACACAGGTAAGTCAAGGGCCATGTGCAAACAACACTGTCCTGGTGCAACCCACAGGCACACAGAGTAACACACCAGGGGTGCATGACGGCAAGGGGTGGAAGGGACCAGGCACACAAACACACCATCAGGGAGGGTGAACAGTCATATGGACACACACACAAACACACCAGGCATGAAGCGTGCATGGGCAGGTGCACAGCAGACCAGGAACAGACATGGCAAACACACAGATCCACAGACCACCCACCACCTGTACTGTCCAAGCACGTGTGTCAGATGGGGGCACCCTTGCACCTTGGTGTACAGTACAATGCAGGCATCATCATGCACACACACCTGTAGACAGCAGTCGGATGGTGTGCAGGTGGTCCGTATGTCGGTGTGATGGGCAGGGACCCACCAGTGCACTGCCCACCATGATGCACAGTGCACACAGGGCAGCACCAGACAGGGCCCGCACTGGGAGACAGGTCAGTCATGTTGCACTGTTCCACAGCCACCACGGATGCGCATGGCCCCGCCGTGACCCAACAGCACTGGCAGGCTGAGCAGGGGCCACATGGGTGGCACTGATGGACCACCAGGGTCCCACTGTGTGATCGCGACCTTGTCCGCAGGGGTCTGTAGGATGCCAAACATACCTGTACCAGGGGTGCTTGGGATGCCCACAGCAGAACCCAGCATCGACAGGCTTGGTGCTCGCACGACGCCAGGAACGGGAGTGGAGAGCGATTGTTTGGGGTGCGGCACAGGAGCACCCGCTTGTGTGCTCAATGCAGCCACGACAGCTACTCAATGCCTGGGTCTGCCTGTCAATGGCGGCAGTCACATCCATCCGCATAATGGACCATCTCTGCATGGTCCAGAACACAGTCCCTACTGTGCCGCTCCACAGCCGCACACAGTGCCTCCACAGACGCTGTAACCCGCCTTTGCTGCTGTACTGATTCCCGCAGCAGGTGGGTGTGCTCTTCAAATGGGTACTCTGCCACAATGGCATCCTGTCCCCAGGGTGGAAGGTCCTGATGCTCAACACCCCTTGAGGGTGGGCGCTGTTCACCAGGACCAGGAATGGGCATATCAAAGGGCGGCGGGCATGTGCCATCGCTGGACACTGTACCCCAGACCTGGTGGTGACTGTTGTTGCTGCCCTCCAACCGCTGCACCCCAGGGACCACTCGTTCCACTGCTGTGGCCGCAACAGTGCCAGACACCTGCACAGCCACCGGTGCTGCCCCACCGTGCTGACAGGCACAGCCTGGGACTGTGCCGACATGCTGGCACACACGTTGGAACCAGCTAGCCCAGGGGCACGTGTCTTGCTGTGTGTCCGTCATGGGACACACACATGTCACTGCCCATTGCAGTCCTTGCATCATCAATGGTGCAGGTACGTGCTATAGCCACAGTCACAGCATGCTGGCATGCTTGCATGCCAGACTGTTGAGACACAGGCTGTGCACCCCCAGCCGACTCACCGACACCAGAGTTGGCAGCCCAGCGTGCATGCTGGTGCAGTGCATGCTGGCTGGTGACAGAGGTGGATGGACCCTCCTCCATGTCCAGCAGGTCTTCCTCACTGCCTGGACCCACCACCACCGTCCTCTGAAGACGAACAGGATCTGTAACAGAAAGAGAGGACATGTGAGTGCATGAACAACCTTCCCCCAACACCACCACCATGTCATACGTGCAGTGATGGGCTTCCACCTGTCTGGAATCCACCTCCTGGTAAGGCCTCAATAGCACTGCGCTGCATTGATGCAGCCAGTCGGTCCTCAGCCGGGTCAGCTCCACCACTGCTGGCTGGCCCCGCCAGTGCCAGCACGTGCGCCCCTGAGGGCTGCCACCTTCTCCTTCACCCTCCCGCGGTTGTCCCCATCTTCTTTGCATTCCTGCATGGAGCGCTGGTGGCTTCCGCAGCAGGTTCACTGCCCGAAGCTACCCTCCCATGCAGCCGCACGGGCCTGAGGGGTGCCCGCCATCCACTCAGTAGTGACTCCTCCTCCAGGTAGGCCTGGAAGAGGGCCTCTGTCTCTGCCATGGTGAAGTTGGCCTCCTCCTCGCCCATCATCCTCACTCTCACCTTGGCTCTGCTCGGTCATGGTGATCTGTATGGGTGGAAGTGGACACCTGTCACTGTGTAGTCTACAGTGTTATCCCATGCCCATTGTCCAGAACATCCCACAGCATGCAACCCACCTCTCACCTGCAGTAACTGAATCTGCCAGCGCAGCCTCAATGTCGCACATTTATAGCACAATGCATGCAAATTAGAGTGGAGCAACTGTAATGAGATGCAAATCACGCCACTGCGCCTTTGAATGGCTGATCAGATGATTTGCGTATAATCGGCTGAATATCGCGCCATTGCGCTTTGCTGAATCTCTGGTTGAGCCGGCTGAGCCAATGGCGCAGATCTGCGATGGTGTGGTATACCGTATTGCGCATGCCCAGTAGCTGCGTGCTGCGTCTGTCGTGGCTGATGACGTGCTGCATGATCGGCAATTCAGGCATGGCCACCATTGTGCCAGTGGTGCTACAGCACTGGGCATCATATGGCGCTGTGGCATTACCGCGCAATAGTCCACTGTGGCACTGGCACGCAGGTGGTTGGTTGCGCAGGATGCGAGACGCCAGATGGCGCTGCGTGGCCTTGCATCATAGACCCTGACCTGGTGTCCCACCTTGCCCCCGGCACTGTTCGGCCGCCGTGTACGGTTCATTGGCGCTGTTTGGTGACAGCAGCTATGTGAACCAACGGCACTGTACGTAACAGCCGATTGGAACCTATGGTGGTCTATTGCACAACATTTCCATCGCAGTTGCCATTATGGGCGCCATATTGCCTGCCGTAAACTCCAACTATGGCACGAGGAAAGCACCTCAATGGAGCCCAGTGGAGGTGGCCAACCTGGTGGCTCTGGTTGAGCCCCCACTATGGGGCACTGTATGGGGAGGAGCCCTCACCATGGCTCGCACCCAGGTCTGGCTGCAGGTGGCCACTGACCTGGTGAGGGTCACAGGGCAGTGCCGGTCTGCAGAGCAGTGCCGCACAGGTTCAGTGACCTCCGCAGGAGGGAGCCAGATGTGCTGCAACGCCACGGTCACGTGCCAGGAGGGGCGCTGGTGCTAGGCCAGGTGGGTGTACCATCTATGCACCTGTATTCTCCGTAGGGGTGTGAGTGTGTTTGGTGGCTGTGCATGGGGATGGCTCTGCCATGGTTGGCTGTGTCAGTGTGTGCAGGTGTGAGATGCATAGGTCTGGCTGTGTGGGCAGGCACACTCACTGGGGCAGGGGGCAGTCTGCTTTGGAGTCACACTGATGTTTTTCTCACATTTGTCTCCCACAGGCCTGGCAGAGAGGATGCAGGCACGGCTGAGGAGGGCCATGGCAGGGCCCAGGTGGCGGACGGTGGTGACGTGAGGGTGGGGCCACAGCAGCAGCAGCAGTAGCAGCAGCCACAGCTGCTTGCTGAGTGTGAGTATCATTACATCATGGATGCTATTGCATGCGGAGGGTGGGCATGACCACCAGCCATGGACAACACAACCATGCACGACACAGGCGCATAGTCATCACTGTCCAGTGTCACTGCACGTCTGTGTGTGTGTCACTGGTGGTCCATGCTGCACTGGGCACATGGCTGTGGAACTCATATCCACCACATTGCTACGCCACTTGACAGCCTTGTTTGTGCTGTGATGGACATGGGCAGTGTGGTGTGCGAGTGCATAGCTGGTGCCGCCTGGTTGGGCATGTCATGTGCATGGTCACTGTGGGTGGGTGCATACCATCACAGGTGCGGGACATTGGGCTATATGCCTTGCAGGTTGGGTGGTGTTCAGGGTTGTGGACGGTCACAGCCATTGACTGTGTTCCTTTCCTAGGCCTCATCATCCTATGCAGGATTGAGCGTGCCTCCACCAGCTGACCAGGGTGTCCGCTGAGAACCGTGACATCCTCCAGGACATCCAGCGCCGTGGGCTCGCGCAACGGCACAGCCAACCGAGACGGCACCAGGCAGCAGAGGACCAGCCTGCTGGGCCTTAGACAGGCTTCCTTCCCACTTCACCATCCTCCCACCCTGCCTTCCCTTCCCAGTTGTTCACCCTCACCCCTGCCCACCCCTACCTTGTACCCCTACCCCCGCTCTTGTAAATAGTTTTGTTATTGTTCTTGTTGTTCTACTTTCTATTTTTGAAACATATATGTATTTTGTTATGAATACTGTGGTGGTCTCTGATTTGCAGCTGGCTATGGTTGCTCAGTTGCAGTGGTGTGTATGCCATCTGGGGTGGTATGGTCCTGGGTACATGTGTGTGTGTGCGGGTGTGTGTGTGTGTGTGTGCATGGGGCGGTGTCTCCAGTGTGGCAGTGACTTTCTGTCGGTCTTGCTATCTGCTGCCGCCCACTGCTGGGTGCACAGGGTGGGTCTGGCTTGTATGGTTCTATGCTACACGAGGCTGACATGTGCCGGGATGTATGGTGTTTACTGCAGTGACAGTCACTGCACATGGGTGGTGTCTTGGGGTCATGGTGCAGGGTGTGCTGTGCAGATGGGGGCTGATGTGCACTGTGGTTGTCAACCCCTGTGTGTGGCAGTCTCAGCGTGCCAGTGGTTGTCCTGGGGCCATGGCCCTGCTGTGTTTTGTTGGCTTGTCCCCATGGGCCACTGGATCATCCGTCCCACCCCAGTGATGCTGTGCTTGGGGTGTGTGGTGTCTTGTTGGTTCTGCAGTGTGTTCCTGTGCCCATGTGTGGCATGGCTGGCGGTGGGCCCCAGCCTGCCTCCCTGGTTGTGCAGTTCCATTGCTCTGCTGGGGTGGGGGGCTTGCTTGCTGCTATGGCACTCTCTGGACTGCTCAGCTGGGTTAGCCTTGTTGCGCTATGGCGCAACCTTTCTGCTCAGCTTCCCTTCCTGGTTGCGCGCTATGGCGAGTTTGTGTATATTCAGACGCTGGTTGCTTGCCGCAATTTGTTTTGCTCCATGTTTGAATATCGCTGCCTGTTGCACATATGCACAATTGAATTGTGCTTGTTCCTGCTGTTGCACACATTTTGGGAGCAGTTTGAATATCTGGCCACGGTCTCCAGGCCTAAGCTCTTAAGCCTTTACTTTTCTATCATGTCTCTCATTCTTGGCTAGATTTCTTTTGGCAGACATTGTCTGGGCCAGTTGATAGGCATGGTTCAATTGAGCTTTCAGTTTTTGTACATATTGAAGGTAATCTTTGGCTCGGACCCCATTGGGAGAAACCCCAAAACAGACATCAACAGGCAGTCGGGCCTTCTTCTGAACATGAGGTGATAGGGAGAGAACCCAGTAGCATCATTCTTCGTGCAATTGTATGTGTGTACCAAGGTGCTAATCTACTGACCCATTTATGCTATCTTTTGGGTGGAGTGTGCCTAGCATGTGTAGTAGAATGTGGTTAAAGCATTCTGGTTGAGGATCCCCTGCAGGTGATAAGGGTGGTTATTGACTTTCACACCCCCATAGAGAGAGCATTTCTTTGATTAGCCGACTCTCAAAGTCCCAGCCCTGATCAGAGTGGATTCGCTTGGGGGCACCATAGTGGATGAAGACATTTTCCACTAGCACCTTGGCCACAGTTGATGCTTTTGAACTTTGGTGAAAAAGCTTGTGCATACCAGTGTGAAATGGTCCATAACCACTAACACATTGCCAATGTTTCACTGATCAGGCTCTAAACTCAAGAAGTCTATGCAGACCAGTTCCACTGGGGTGCTGGTAGTAATGTTGACAAGTGGGCAGCCTCTGAGGCAGGGCTTTTCTCTGCAGGCAGCAACTACAAGTCCTTATGTTGTTTCAACATCAGCCCCCATCTTGGGCCAGTAGAATTGAGATCGTACTAGGTCAAGGGTCCAGTATATACCGAGGTGGCCCATATGATTGTGGAGGACTTCAGTACCAAATCTTTTAAGGCTGTGGGCAAGACCAATTGTTACTTGTCTATTTGGCCACCCCGATCTACAGTCTCTCTATACAACAACTGATTAAGCAGCTTCAACCTGGGGCCTTCTTTAAACAATAAAAACGGTTCTCAGATCAGAGGAACGTAACTCGGACACATCTTTTCCTGCATGAAGGGTGTCAAGTGCTGGCTGAATCATAGGATCTCGGAATGAGCCCATTGAATGCTGTCATTGTCAAACTGAGGTAGTGCACTAATATCTAGAGCAGAGAAGTGGCAACGCACAGCCGGTATGCAGGTGTCAGAGGGGCCCAAGCAATCTACTAAGCAGTCCGCTGTGTCCGTGAGACATCTGTTCATTTCTATCTAACTTTTGGCACAATGCTTGGATGTCAGGTTCAGACAGCTTGACCCAGTCGCTCTTGGAAATGGGCCTCCAGATAAGGCATCAGCATCAATATGATTCAGGCCTGGTCTGTATTTGACAGCATAATCAAATGTTGACAATGCAGAAAGCCACCAGTGCCCCGTGAGCGCCTAACTTAGCTGAAGTCTGTACATAGGTCAACAGGTTATTGTCAGTCTTCACCAATATTTTTGCCCCATAGAGGTAATCATGAAACTAGTCGACAATGGCCCACTTTAATGCAAGGAACTCCAACTTGTGCACAAGGTAGTTTCGCCTCTGACGGGTCAAGCTTCCATTGGCGAATGCCACTGGTCTCAAACCATCCTCATGGTCTTGCTACAGTACAGCTCCTGGACTCTGCAGACTGGCGCCAGTATAGGCACATAGGGTTTGGTGGGATCAGCATAAGTGAGGATGGGGGCGTAAGGAGCTGGTATAAGACTTTGTGGAAAGCTGCTTTACAGTCAGGTGTCCAACGGGACCCAAAAGTTCACCTGGGCAGAAATATGCTTTGTCTGGTTCTTTGATGGTCCATTTTTGTATTTCCGATTGGTAGAAGGTAACCCTGGGTAAGATTCAAGAGTGGCCGAATCACTTTGGAATAGTTCTTTATGAACGGCGTAGTAGCCACAGAATACCAGGAAGCGTTGTAGTTCTTTCAAATTGTGGTGCTGGGGCCAAGTAATCAAGGCTTCAACTTTACTAGGATCAGTCTTATCCCTCTGTAGACACTATGTGCCCCACATACTTCACAGAGGTTTGGAAAACTGGCACTTGTCGATGGACAGCTTGAGGTCAAATCTTTCAGTCGGTCTAGCACTTTGAACAACTGACTCTCATGTTCCTCTAGGAGCTCCCAAACACATTGACATCATCCAAGTACACCAGGTATTCCAGCAAATTCATGTCTCCACTTCTCATTCCATCAGTTGCTGGAAGGTGGCTGGGTGCCCAATATCCGCTGTGGCATTCTCAGAAATTCATAGAACCTCAAAGGACAGATGAAGGTTGTCTCATGGTCCTCCGAGCCATCGGAATCTGGTAATATCCACTGCGAAGATCCAACACTGAGAACCATTTGCTCCCATTCAAACAATCCAGAGCCTCTTTATACAGGGCATGGTGTATTGATTGGGGATGGTCTGCCGATTCAGAGTTCAATAATCAACACACATTCTCACAGATCCATTCTTCTTATGCACAACCACAATGGGAGAGCTACAAGGGCTCCTGGATCTTGTATCACACCATCCGAGCATTTCCTGCAAGTGTCTTCACATCGCCTATGTTCGTAGAGGCTAGGCATCAAGACGCCTCGAAATGGCCGCTCATCGTGCAGGCGTATGTGATGCTGTGCACCCTGACACATCCCATGTCCCATTCCTTCAATGAAAACACTTGATCTCTGGGCAAGTGTCTGGCTAATTCTAGTTTTCCATTCAGCTGGCAATGGGAGTCACCAAAATCAAACAAGTCAGGAGTCACTTATCTGTCTTGGCAGGGTGCTTGTTGCTGGGCAACACTGCAGTGTCTGACAGTGTACCATAGCTAGGGTGCATCCTCTGTTCACCCAAATCTCTCGATCTGACACATTATGAATCTGGACCATCACTTGTCGTGCATAGGCATGAGCACGAGCTGGCAAGATGCTGGACTTAGCCAATAATCCTTCCAGCAATTTTCCACGCCTGGTGCGCCCAACATCAGTATTTTATTCTTGACATCTTTGCGGAGGCGGACCTCCCTTGAACTGTACATTGGGCATTAGGGGCCAGTACCATTGAATCAGGATCCTTCTTCCACACGACCCCTACTGGTTCATCCTGGTCCACTCCCTTGGGGTTCTGTTGCAAATCATAGGCCCTCTTGATCAGAGTGGGAATTCTTAGGCCCCCCAGTCCAGTTGCCCTTTTTCTCATGACAGAGTTGTGCCAGTCTCCCAAACATATGGGCGTTGGTCCCACCTAACAGGGGAACCCATCATACACTCCAGTAGTGGGACACACTAAGGACAGTGTCTCGACTTGTTCCTCTACACCAGTTACAGCTGCAGGAAATGACAACCAGAGGCGGACACATCCTAGGTAGGGGATAAGACTTGTCGCTCAGCCCCAACACATGTAGGCCTTCCAGGGATTGTAAGGGCACAGCAGATAAGTGTTTGTCATACCAGTCCTTAAATACAATGGTCACTTGCACCCACTATCCAGCACAGCCCGAGCAGGAATACTATTCACAGCCACTGTAGTGTCCATTGAAGGGCCCACTATTTTGGACCAGTCTGGAGGGACAGCAGCAGGGGCCTGAGAGATGATTTAGCCACATAGGATTTGAAGTACTACTTCTGAACCCCCATTGTGGTCATTTTGGCTACCCTTGACTGCTGATTCATTCTCCGAGCTCACCTTGAAGCCTGTATACAACTTTATCTAGGTCTTTTGTGGACCGGCATTCTCTCTCATGTGCCCATCCTTCCCACAATTATGGCAAAATATGTTTTCTGAGATTTGGGGTGGCTGAGGCATCACACTGGGAGCTGGGGCAGTGGTACTACCAACATAGAAACATAGAATTTGACAGCAGATAAGGACCGCTGGCCCACCTAGTCTGCCCATTTTCCTACCTAACAGATAGCTGCAGATCCTAGTTAACCAACAGCTTACTTCCTCCTACCCCCACTAGGACTGCTCTTATGTCTGTTCCATGCATTCTTGAATTCCCCACTGTTCTTGACTCACGACCTCCTCAGGGAGGCTGTTCCATGCATCCACGACCCTCTCTGTGACAAAATACTTCCTCACATTACCTCTGAGCCACCCTCCATCTTCAAATTGTGCCCCCTTGTTCTTGCACATCTCTTTTCTGGAAGATGCTACCCTCTTGGACTTTGTTGATTCCCTTGAGGTACTTGAAAGTTTCTATCATGTCCCCTCTCTCCTTCTTTCCTCAAAGGTATACATATTAAGCTCCTTTAGTCTTTCTTCAGATGTCTTCTGGTGCAGACCTGCACTATTTTGGTTGCCCTCCTCTGGACAGCCTCCACTCTGTCTATGTCTTCATGGAGATGGGGTCTCCAGAACTGCACACAGTACTCAGATGGGGTCTCACCAGCTGTCTGTACAGAGGGATAACAACTTCCTGTTTTCTACTATTGATGCCTCTTCCTATGCATCCCAGTATCCCCCCAGCCTTCCTTACTGCCTTCTCACATTGCTTGCCCACCTTTAGGTCATCTGATATAATTACCCCCAGGTCCCTTCTATTTTACTGTTGTCAGTATCTCACCCCCCATTGTGTACGCTTCCTGGTTTTGTTTCCCATGTGCATTACCTTGCACTTCTTTGCATTGAATCTGAGCTGCCATACATTTGATCATTCCTCCAACCTTGCCAAGTCCCTTCTCATCTTTTCCACTCCATCTTGTGTATCAACCCTGTTGCAGATCTTGTGTCATCTGCAAGAGACACACTTTTCCTTCCAGCTCCTCTGCAATGTCACTTATAAAGACATTAAAAGGACCAGTCCCAATACTGAACCTCAAGTGTACCCCGCTAGTAACCCTCCTTTCTTCACTGTGTACTCCATTTACTACTACCCTTTGCGCCCTGTTATCTAGCCAATTTTTATCCAGGCTACCACCTTGGGACCCACTCCAAGGCTGACTATCTGTGTATTAATCTTTGTGGGACTGTATCAAATGCCTTGCTAAATCTAGGTAGGCCATGTCCACAGCCCCTCCCTGGTCTACTACTTTGGTCACCCAGTCAAACAAATGTATTAGATTCGTCTGACATGACCTTCCCATCATGAATCTATGCTGCCTTGGGTCCTGTGCCCCACTGGCCTCTAGGTACTCAACAATTCTTTCCTTCAGAAGTGATTCCATCATTTTCCTACCACTGAGGTCAAACTAACTGGTCTATAGTTTCCTGCCTCTGTTCCGCCTCCCACTTTTGTGAAGAGGAATCACATCTGCCCTCCTCCAGTCCTCGGTACCACCCCATCCTCCCATGATTTGTTAAAGAGAGTAGTCAGCGGTGTCACTAGTTCTACCCTTAGTTCTTTTAGAATTCTTGGGTGAATCCCATCAGGCCCCATTGCTTTGTCCACCTTCAATTTTATTAGTTCTTTCCAGAACCCTTTCTTCTGTAAATGGACTGGTATTGACCCCATCTTCAGAGTGTTTCTCTTGTTTGGTTTAGGTAACTCCCCCTCCTCTTCTTTTGTGAATACTGAGCAGAAATATTCATTCAGTATCCCTGCTTTTCACTGTCACCCTCTACCCACATTCCCTCCCTTTATTAAGCTTCAGTATCCCTCCTTTGGTCTTTCTTCGCTCCTAATGTACCTATAAAGGTCTTATCCCCTTCTTAACAGAATTGGCTATCCTTTCCTCGGTTTGGGCCTTTGCTATTCTGACTGCCTTCCCAGCCTCTTTCTGCTTTAACTGATAAAGTTCTCTGTCCTGTTCCTTCTGTGTTTCCTTACATTTCCTGAATGCTACCCTTTTCTCCTTAACCTTCCTGCCACCTCTTTTGAGAACCATAGCAGTTTTTCCTTCATTGTGTTTTATTGATTTGCTTTACACAAATGCTTGTTGCCTCTGTGATGGCTGTTTTGATCATTCCCATTGTTCCTCCACCCTCCTTCTTGCCTGTTTGCTAGTGCTTTTCTGAGGCACTCTCTCATTTTCCCAAAGTCAGCCCTCCTGAAGTCCAGTACTCTTGCTTTTGTATGGCTTGATTGTATGGCTGTGTTTATCGTGAACCACACTGTTTGGTGGTCGCTTGTTCCCAGATGGCTACCCACTTCTAAATCTGAGATTCTTTCTCCGTCCCCATTTGAAAGTACCAGATCTAAGATTGTTCCCTTCTGAGTGGGTTCCAATACTAACTGTCTGAGGCATGCCCCTGTAGGGCATCAAGAATGACCCTGCTCTTGGATGTGCCCTTCAGCAAAGGTGCTCCAGTTAACATCTGGCATATTCAGGTCCCCATCAACAATATCTCCCCTTTTCTGCCATTCTAAGAAAGTCTTCTATTATTTCCTTTGTCCATTCCGCCCCTGAGATGGGGTCTGTATACAACCCCATGCTGATTGTGGTGCCATTTCTGTCTCCAGGGTGACCCAAAGTGCCTCATCTGCTCCCTGTTTACTCTTTAGTTATGTTGCTTTCATCCCTTCCTTTACATAGAGAGCTACTCCTCCTCCTCCTCTTTACCCTCCCTGTCCCTCCTGTAGATTGTGTATCCTGGTATGCTGACATCCCAGTCATGGTTCTCTGTGTACCATGTTTCTGTGTCTGCCACAATATCCAGGCAACCGTCTTCCATCAAGGCCACTAGTTTAGGGAGCTTGTTACATAGACTCACGGGCATTGGTACTCATCACCCTCCACTTTTTGATAGCCTTATCCCTTTTAGCCCCATTTCTGTCCTTACTGCCTTTGCCTTTTTTACATTTAAATCTGTTCTGCTCCCTAATAACTTCTGTACCTTGGTGTATACCTCACTAATCACCTGTGTTTTGTGGGGAGGCTGAGATTTCCTGCTCCTTTCAGTGCCTCCCCTTGGCTGGTTTAAATGCTTGCCAATGAAGCATTTAAACCTCTCACCTAGGATCCTGGTTCCCCGGACAGATGCAGACCATCGCACCAGTATAGGTCTACATCCCTCCAGGTGGCTCCCCAGTCCCCAATGAAGCCAAAACCTGAGCTCCACACCAGTTTTCAACCACTCATTGAATTCCCTGGTGAGGAGTGCCCTTAGATCTCCCTTGCCATAGACAGGCAGCACCTCTGAGAAGGTTACAGTATGCCTACATGTCTAAGGCCCCTTCCCAACTCTACAAACTCCTCTTTCACTGCTCTGATCCCATTCCTAGCCAGGTCATTTGTCCCTAGGTGGACAATGACATCCAGCTCCCTCCCTTGTGCAGCTCCTCTCACAATCCTGAGGATTTGCTTCCTGTCCCTCCAAGCTGTGGTGCCAGGAAGGCACCTACCTCCCTCTCCCTTCCTCCCCATTTCTACCCCCTAATGATTGAGTCCCCACCAGGAGTTGTTTCCTTCCCCTGTGGGTCCCATGCCACCCTCCTGTGGGTCTCCTTTGTGAAGGTTCCCAGCATCCTCCTTGGTCTCCACTGCATGTGCCTCCATAGAGGAACCACTATCCACCAGAAGAGCAAATGAATTGTGGAGAGGTACAGCTGGAGGGATGCAACTCTGTTATACCCCCTCTCCCTCCCTGAGGCCCACCCTGGTCCAGCCTCTCCCCTTTCTTGGTAACCTCTGAGGTAGTGGAATTGGCCCTGGTGGTCCCTGGGTGGGGAGGAGGTTTCACGAATCCTAGCCAGGTCAGCCTGGAGACAGGCAACCTCCTCTCTCAGACCAGAGAGGTGCCTGCAAATGGGCAGCATCGCAGACTCCAGAATGTCTCTGGAACACTGCCGCCCCACAGCCATTGCACTGCACCACTCTATCATGTCTTATTTTGTGTCCCTCTACTGTTTCTCTGGATGATTACTCTCTCCTCTCCTTACAACTCTCACCCTTCCTGTTCTGGGACAGCAACTTCCTATCTTCTTCAGTAGCCTCCTTCTTTCTTGCTCAATATCAGACCACCAGCAGCTGGGGGAGAGTGAGCTACTTTTTCCTTTAGGGTTGACAAAACCAATTAGTAAGAAAAAAGGCTGGCAACAGGAAGTTGTAATTTGACTCACCTGCTTTTATAGTGTCTAAACCACACCCCATTAAGCTCTCTTTCCTCCTATTGGTTTAGCAAAGTCAGCTGATACAATACCCTTCCCAGCACAGAACACACACTGACTTTCTTTCTTTCTTTCTTTTTTAAAACTAAATAAGACCCTTCTACTTCTAATAAAGTTATCTGTCTACTTAATCTTAACAGACATTGACTGCTGCTGAGATATAAGTTTTAAATTAACAAGAAAATGCAGCTTCTTTTAGTTAGCTGCTTTCGCTCTCAAAGCAAGGCTAGCAACAGCTAGCAACTAACTGAAACCATGGTACCATCTCTGTCTCCTGTGTGGTGAACATTTGGAGACATCTCATCAATTCTCTTACTTTCATAGTCAAGGCATGAGTTTCGAGCTACTGTCAGCAGGAGATGCCTGAGCGGACACCCCCCACCCATAGCAGATGCAGTTTTATAAGGAGTCGGTGCCTGTACTTGCAGGAGTGGTCTTCATAAAGAGACTGTTTTTGTTTCCTGAACTCCTCAGCAGTTCATCCCATGGTGGCACACCTCATTGGTCCCCACTTCGAAGAGCCTTCCGATACCGTGATCACTTGGGCTGCACTCACCCTAGAATTATAATCCCCTCTTCATCTTCAACCTCCCGGAGTTCTTTTATCAAGTCACAATAGTCCGTGGGTTACCCCTTCTAGCTGGGAGCCTTAGATGAAGAAGTTGCAATTAGAATGTTTGCATGTTGTGAGTATTTGCCCCAACCTCACATGGTTTAAGTCACTGGCGGCTTCCCACATTTTTGGTAAGCCTTTTGCAGTGCTCTTCCAGATGAGTAACATATGCAGACAAACTTTCCCTGGCCATTGTTTTGTACCTCAAAATTTCCACATCAAGTTCTCCCCTGACTCAATGCTCCCAAAATTGCCTTCAAGTGCAGATAGGTACTTCTGGGCAGATGCATCAGGGTTTGTGGACCTCAGAAATTTAATGGCCTCTAGGGCGGGATCCCTCAAACTTTCTATGATCCTTTTCCATTTCTCAGCCTCCACACACTGCCATTCAGGTACCAAAGGGCAACACAATCTATCCAGGTCTCCCAATCATCCCTTCCCTTGGGGGTGGGGAGGGTGCTGGAGAAGATTCTCAACCTTCGTAAGAGTCGTGACTAATGGCAGGAACAGACATAGGAGCCAGCTTTGGTAAGAGGCAGAGAAGGAGGGGCAATAATGGGTGCTGGAGGCGGGAGGGGTGTTGGGAGAGGGAACACCCCAGGTAGCAGGAATAGTTTAAGTCCTCCACAGTTTTCCTTCCTCCAGCAACAACTTAGCAAATTTCTCCTCAAAAGTCTCAGATAGTGGGGGGCTCATTGTCCCCTGGGTCTTTACTGTCTTTAGTTATCACTCTCCAGGCAGTGAGGGCTGCTTCGGGGTGATAGTCTGTGGCACTTTGGAACTGTCTACTGGATCCTTACACTCTACAAATGCCATGAAACTTTATGCGAGCAGATTAGCCTGTTGACCCACTGCTACGGGTATTGTAAACATACAACCTTGGAAAGTACTCCTCTACAGTGTCCTTATTGGTTCCTAGGGAATATCCAGGATAAGTATAGCTACCAAGGTATTTACTCACGATACCCAAGACTGGACACAGACTGATGAAAATCGAGACTGCAGGTGGTTAATCTGGAATGCCAGAAGAAGCAGGGCCCACACAAGTCGCAGAGGCATCGTTCCTGTTCAAGCGTGGAGCAGGGGCTGAAACTTCCAGGCAGGTCTCTTGTCGATGGCTTCTCTGTGCAATGGGTAGTCTGGCTGGGCCAGTCTGGCAAAGCTCAGACCCCATGGAAACAAGTTCGAAGCAGTCCGTTTTGGCTGGATGCAGCTTCCAGCAAGCAGAACACAGTTCACACAGTGGGAACTTACTCTCAACCCACTACCAGCTCATATAGCACATTTACATGTACAGAAATTCTACTGTGCCAGGCAAAGCACTCTCGGCACAATCGTGAAAGTCTCTACACACACTGGTAGCTTAGGGGTAGCTGAACTCCTGACAGGCCAATCACATTCAGCAAAAATATTCGGTCTTCTTCAGGTTGAGCCACTTCAGTAGCTTTCTTTAGTCAAACAAACTTGGATTTAGTCCAAAATAATTCTCTTCTCTCCCTCTCAGGAGTAGCACACGGCATGCAGGCCAAAAACTTAGCCTTTTCAGAGTTCTCCCATGCGAATCCACTCATGATTGCTGCTCAGAAACACTTCAGCTCCTTCTTGCTCAGCTTCCAGCTTAGTTCTAACTGAAAACTGCAAGCAGCCTGGGACTTCCCAAGATCCAAAAGATTTGGTTGGCTGATTTGGTTGTCAGTCAAAGCAAGAGCTCCCCTTCAGTTGCAAAAAGGCACAAAAGCTCCAAACTAAAGTTCCTACAGATTTTGAATTCATACTGCTCCTGCAGTCCAGTTTTTACTTAAGGTCCCACCAGTACTTTTTGGTCCAATTTGCAGTCCAGGACAAAGATAGTGGAAACAAACAAAACAGTCTTTGCTACAAAGAAAGCAGGCTAGACAAACTACACCATCATCACTGTAAATGATTTTCAGCAAATAGTTACATCTTTCAACAGAGCTGCCTCTCAGATTACTCATGCTGCAATTAGGCAACTCTTAAAGAGACAGTACACAGAGCTATACAAGCTCTGGTAATCACATTTAAACTGTTAAATGCAGGACACCAGCCTGGCAGTGAGCATCCAGGCAAGCCCAAGGAAGACCCCTTTGGAACCCCCATCCATTAGGGGGCTTCCATGTGCTTTCCACAGTCCCTTCTCCTCCCGACCTAATATGCCCCTTCATCATCTTTGACACTTCTCCCTTAGCCTTAGTACTTCCTTCTCTAGCCTCCCTAGCTTTATACAGATGGGCCACCCCTGTCCTCCACAGGGTGTCCATGAATACTGCCCCTCCACAGTTATTACACCCCATGATCCTTCTTCCCCTGTGACTTCTGTTCCCCGCCTTCTCAGATTCCTTTGTCCCTCCCTCCACTGACCCTCATTCCAGCCTGCCCCACTACCTTGTCCCTTCCCAGACTGCCCCAAGCCATCGCTAGTGCCCCATTACCCCTTCCTATTCTTTGCTCCCTCTGCTCCATTCTCCCTCTCACGGTTTCTATTCTTTCTATCTTGACCCTATCTGTTGGCAGATCACTATTTCCCAACTTCTCACACCCTCCTTCACAGCCTTCAAGCCCAACTCCCAGTGTCTTTTCAGTATTTAAGAAAGGCTGGTGGAGGGAGAGGGTGGCAGGCTTTTCAATCACCAAACCTAGCACAGAGATCAGCCAGCAGCTGTAAACTACAAATTTAAGCTAAAAACACCACCAAAACTTACAAAATATCTTAGAGATAAATAAGCTCTCAGAAAAACTCACCTCTTGTTCCAAACTCCCTCAAACAAACTGCCTAAGTCAACAATTAAAGATGGATTTCAAACTGAAACTACACAATCTTGATGGCTACTCTGTTACTTGGGAGAGTAACCCTTCTCCCACAGTGCTTAGCCAGCCAGCAACAGCTACTGTGAAAAATGCAATACAGATTTAAGCTTTTTTAATCCCAATAACCAAACCTAGCACAGTGATCAGCCATCAGCTGTAAACTACAAATTTAAGCTAAAAAACACCACCAAAACTTACAAAATATCTTGAGATGAAGATCTCAGAAAAAACTCACCTCAAACAAACTCCACAAAGGAGTACTACAGTCAGAATTTACAAAACATATGTTATGCAGAGTGTTTTGATTTGTGTGTGTAGTCCTGGTGTGTCTTTCCCTTTGCTTGCTATTAAGGTTTTTTCTAAATTAGCTTCCTTGTTGTATGCTAGTTTTATGGCCCTGGGGATTTCCGTCTTAGCATAGTTAATTGCTCTCGTTTTCCTACAGCGCTTCCTGTCCCATGTGACAGTGACATGTACAGGACCACTGATTCAGCTAGTACTTGAGATGGGAGCCTAATAGTCTGGCCTCCACTGAATAGGTCTAATTCAATAATTTTTTTCTATGTGTGTCAGGTCTAGCCAGCAAGAGTAAATGTTTTTGCTTTTGAAACGTTTCATTTATTAAACTACATACAGCCACAAAAGCACACAAATCATCCCAGATTATCAATGCTATAATTAGTAAAGACTGTAGCTGTTTTCTTACAGAATAACCTCCTCAGTTAGCCCTCAAATATTTGCTAAAGTGTAAATGAAGCCATTAGTGCTCACTAGATAAGGAAAGTTACTTAATATACATAGCTCTGCTGTTGTAAAACCCACTCTAAACCAGTACTTGCTGAATTCATGGTCCCGGTTACATCACTGTCATATGGGACAGGAGGCAAGAACAAGAAGTGCAATAAACCGTAGCAGATGGAGATGCCTAGGGCCAAAAACTACCATAAAACTAGCAGGCTAATTTAGAAAAAATCCTAATAGCAGACATAGGAAGGACACACTAGATGTATACACACAAATCAAAACACTCTGCACAAGATATGTTTTTCCAAATTCTGGCTGTAGTACTCCTTTAATGCTGAATTATGCTGGGAGTCACCATATCCTCCTATGTCTCTATTAACCCAAACAATGGAAATATGCATTCACTTCATTTGTTTAATTATGAAGTCTGATATTTTCAAATCCAAGTTAAAACCAATGGTTCACCCTCAGTTAGCAGTAATATCACCGTAAAAATATTGGCCATGAGCTTCTGAAGAAGGACTGGTTGGTCCGAAGCTAGAGCACTTTGTTCTTGTTGTTACATCTATGTTGGTCCATTAAAAGGTATCAAATCATTTGCTTCTGGATCGTAGAAAATATTGTACACAGTTAGCTAATTTTCCCCATAGGACAGTCCAGTTTGCTGTCAATCCACTCCTAAAACAGAAAATGTAGTCCCATGTGAAATTGCTCAAAATCTATGAATATACACAAAATGTTGCTGCACATCATTAAAGTACATGTGGTGCTGGTGACCCAGGTTTGTGCCCCAAGCCCTGATGTCAGGAGCGGAAATCAACAGGAGAGAGTCAGAGCATCTTATGAACACTTAAGAGGGTGGGCAGTGCTGGACCACTCTACTAGTGGCTCCTGGCAGTGGCCAAATAAGGCATTCTAGGCAGCGTGGCCCACCACATGTTGCCAAACATCTCCGCCCGAGGGCGTTGCTGCAGTCACACAAATGTGGGAGGTGGGAGGAATCAGAAAGTGGAAATCACCCACTCAGCTGCCAGGTGATGACCACCTCATTCCCCTGAGCCATGTGACATCTCACAGCACCCCTCTGATCCTCCTAGCCCCATTCCATGATCAAGGTAGCGGAACTATCTCCCTTGGGAGGGGCACCAGATGGGTTACCACCAGGCCTACCGAGGATGCAGACTAGGGAGGACGAACAGATGGTGACATGGATGGCCCAACGGGTGTAGGGAGGTTAACACTGCAGGCTGAAGGAGTGGAGGGTCAAAAGGGCAGGAGAGGTAAAAAAATATACAACAAAAAAACTACATGTGGTGACACTTCTAAGCCAATAAAGAGCAATTAATGCAGCAATAACCTCTAAGATATCCCAAAGAAAAACTGAACAGTATATCTTACTTCAAGAGGGCTCTTGCAGTAGGTAATTACATATAGGACTGAAGCCGGCGGGCGTCAGGACCCCAAGGAAAAAAATTCTAGCTAGCAGTCTCTGGTGAGGACCAGCCCACGTTAGGTGACGGCGTCAGGCGGCGGTCGGTACAAAGGCGGTCCTCACGCCCACTCCAGTTGTTTCCATTGCTAGCTTTTGACAGCGCCTCACGGTTAAGTTCCACTGCTTGTCAGTCAATTGTCGCTGGTAGTTATACAGTCGTTTTTAAAATTTTTTGAATATATTCTCAGATTCTTTACCTGCCGTGTATATCATCCCCTACCATGTCCGAGCACAAAAACAAGTGCGACTTCTGGTGCCCAACTCTCGCACAAGGATGGCCATCTCGGGTGTCTCATCTGCCTAGGGCCCCACCACCCTGGAATTCCTGTCAGCACTGCCTGAAGTTCAACGCGGCTACCCACAGAAGAAGGCAGCAGTCCCTGGAGGCTCACATCCCAAAGAAGAAGATGTCCTCCATGAAAAAGGAGCTGAGAAAGTCCGACAGGCTTCCACTCCCCAAGAGCCTTAAGAAGAAGGAGAAGCACGGGACTGGGACTCCTCATCTGCGGTGACTTCGCCTGGGGTTACCACCCTTCAGGTAACATCCTCGAGAACCCGTTCCCGATGGCTGTTTTGGTGGTGTCTGAGACAGCATCGGTCCCCCAGGTGGTTTCTGCTGGGCCAATCGGGAGCCTCCGGGAAAAGGAGGCATCCGCTCCCTGTAAGGCCACCCCGCGCGGCCTTCTGGTTCGAGCCTCCGGTAAGTCAGGCGTTAGCTCCTCTGGACGCCTGCCTGGAGCTGGCCGCTAAGTCACTCGACCCTTTGGGGCAGTGCATGGCTGTCAAGCCACCCGTCAGGTCGATCCCCACATGGCCTTCTTTGGGCGCTGGGACTGATCAGTCGGACGTCGGCTCTTCCAACACCTGCTTGGATCCCGCTGGTCAGACGCCCACCAGTCATCCAGTTGCTCAGCGACGGAGCCTGCGCAGGAATCTTTTGGTCTTATCCGATGCCATTGGTTCCCACAGTCTTTGCTGCTGCCATCCGAGGCCCTGTGTCTCCAGCTGGACCGAGGATCCCTCCGGCCCTCCCGGATGCGCTGGGGACTCCTGGCACCTCCATCAGGCCTCCCTCCTGTAGGTCCAGATGGCCTGGCGTCAGACCTCGGACACCACCCCATCACCAGCCGACATCCCCTGCCGGATGTCACCCCGATGCTAGACTTGATGCCCGCTGGGCCACCTGTCCCTGGCCCACCTGCAGGGCCCTCTTCCAGGTCCTTCTACCCCAGAAGAGCCCCTGGCACTGGATCTTATGCCGTCTTATCCGCACCGCAGTACCCGACACCATAGTACCCGTGCCTCAGTACCTGAGGCCAGGTTTCCCACCATCGGGCTATGGATACTCACCCCACGGATACCCCAGTATCTGTATCCCCTCCCTATTCCACCATCCTCTCAGCCGCGTGGATCTGAGGTAGACTCTGGCTTCTTGGTGGGCTGGAGGCCAGGCTCCAGCTCACCAGGGAGGTGGAGGCTGCCTCCCAATGATGGACTCGGTCCTGGATCCCGTCGCTAGGGGCGGGGAGACCCCTCTTCCCACCCCTAACCCCCAGAGACACTGCTTCAGGGTCTAAGACTGGGTGATACCTTGCCCCTAGGGGCTATGTTCCTCCCGAGTGGGGAGAGGTCTTCATCTCCTTCTTCTTCAGACTCATCGGAGAACTCTGATAACAGCTGCATCTGGATGAGCCTCACACTCCTGACAAGCCCAGGCCCAGGACTCCTCCGAAGTCCCCTCAGAGGATCCCTGGTTTGCTGAGTTGCTAAGAAAAATCCAGGCTCCTCATCAGTGGAAATCTCTGAGCCGGAACCAGAGAGGCAGAAGCTAGTTGCCCATCTGGATTTGCCTGAGGTTGCTCCCACGTTAGTTCCACTCTGGATCGGGCCTCACACTGACCTTGTTTACACTGTCTGAAAACAACCGTCAGCTTTGGCCCCCTTCCTCGGAAGCGGATAGGATGTATCAGGCTCCTGGGGGATTGACTTTCTTTCTTCACACCCCAAGGCTGATTCAATTGTGATCAGTGCCGCCTCACGGCTGTTCAGCTAACCCAAACACCTGAGCTCATCCCGACCCGATAAGGAATCCCACCTTCTGGACCAGTATGGCAAGAAGATCTTTTCTTCTTCCACTTTGGGTATCAGAGCCTTGAGCTATGTGGCTGACATGGGGATTACCAGAAGGCTATCCTAGAGATGGAAGCCAAGTTGGACACCCTTCCTCAGTCCCAGACTAAACAGGAAGTCGCAGACCTGGTCCGCTCCACTGCGTTCAGCCAGTAGGCACATGCTGCGATGCTACTTACGATACGGTGGGCGCTTCGAGGATGAAGTTCGGCGTTCCCGTGAGTCTGCGGTGACATGCCTGGCTTTGGGTGTCAGGTTTGACCTCAGAGGTACAATCGCCATCCAGGAATACCCCTTCCGAGGTTCGGTGTTGTTCAGTGGCGATGTCAAGGACATCATTACCGGACTGAGAGAGAGAGGCACTGCTCTCAAGGAGGTTGATTCCATGTACAGAGCCCCTCAAGTGTAGCGTCATTCCTTTCACCGTCGGACACAGCCTAAGGTGAAACCACAGAAAGCTGGCCAACAAATGCTGGGCCCCTCCGTTGCAAGCCCCCACCCAAGCGGGCTGCGGGAGCTCCAGCCATGGCGCTGCCCACACCTCTGACTCCTTCCTCTCCCACAGCCTCTGGTCAATCCAGAGGAACCGATGAGCAGGAGATTTTCCTACATCTACTGGGTTGGGAGAGGATACTTCTGGACCTTGGGTCCTTCAGCCCATAGCAAAGGGCCACACCATAGAGTTTCTTCAGAAACCTCCCAGAACCCCCAGGTCGTCTTACTCCCCAAACATCTTCTCAGGGTTCAGGAAGAAATCTCCTCCCTTCTGTGGAAGGAGGCAATAAACACGCCCCCTTTGGGGATGGGCTTTACTCCCATTTCTCCTGGTCCCCAAGAAGACAGAGACATGAGGCCCATTCTGGACCTCAGCTCTCTAAATCTGTTCATGGAGCACAAAGGTTCAGGATGCTCTCCTACAGAGTCTCCTGCCCTCCTTCGGCCAGGACTGTGACTGTGTGCTCTGGACATGCAGAACACGTACCTGCATATCCTTATCTGCCCTTCCACCACAGATACCTCCAGTTTGCTTTCGGGGGACTACTACCAGTTCAAGGCCCTCCCATCTGGTCTTTCCTCGGCCCCAGTATTCGCAAATGTCTGTCTGTGGTGGTGGCCCACCTGCGTACTCAGGGTGTGCGGTTTCCGCACCTGGATGATTGGCTCCTGGTGGCCCCGTCCCAGGAGGAGCTCCTGCATTCCTTTGTCTTACCAGGCAGGTTTTACCAGCCTGGGTATTACCATCAACCAGGCGAAATCCCATTTGATCCCATCTCAACACCTCCAGTTCATCGGGGTATTCTAGACATGACCACCGGTATGGCCTTTCTACCCCCAGACAGGGTGGCCACACTCTAGGTTCAGGCAAGCTTCTTGTCTTCTCAGAGGCAGATTCCGCCAGGTTGGTCCTTTGCCTCCTGGGGCTCATGGTGGCTGCAATTCTGACAGTTCCGATGCTCGGCTCCACATGAGAATCTCTCAGTGGACTCTTCGGTCTCTAGTGAGATCAGTTGGTCAATGACTTGGACCAACAGGTGCTAGTCTCGACCCCAATGATTCAGGATTTGCACTGGTGGTTGGTTCAGGAGAACCTTTGTTGGGTGTTCCTTCTGCCTTCCTCCTTCCTCCCAAACACTGACAACGGATGCCTCGGGCAAAGATTGGGGAGCTCATTTGGGATCCCAGTGGACCCAGGACACGTGCTCCATACTCGAGCAGATGCTTCACATCAGCGTGCTCAAGCTCAGAGCAGTGTTGTACGCTCTTCAAGCCCTACACCCTTTCTGCTTCCTGGTCACCTGGCTGTCCAGACCAACAACATGAGTGTAGTCTGGTACCCCAACAAACAGGGGGAACTCATTCCTACCCTCTTTGTCGGGAAACGATGTGTCTGGGAATGGGCACCCTACACAACCTTCATCTCACGGCGGTCCTCGGCCCTGGGGTTGAGAATTCATTGGCAGATCACTTGAGCCGATCCTCGGCTCAACTTCACGAGTGGGAATTGGACCAGGAAATAGCAGATGGCATCTTCCTACATTGGGAACCCCTCATGTCGACCTGTTCGCATCCCCACTAACGAAAACTGCCCACCTTTTGCTCGCTCGCTCCAGGGCACGGTCGACTCTGGAGAGACGCTCTGTCTCTCGACTGGAAGGGCAGATTCGTTTATGCTTTTCCCCAGTTCCATTGATTCTGAGGATCCTGCACAAGCTCAGCTCGAAGGAGCCCATATGATTCTCATCACTCCCCTTCTGGCCCAGGCAAGTTTGGTTCTCTCTTCTGCAACAGTACTCAGATGAACCTCAGATTCCTCTTCCACTTTTGCGAATACTGTTGACCCAGGATCAGGATCCCTGGACCATCCGGCCTCAAGTCCCTTCAGCTGCATGCTTGGCTCCTACAGATGTAGCACAAGCCCGTTTGGGGTTTCTCCTCAAGTGGCAAGATCTTGGTGGAGGCCAGAAGCCCTCCACTCGCTCCACCTATGCAATGAAATGGAAACTGTTTTCCATTTGGGCTTCAGTCCAAGACCTGGAGCCTTTCTCCTGTCCTGTGGGGCGCTACTACACTACATGCATTATCTTTTCAACCTGGGTCTCAGTCATTCCTCTTTGAAAGTTCACATGGTGGCTCTGGCCGCTTATCATGTTCCCTTTGGGGATAGAACTTCGCTCAGCTGGAGGTCGCAAGACCTTTCTAAGAGGGTTCTTCATCTGAGACCCCCATTTGGGTTCCTGCCCCACCTTGGGATTTGAATTTCATTCTCGAGAAGCTTACACTGCCTCCCTTTGATCCGGCAGCCTCAGCAGAACTTAAGTTCCTTTCATGGAAGGCTCTCTTCCTAGTGGCCATTACTTCCACTCGAAGAATTTCCGAGCTTCAGGCCTTGATGTACAAAATCCCATATTTGATTTTCCATAAGGAACGTGGGGCTCTGCACCAATCCTAAGTTTCTCCCTAAGGTGGTAGCAGAATCTATGTTGAACCAGTCCATTGAACTGCCTGCCTTTTTACATAGCACTCCAATCATGGGGAGTATCTTTACATACTATGGCCATTCACAGGATTCTGAGATATTACACCAACAGGACAAAGGATCTCAGAAAGACTGACCAACTATTTGTTTCTTTTGCCAGCAAAAGAGAGGGCAATGCTGTTTCAAACAATGTTTGTCCAAATGGTTGGTTCACTGTATCACTTTCTGCTACAACAAGTATCACAAGACCTTGCCAGGTCAGGTTGGGGAGTCACTCCACCAGGGGTGTAGTGGCCTCTGGCATCCTGTTTCAAGAATGTCGGCTGCTGATATTTGCGCCCGCAACTTGGACTTCTGTCTATTCCTTTCCCAAACACTACAGTTTGACATTGTCTCTCGCCATAGAACGCTTGGTTGGCTGTTCTGCAAGGACTTCTTTCTTAAGTCCTCTTCAGCCAGAGGATCTCTTATGAGTAGTTTCCTCTCGTGTGCTTCTTTTTGTTCCAGACCGCTTGGGACTCAGTCCTATATGTAATTACTACTGCAAGAGCCCTCTCAAGTAAGATAGTACAGTTACGTAAGAACTTACCACAACAGTAGATCTTCGAGAGAGGCTCTTGCAGGTAATACCTTTCTGCCTCCATCCCCTTAGTTTTTCAGCTCTTTTCCAGTAAGGAAATCTCCCGCTTCTCTCATCTCGCTTTTTGTCCTTTGGCAGGAAGAACTGAAGGCGGGCGTGAGGAACTCGCCTTTATACTGATGTTACCTGACACCAGTCTCCTGACGGGGGCGGTCCTCACCAGAGACTGCTAGCTAGAAATTTTTGTGGGTCCTGCGCGCCGGCTTCAGTCCTATATGTAATTACCTACTGCATGAGCCTCTTTGAAGATCTACTGTTACGGTAAGTTCTTACGTAACTGTACTTTCCCTTCCCATTCCCCAACACCAAACTGAAAAGCAGCACCTACATTATGAATCTCCATCTTCCTTCCTTCCTTCTTATATCAGCAGTAACTATGGGAGACCATAGGGAGTTTGTGCTGCCAACAGTCTGTAAGGCAAAATGTTAAAATAACAACAGCAGACCTGGACCAAAGGCTTTAAGTTTTAAAAGTGTTTTAAGATGCTGCTCCTACTGAATCAGTGATTAGTTCTGGCCATTTGATACAGTGCAGATGCATGGTGTAACACTTTGCAGCAATTACTAGATTGTAGGGTACACACTCACAGTATGCCACAACACACGCCTACTGTGTAGTGTCACCCTGTGCTCTACCACAGGTAGGTGCATAAGAACACAACTGTCACTCCTGGTGGTAAGAGCACTGCAGTGTAGGATTCTCTGCCTCTTCCCATGCCCACACTCCTCCAGCTGGGTACAACTGGAATACCTGAACCTTACCTCCCAACTGCTGTGGCTGAAGGTTGCCGAGAGGAGAGTGCTGTACTGGACTGACCTGGAGACCTTCAGGAATGTGAGTCTGGAGACACTGGCACTGCAAGTAAAGACACTGACACTTGGATTGATGAAAATAAGGTAAGCTTTACTGAAGGAATTGTAAAGCATTTTGCAGCTATAGCTACAAGGGAGGCAGTATAGTGCAGTGGTTTAAGGCTCTGAGCTGTAAATCTGGTGACATCCAGCAGACCAGACTGGGGTTTGAATCCCACAGCTTCCACTTGCATACTGTGTGACCCTAAGAAAGTCACTTAACTTCCCTGTGCTCCCAGGTCGCTCTTGTAAAAAGCTTCCAGCTTAGTGTGCTACTCCTGGTTAAACAACTAAATAATCAACATGCACACTTTTGTAGTTAAAAATATCAGAAGTGAACAACATGCAAATTGCATCACAGAATAACATTTGTAAAGGATTTGCACTTTGGTGCCCTTTTAAAGGTTATCTTTATTTTTAAATAACGAACATAAATCCCTGAGTTGACAAGGGCATTACATCAACCAAATTTATATAACTACCTTGCTTCCCTAGTGACAGACTGTGAAGCATTCATTTCCAAAAGAGTACTAGATGCAGTAAGTCTTTAGGATGCCTATTTGTCCTAACATTTATCTGAAGTTTCTCCAGAAATATAATATTTGTTTAACACAGGTTTTAGGTACCCTCAGAGAATCACCCTTACATACCCAGGGCTGGATTTACAAAGGAACTTAATCTATTTACAGTGGAGACACTAATGTACTTCCTAGACATCACAATTACCCATTTCTTTTGCAGGGTAATCAACCCCACCAAATTCCCCTAGAGACTGCAGGTAATCCACTACCCATGAGCCCTCCAGATAACTCAAATGGTCCAAGGATTAAGCCCTTCCCTAGCCTTAGTCACTGAACCTGTTAAACACTTTAGCCTTAAAAGCATGAAGTGGCTTCTAGGCCTTGTCCCATCTCAGACAGCCCACTTACCCATTGCCCAAACACACTTTATTGTCCCAGCACTAGGCTCTACCTCAGGCCTCAGATGCTGCACATACAGGAATTGCCTTCAGGCGTGCAGTGGCTTCTAGGCCTTGTCCCACCTCAGACAGCCCACTCACCCCTTAACCATGGATAACCTCCTGGTATCCCACACAGCAGTTTACCTTTAAATAAAACTCTAAGACTATGACAGTTCAGCTTTTGCTGTTAAATTTAGTGAAAAATCAATAGCACATAGCAAGCAGTTTTAAAACTTTAACTTGCAACATACTATTCACAGCATTTGCACATAAACATTCAAGGACTCAATTCCCTCTCAGTCTTTTTTTTTTTTTTTATTTTATTTTTATTAAAGAAAGAAAGAATGTGACCACAATACATTACAGACATTTACTTTGTTAGTTTGTCTTATTCTACAACTCCTGTCCACATCTTGATAAAATGTAAGGCCTACAAGCCCCTTTGTATTTACACCGTGATGCCCATGAGGAGAAAACTCCACATCCTTGTTCAGGGTCTCTCCCCTGACCACCCTTTACATCATTTGCTTCCCATCTTCAAGGTACAAAGTCAGGGTCTCTACTGGAAATGTAAAATACCCATGGTCACCACAATAGCTCAGCCTGTGAGGATTTGTTATGTAATTTAGCAGTAAGAATCTCTAGATGGTAGATGCTGGATACTATCCTATTCCAATCTCCTATGGTGGAACTATCTCTGACATCCATCATCTTGTTATGGTCTTTTTGGCAGCCGCTATGTAAATGGGTAATAAAGTTTTATGCCAAACTGGGGTATGTGGAAATATCGTCAGGAGAACCATTTCTGCAGTTAATTGGCCTCTTCTCCCAAACATTCCGACACAGCCTGTTGGAGCTTACACCAATATGGCGTTAACAGAGGCATGTCCAAAAATATGGGCAAGGCCAGCTATCTGGCATCTACAGGACATCCAGCATCCACCATAGGAGGGAGATATTTAAGTAGAATAGTAGGGATTGGAAAAACGACTCTGCATTTCAGGCAAATTCCTCCAAATACATGAATGGGTTATCTTACAAGCCATAGGGGAAGCCGAAGCCAATCCTGTTAGGAAATTTCCATTTCCAAATCCCTTCCCCAGCTTCTCATGATGGAGATTGATGAGTCACCCAAACCCTCACGTAGGATCTGGTATATGTGGCCTCCAAATGTTCCCACTGATGACCAGTTATAGCATCTTCTAGGAGTTTCCAAAAATGGAACTGGATTGGGCTGTTGAGGCGTTCGTCTCTTTGTCTTAAAAGATCATTTTTAACCTGGGTATATCTATAGATGTCCCTTCAGGTAAACCATAGTTACTTTGTAATATTTCAAACTGGACAATGCCCTTATCGGTTATAAATTGTCTAAAAATTGAAGTCCCACCCTCCTCCACCTAATAAAGGTATGGTCTAATGTTGCTGGGATGAAGGATCCATCCTCCGAGATCAGAGTAAATAGAAAAAAAATTCTTTAAAGCATTTATATTTCTTTAGGCGGTACCATTGTGTTAAAACTTGAGCTGTAAAGGTGTAAAGTCCCTCATCTGTGGGGCCTTGTTTATTGAAGCCATGGTTATTTTCAGGATGTTGTATAAATCATTTATGGCAAACTCAAATCCTTCAAGGAGCTTCAAAAGATGGGAAAGCCATAATATTAGAATCTTGAAAAAAGATGCCATATCATATAGCTTTAAATTGGGTAAGTTTGCACCTCCCTCCGTCAATGGAAGCTGTAACAGGGACATCCTTATTCAAAGCTCCTGGCCGTGCCAGATAAAATTAGAAATGATTCTATCCCAAGACTTAAAGTAAAAATTAGCAGGGAAAGTTGGAATATTTTGAAACAGATATAACAGTTTTGGTAGGATAATCATTCTAATGGACTCTATCCTCTGAAAAAGCTCAAGGACAAAGTGAACCATGTTGTTAACTCTGACTGAATTTGTATTGACCATGGTTCATAATTTAGTAACTCCCATTTTCTAATTTTTGGGGATTACTATACCCAATTACTTAATTTGTGTTTTGTGCCATTTTAAGGGTATTTATTATTTTATGATTGGGTTGGGAAAAAGTTTAGAGCCAGCAAATCTGTTTTGGTTATATTTAAAACAAATCCCGATATCTCAGAGAAAAGTGTCAGGGAATCCCACAGGGCCGAGAGCGAAGTCTCTGGAGAGGGCTGAGACCAATATATCATCAGCAAATAAAGTCACCTTGTATTCCCTCTGACCCAAAGGGACCCCTCCACACTTATATTTCTCCAAATTAACTCTGCTAGAGGTTCAACATACAGAGCAAATAGTAAGGGGACAAGGGACATCCTGTCTCATTCCCTATTGTATAGGTATTGGTTGGGATAATGAGCCATTAATTGAATATAGGTCTTAGGGGCAGTATATATTTTTAAGGTGGGTTGAAAAGGAATCCGGAAATGCAAATTTAGACAATGTAGCCCATAAAAATCCCATCCCACCTTGTCGAATGCTTTGTCCGCATCGAGGCTCATTATAATAAAGGGAATCTTTTGGGCCTGGAGATGTTCCATAATAAGGAATAGTCAGGAGATTGTCTGAAGTACTTCTTGACTTCACAACGCCACGCCTGATCTTTGTGTATTAAATCAAGTAGAATGGGTTCCAATCTTTTAAACAATTTATAATCCACGTTTAGGATAGAAATTGGTCAATAAGATTTGGGAAGGGTGGGATCTCTTTCTGGTTTAAGTAAAGGAGTTAAGATAGCATAGTTCCAAGAAGAAGGAGGAGGTCTCTCCCTCAAAGACTGTTCTACAGGCTGGGAGAAAGCTAGGTAATAGTTGGGGATAGACATTTTGTACCATTCTGGACTAAATCCATCCGGGCCTGGACTTTTCTGAGATTTAATTCTTTTTACCTGGTAGAGTATCTCCTCTGGTCTAATCAGTCTTTATAGTTGAGAAATATGGGTTTCGAAGTTTAGTTAAAGGATTTGGTCTAAGAACTCCTGGATTCTATGTTTGTGTTCGGGGGAGGGCTGTATATAAATTGTATAAAAAGTATGTTTAATTTGGTTTTCTTTATAAGTGGTACTGCCAGTGGAGTGGGATTTTATTTTCAAAATAGTAGAAGCTCTTTTATTGGCCCTCAACTTCTGTGCCAGGTTTCTTGTCCCTTTGCCCCCTTCATAGTTGTATTGTCATAAATATGCCAGTTGCTGAAAAGTTTATAATCCAAAATGTTTTGTATCTCCTGATTTAAGCCTCCTCTCCATCTTTGGAGATTAACATCTCCTTCTCTATATAAAAGCTGATAGGAGGACAGGAGATATTCTAAAAATTTTAACCTGGTGTTTTGTTTTCAGTTTTAGGGGATGTATTCCAGAATCTCCCCCTCAGTATGGCCTTCAGTGTATCCACTGAATAGTGCTAGAAACGTCTGGAGTTAGATTTTCCTGAATGGCCTGGGGATGCATTTCCTCATGGCATCAAAACCCCTGATCTTTTAGAAGAGATGTATTAAATCTCCAAGTTTTAGATTTTAGCTGTTTCCCTAAGTCAATTTTTAGAATCAGGATTGTGGTCGGATAGTATTCTTGGTTCAATTATCATATCCTGAACTAATGTAAGGTGTTCCCCATAACGAAAAGTAGTCAGCCTAGAATAAGTTCTATGGCATGCCAAAAAAAGTATATCCTGGAACTGATGGGAAAGTCCTCCTCCAAGCGTCTTGAACCCCAAATATGCTAAATTATTTAAAAATATTTTCCTGTATTGGGTAATCTGTTGGGATTTGAATTGGGTGAATTTATATAGAGAACCAATGTCAGATTAAATCTCCTCCCATGATCAAAATTCCTTTATATCTTTCCATCACCTTTTGTAGGAATGAAGGAACAACCGGAAGTGGAGTCTGTGGAGGTAATAAGGCGTTAACTAGAGTTACTGTCTGTGAGTAAATTCTTCTGGATAAAATCACAAATCTACCCTGTGGATCGAGAAAAAGTCAAGAACCTCAAATGGGGTAGAGGCCGGTATCAAAATAGCCGTTCCTTTATGTTTTTTGGGTGAGAGGAGAAACACCTGATATCTGCCCACCCCATGTAACTTAGAGTGTTCTGACAAGGAAAGGTGGGACTCCTGTAGAAAAATAAGTCTGCTTTCTGATTAGCAGATATTGCCTAATTTAATATCTTTTAACAGGGAATGTAACCCATTCACGTTTAATGATAGTATATTTACTGGGGTCCTAGTGTTAATGTCTAAGGGATTGATAATATTGTGAAGGTAGGGCATTGTCCAGTTTCCAGAAAAGATTGTATATATTTGATTACATTTAAATTATTCTTTCTTCCATACTCCGGTGGCCCCATGGCCACGCTCAGCATCTCAGAGGAAAGGAAATATCTTTATCTAGTATCCTTCCAGAAACCACGTGTCCAACCTTTTTGAGGACTACAGTATCAAATCTGAGTTTGTGTCACCATCTCTTCAATTTTAACATAAACAAAACGAACAACCCATTAATCTAAACAACTGTTGAAAACCATTTGTCCTCTTACCAAGGAAACTATATACATTTGGTCTTCCATTCATGTGAGAAAAAAAAATTCCCACTTTGTCCCAGACCCACAAAAGCCTGTGGTCTGGGAGACGAAGGCAACACTTCTCTAGACAGAGTATAGACCTGTCTGAGAGGAACTCCTGTCTAGAACAGACACGGACTTATCATATCTGGTCCTGTAGTGGTTGGGTATTAGGCATCAAAATCTAAATTAGCTCAGAATAGAATGTTTAATAAGAATAAAAACATTCTCACCCCAATTCACCTTATTCTAAATCTAATTGAATTATCAAGCCCCCTTAACATATATTTAATACCCAATCCCCCACCTCCCATTATATGAAGAATCATTCAGCCTATCTAAAACCAGATTTTTGGAGAATATATCAAATATTATCCCTTCAAAAGATAAATGATTTTTATTTTTATTTTATTTAAACAGCAGTTTGGAAAACCTTTGAGCCATAGGCTCATTTACAAAGGTACCTTGTCACAGTAAGACAAACCACAATACACAGTATAGCAGTACAACACATAAGTATAACAGTACAATTAAGACATAGATACAAACAAGCTGGTACAGGTAGGATGGATGCAAACAATACCAGGGTTATATGCGTCCTTAGCAGCTTAGTAATAAGCTTTGTCATAAGTAATTGAGTATGGCTTTGACTAGTGGCAGTTACAGCATCGGGTGTTAATAAGGTGGTTCGTAAGGAAGTTTTGAAGCACAATATAGTTGGAGCTTGAGATGGAGGGGCAGTGTGTTGAACCAGGAGGGGCCCTAAAGTTGAAGGCTCTTTGGCCGTGAGAGGTCCTAGCTCTAGGGATAACAAGAGAGTTTTCCCAGAGGTCCGGTATGAACTAGTGGGACAGAGCGCGTATGGTGGTGGTCAATCCTGGTGGGGGGAAAGCCTAAGGAGGGTCTTTTTGTAAGGGTACAGGTAAGATATTTGAGGCGCCTGCTGAGATCAAGTACCAGCGCTTTAGCACAGTAGACAGGTGTGTGTCATCCTAGGTGCTCCAGTAATTAACCTGCAGGCCTTATTCAGGTAGTGCAGAATTTTGTAGATGCGGTCTGATCAGCAGCACCATACCGGCAGTCCATAGTCCACTAGGACAGGATAGAGGAGGTGACTGCAGTCGAAGAGCCTCTGGGGAGGCAGTGTTTATACCGATGTAAGATGCCCAATCGGATATTAGTGGCAGTGGCTAGGGCAGCGATGTGTCCATGGAAGGAGAGGGAGGGTCAAAATGGATCCCTAGGTATTTATAGGAGCAAACTTGTTCAAGTGGGAATGAGGACCCAGAGTGAATGAGGAGTTTGAAGTTGCAGGACTTGTTTTGGGATGAGTGAAGAACATGGTTTTGTTTTTAAGATTTATCACCAATCTGTGTTCCTTGAACCAGCCCTCGGCTTCAGTGAAGGACTTCTGCAGCAAGTCCTGGAGGGCAGTAGGTTACGACTTGAGGCAAAGATGACTGCATCATCAGCGTACAATAGAATGTTCCCGAGCAAGAGCGTGGAAGGGTGTTAAGGTAAAGGGAGAATAGTATGGGGCCCAGAATGGAGCCTGGGGAACCCATAAAAGATGTTACAGATGTCTGAGTAGGTCCCATTAATTTTTACATGCTGTGAGCGGTCAGACAGATAACTGGTGCACCAGGAGATAGGCTCAGCAGCAAAACCAGAGACTAAGGGCATCAAGAAGGAGGGGTGGAGACAGTGTCGAAAGCTTCGAGAGGTCAATGAAGACAGCACCAGCCAGAGAACCAGTGTCTAAGGAGGAGTGGAGAAAGTTGGAGAACTCTAGAGGGCTGTGTTGGTGCTGTGGCCCGCCTCGAAGCCATGCTGCTCAGGGACAAAGGACATTGTAGGTGGAGAGGTAGTCAGAGATTTGAGAGGCCACCACTTTTTCCAAGGCCTTGGAGAGAGAGAGAGAATGGAGATCGGTTGATAGTTTCAGCCACAGTCCTATCACCACCTTTAAAGATAGGGGTGACAGTGGCGACTTTCCAGGCAGTTGGAACCTTCCCCAGGCAAAGAGAGTGGTTGATGAGGCATGTGATCGGGTAAGGACTGTGTCTAAGACCAGCCGTAGAATTCACAGATCAGGGTGTCACTGCCTGTACTATTACTCTTGAGGGCAGTGACAAGGTCGACCTAAGTTCTTGGGCAGAAACACGGGGAGGAGAAAATAAGGGCGAGAAAGATTTACGGCAGGTGCTGGGGAGGAGGGTCAAAAAATTTGTAGGGAGGATAGGCTAAGGTCAGTGAATGAGGTGTTGAGGTGGTTGGCTATGAGGGCTGGGTCTGAGGAGATCACACCATTAATGTTGACCTGGGTGGGTGGGGGAGTGTGCACATCCCATGATTACTGACTCGGTGGCGTGGAGAGTCGGCGGGGGCTCTTGCCACGATCCGCCCAATAAAAGGAAGGAGCAATCGAAACCCACCCCTCCCCTTTCTTAGACTATTAATGTTACACTTTTCCACCCCAGACAAAACATCCTCCCAGTCTCCCCCAATCAGCAACCTTCGATGACTTCTCCCCCCACCAGTGAAGGATAATCACTCCCATATATTTTCCTTCAAATTCTATTTTGTCCTCAAGTAGTAAGGATAAAGTCCATTCTAGAGCTTAAAGTTCAAGTTTGAGGCATATACTTCCATCTTTGAGTTAATTCATAGAAATCATCCATGTTGGTCGAAGGAAGGAATGTTCATAAGTTAGAATGTAAAATGAACAAAACAAAACAAAAAAGGAGGGGAGATGGCCCTCCGAAATGAGGAGGCGGGGGAGAAAGACAGTCTCCATGTCCTGCTGTCTATTTGCCAACATACTGTAGAGGGACATTCATTGTGCAGGGTCCTCTAAAGAAGATGCCCTCCTCAACCTCACAAACCCCAACCGATCCAGATCTCAGCGCCCCCTCAAACCACCCCGTCCCCCACCTCCTGATAGCTCCCAACCACCAAAACCTCCAGGTCTTCTTTTAGTCATTGCTGCCAATCAAAGGAGCAGAATGTTCAAGAGTTAGAATGTAAAACAAACAAAAACCAAGGCCAAGGCCAAAAAATAAGTGGGGGAGAGGGAGAAGGCAGTGGGGTAGCTCCCTGCCCTGTTTCTTTTAAACTGGGTTGTTTTGATTGGTAGGAAGGAGGGTGAGAAAGGATCCACCATCAGCCCAAGGAATAGAGAGGGAGAAAGGTATCCGCCCAGATCGCCAGGAGATCATCATCCTCACCCCACTAAAAAGTGAAGATATAACGTGGCTCCAGCTTTAGCAAATTAATTCCTTCCTTCAACTCCTCTAAACCCAGATCTAGACCATGGTAGTCCTTTTCCGTAACTGCCTCCCCATCCCCAATGTACCTGCACAGATATGTCTGTTTAAGGCTGCAGAGCAGGATTCCTAAGGTGCTGTATTTTGTCTAATATTGTCTGTAGTCTCCAATCACCAATTTCTGTTCTGGAAGCCTCAAATCCCTGGCCTAGTTGAGGTATTCTGTCTCTCATCGCCATCTTGGGGACCTCTTTTGCATCTAGATTCCTCTCTGAAATGATCCGATCTGGCCTCCGATGCTGACTGGTAGGTAATGGGACCTCCGGGAACTGAACCACCAATCTTGCAGGATATGGCATATGGAATTTTAAGTTCTTTGCTCTGAGGGAAAGGAATAACGATGTGTACTCCTTCTCATATGCTGCAAAGCTGGGGCATAGTCGTTATCGAACAAGATTCACTGTTCTCTCCATTGAACTCTCTGTTTCACCAGGCTTTAGTTAAGAGCTGGTCTTTTAGTAGAAGCTAACGAATCGCATCACAAACGATCTAAGGTGAGCATCTGGCCTGGAAGGGCGGGGCCTAACACTCTATGCGCCCCTCTATATCCAGCTGATAATCCGGCCCAAGTCTAAAGTTTGTCACAGCAGTATATCAGCAAAAGCAACTGGATCGTTGCTCTCTCCTCCCTCAGGTAATCCGAATACATATATGTTTTTCTGTCTACCTTTATTCTCCATGTCCTCCAGCCTAACAGATGTGTGTAATTGCTCGTCTGCTAATGCATATACTGCTTTCTCCATGATCGATATTTTATTAGAATTGGCTGTAGTTTGGTTTCTACCTCAGCAGTTCTGATTGCAGCTCTATCAGGTCCATTTGAATATCCCGAAGGGCCTCTCATCTCAGACCGAAACTCTGATATTGCTGCCTTGATAGTTTCAGAGTTAGGAAGATCGGGTACCTGTTTCTTTTTTCTTTCTCTTCTACCCCTCTTTGTTTTCCGATTGTGGAGAGTGGACTGGTTTGAATCCGAGCTTTGTAGTTCATTTAATCCTCATCTTGCAAATCCTAAGCTGTTGGAAACGGTTGTGGTCCGAGCGTGCCATTTCTCCACATTACCCCACCCCAGTAACTGTTTTGTTTCTTTGTTTTAGCTTACTTCTTTCTTTCTTTCTTCTCTGTACCATTTTCTAGTGTGTTAAACCTTATAAAAACATAGAAGTCAGTGCTGTAAAGGGAGATTCTACTGTAAAGATGAATGTGGGGTGAGAGCTGAAGTCCATTGCATCCTCACGGCCATTTCCCAACCAGAAGTCTTCCTCTCAATCTTGTAAAATTCAATCCTTCAACTAGACAGTAGTCCCTTTTATGAAGAAGGATTTTAGGCTAATTAAGCACAGTTCAGTGTCTTTTCCTTGTGAAACAAATCCCAAAGGCTGAAGACATTTTTGTTTACTATATCACTTTCCTTTTGACCACTGATGAAGATTCTTGAGGCCCTCTGGAGGCGAGCAGCTGTGGAGTTGGAAATACTGGAAGTGATGAATTCTTCTTCTGTGAAGACAACTTGACAGCTTCTGGAGTCAAAAGATACTTGAAGCAGCAGGCTAACTATACTTTCCCTGCTCTCACTCACTAAGCTGTCTGACCCTACACTGGGATACAGGTGATCACCTATTCACCTACACTTATTTAATTGAGGCTGTCCCAGGCTCTATCCAAAAGCAGGCCTCTTCTGACTGGACACCCTCTTCACATGGGTCCCTCCTTCTTGGTCATGCTCCCTGCTCAAACTCCCTTTACACTGGCTGTGCGGCTCCTTATATCCGCCCAAATCATTTGCATATGTTAATCCCTGGTCACTGAGAGGACACTGACCAGTCCAAAGGCCCAGGACCAATCAGATCCCTTTCTGCAGCAGTATAAGCCACAATAGAATCAATAGCTTCTTGAGCTCTAAATGCCTTTCTTGAAGATTCTAAGGATGCTTTTCCTGTCAGATGGATTCAAATATATTTCCATGTATCCTGGACAAGCCCTTGAAACAAATGAAAAGATCCATCTCAGTCTGAGACTCAGTTCAGAGGAGGGTAACAAAGATGGTACAGGGATTGCATCGCAAGTCCTATGAGGACAGGCTGAAGGACTTGAATATGTACACCCTGGAGGAGAGGAGTGAGAGAGGGATATGATAGAGACATGCAAGTACCTTACAGGGAGGAACAGGGTACAGGAATACACTATTTTCAGTGAAAAAGATGTTCCAGGACTAGAGATCATGGGATTGGAGGAGGGCAATTCAGGGAAACGTGAGAAAGAATTTCTTCACAGAAAGGGTGACAAGTGGAACTCCCTGCCAGAGGAAGTGGAGGGCTGAAACAATCATGGGATTTAAGAATGCATGGTATAGACATAAAGGAATCCTGGAGGTCAGGGGTGAGGGGCAGACTTCTAGAAAAGTGTAAAGGAGAATTGTTTAACCAGGAAAGACACACTAAGCCAGAGCTTGTTTCCAGGTGCAAAGTGGGAGCACAAGGAAGTTAAGTGACTTGCTCAGGGTCACACAGTATGCAAGTGGAAGCTGTGGGATTCAAACCCAGGTCTGGTCTGCTGGATGTCACCAGATTTGCAGCTCAGAGCCTTAGACCACTCGCGCTATACTGCCTACTGCTTACATGCTCAAATTTATTTTATTTTATTTATTTATTTAGGTTTTGTTGACCGGGTAAGTGCACTAGACAAATCCTGCCTATTTTCAGGCACGACCTGGGAGGAGGATACAGATGAATACCAACAGACCTTGAACCAGATTAAGCTGTTGGTGGTAGTTTTAGTGAATGAGGAAATTTGGCCAGGACACTGGGAAATTCCCCATCTCTGAAATGGCCAGGTGGCGCTGTGAGGCTGTTGGGAGAGAGGAACAGTCTCAGAATGGCTGATGACAGTGGAGGAGCTCAGACGCAGGAGAGCTCACAGGTTTTATCCAGTGCAGAGGGAATGATACGGCTGGAATGCACCCGAGGGTGGCCGCAGAACATATCTAACCCCTCAAAACACAGTTTTCAGCTGGAAGGTGAAAATGCACTGAATGTCCAGCACATACGAGAAGTATGTCTAGCTTTTAATTGCGAGGACACGCCTGCTTTAAATCCAAACCAGGAAGTGCGGTTTAATGCCGAGACAGCCGATGTTGCTTTGGAAGATCAACAGGCTTTAACTATATTACAAGAGAAACAATGCCTTTGGGAGAAGGCTGCTATGGAATATCAAATTGCTCAGCTTGCTGCTGAAGAAGAGATTTGGAAATGGAAGAGACCTGAGATAGATTCTTCCACGGGTCATACAGGTACCAATTTGAAAGTACATAAAGGTGCAAACAGGACTGAGGGGAGGAAGCCTGTTCACGAAGATTCCAGGGGTATGGAAGTAGAACCTTCTCTTGCTTGGTCCCCAGATATCACCCTGAAGCGGGGTGGTTGCTGTTGGATTCGGGTCAGTGGATGCAGACTCTGCCATACCAATTCAGGTATGGATCATACACCTCTAGCAGTTTTAGATGGGCTCAGTCATGAGACTAGTGTTCCTACAGCTAGGACTGAGGGTAGTTTAGACCCTGTTATTATAATAAAGAATGCAGAATTACCCGACATAAATAGGCATTTGATGGACCCAGGTGCTGTGGTTAATCAAAACCAGCCAGTTAATCCTAAACAAGGATCAAGATCACCTCGACAATGCCAAAGTGGGATTCGGAGGAAATGCCAACCAAAATAAGGCTACTAATGATATAGGGCCTGATGTTGATCAAAATACCCCACCCGTCTTACAACCCCAACTACCTCCTATGCTAGCCTTTTATAAACCTGTTTCCTTGGCTAAAGACATAATGGAGTAAGGCTGAGGTTTTGGGACCCACTGATACCATGCCTGCCAGATTCTATGTGGGGAAAGTCTTACTTAAACAAATGCTGGGTTTCGCCCAGTGAGGTGTATGCATTGATCCATACACCAGGAGATAATACATATGACATTAGTTTTCATACACCAGATGTGTTAAACAGATTCTGGATGAAATATGCATTACTGAAGTCTAATCCTACTTGGGTTCATTTTCAGGCCATACCATTAACTAAACAAACATTCAAGGTTATTACTGTATTGTTCCGTAATGAAGGGGTAAATGTGGAGGATATCTCATATTGGTTGGAGAAAAGTGTACTCTAAAAGGAAACCCAGAGCCCATTCTTGATACAGAAGGATTTTGGAATGGTGGTTGGAGATTTAAAGTTAATTTAAACCAAACTGAAGAAGGTTTAGATCTTCTCAGTTGCTTTTATTTAGGAAGGATAAAGGATTTATCTTTTATCCAGGACAGCCTCAGCTGCTATAAATGTGGTTCTGGTAGACACCTTAGCAGGAATTGTGAAGTTATTAAATGTGTCCAGTGTGGAGAATTGGGGTATACCATGTCAGATTGTCATCATCCAGCTAAATGCTTGCTTTGTGAAGATCCCCAATTATTTACTGATTGTCCCTGGCTGCCCAAAATAAAACAAATGGAGACTTTGCATACAGGATTTTACCTAAATACAGCAGTACATGTGGTTCAGGGGCAAAACCTACCTCGACCCCAAGTAGGCCTGAAACCCTACCTAGTATGGAATGGCGGACATTCTGGAAACTGTATCAACTACTCCCTCCCGAGAGGGGCGAGAGGAAGAGAACTTAATATTTACTAAAATGGTGATTCTTACAGATTCTGTTGTGGCCCAGGTTATTCTAATACTATGCCTCCCGCTTCCATGTGAAGAATCTTTTAACCTCGTTACTGCTAGGCGTAGCAGTTTAAGATCCAGGACCACTAAAATACCAATATCTGAACAAGGTTTGATATCATTCCAGATTGCATTTTCGGTATTACAGGAAGACATAGGTACTGAGTCAGATTCAACCTCGGTCCATTTTCACAACCTGAAGGATCTTCTGATCCAGAACCATCTGCTGATGTTATGGATGCAGTGAAATGTTAAAAAAGGTCAACCTGGGACGAGAAAATCTACAAAAAGAAATAATAAAAATAAAAGGTAACATTGATATGAGTTATGAAAACCCGTTCTTTCCCTTCCTTTTTGTCTATGCTTTTGAATATAAATTTGGCATCCTTAAATGTTAATAGTATTCAGTCAAATAGGAAGCAAATGTTGACATATTCACTATTTGATAGAGGCAAGGATGATATAGTCTATTTTCAAGATACTCGTTTACATACAAGGTTTAAGGTAGAACAGGCCACTGAAAGGTGGAAATGGGGTACTGTTTATTGGTCTGTTGGTGAAGATCTATGCACAGGGTTAGGTATAGCAGTTAATAACCCTACAGCGTGCCTAGTTCAACTTATATATGTTTTCCAGGTTGCATATTATTGTTAGATATGATGTAATGATTTACACTGTAGATTTATTAATGTTTACACTCTGCAAGTTAAATCTCGAGAATAGCATTATTTAAGACTTTATTACCCTATTTGTTCACTTCTAGATTTGTGCTGTTAGATGGAGATTTTAATTGTAGCCATTATCATGCTGATAGAGGTATACGATCCACAAAGTTATTTTGTGATACTAAGTGTCTTAATGATTTATTGACGCAGTCAGGATTGGTTGATGTTTTTGATTTACTAGGTAAACCACAAAAAACATTTTTCAAGGTACTAAAGCAACAAGGATAGATTTCTGGTTTATTTCAGATACTTTAACAATACAAAAAGCTCAGACTACCCCAGTTGCACCTTCTGATCATGTGATACTTGAGATTACGATAGGTAGTTATGAAATAATGCATAGAGGACCAGGATATTGGCATCTTCACCTAGAATTACTTAAGTTACCAACTGTTGAATAAGGAATTTTAGCAGTACTACAGGCAAGGAAATCAGTGGTTAGTCTCTATGATTCTTATAGAGATTGGTGGGAAGATACAAAAATAGATATAAAACAGTATTTCCAAATAATTGACAAGATTAATGGGAAATTTAATAAAGATACATATCTAAAAACTCAACAACAGTTTTAGACTTACATTTTATAGTTGCACAAGGGATTATACAGCCTTATCTGAATTAGATAGAATTCAGAAATTACTAAATTCAACACAATATAGTTGATACAAATCCTTAGATGTAGAAAGAAGATTTGGTTCCCAAGGAGGTAAAGCCTTTATGGACCCATGAGTTTTATGCTGAACAAAGACATCAAAATATATAGCAGAGGTTTGTGTCTCTCTGGGTGAAAAATGTACGACCAAGAAAGATATTATGAATGCTTTAGATAATCATATACAGCAATTATTTGGATATGCTACTGTTTCTGGATCCCACATTCCTTATCGTTAGCACAAGTGATTCCACCTAAGCTTGATAAACATAGCAGAGATATGTTGCTTGCTGATATAACATCTTAGAAGTACCAGCAGGTTTTCATTAACAAAGGCAGATACTGCCCCAAGGAGTGATGATTTGCCATATGAGATCTATAAAATAATTTTACAATATTACTACAAGAATTTGTGGAAGTCTTAATGGAAATTCTGATTACAGGATTATTACCAAATAGTATGTCGGATGGTTTAGTAGTATTTATGTACAAAAGGAGATAGAACTAAGCTATCAAGTTGGAGGCCAATTACCCTGCTAATACAGATTTAAAATATTTATAAAACTGTTACATAATAGACTTATACCAATCACTGATATTCTATTACACAGTTCTCAGGCATGTTCAATACCAGGAAGAAAGATTTCTGATGGTTTAATATTACTTAGAGAAATATTTCATAGAGGTAATATTAGTGAGCTTACAGGTCTTGTTTTAGTCTGGACCAAGCTAAAACTTTCGATAACGTTAATCATGAGTATTTATGGACTTGTTTGGCTACATATGGCATTCCTGTATATTTATTGATTGGATTACATATGGCATTCCTGTAATATTTATTGATTGGATTTAAACATGTTATAAGTCTGCCTCTGCTAAAGCCTTTTGTAATGGGTGGATAGGACGTAGGTGTAATGTTTTAAAGGGAGAGCGGCAAGGATGCCTCTGAGTGCTTTATTATATTTATTTACTATTGATCCCTATTTAGAGTTGTGGAGAAAACAAGAGGTATACAGGGTACATCTTTTCCTGTGAAGACCCTGAAATAAAGAGCATTGCATATGCAGATGGTATTTGTTTTATAATAGGAAATATCCCATCAGCACATAACCTGGGAAAATTTTAACTAATTTTACGACTCATACTGGAGCTCAAATAAATTACCAGAAATCTTGTTGCCTTCCTCTTAATGCTGAAGGTGTCACAGATGATATAATTATCAGGGTACCAGTATTAAAAGGACAGCCCTATTTTAGGGATCTTATTTGGTTCTGGAGATTTGGCTTATCAGAATTGGATACTTAAATTGAATGAAGCACAAAATAAAGTTAATCTTTGGAATACTTGGTTTAGCTAAATTAAAATGAATCTACATGATAAAAACGTTTTGTTACCTATATTTTTATATTTAAGTACAGTATATAGCTTACCATCAACTTTAGAAACCAGAATATGTAGTTGTTTTTTCATGTATCTGGGAAACCATTTAAATCCAATAAAAGAGGCTTATTACTGAGAGAAAAAGAAATGGAGGGTTGAAGATGATACAACCTGTGGTATTTTTCACCATATATTTATATGCTAATTTATTCCCTTGGTAGCCCAAAATTAATAGATGGTCCCTTGGGTCTTAGATTCCTTGGGACCTATTTTCTCTATTTGCCCATGCATGATGTCCTTCCTCGACAAATTTCGATTTCTTATTTACCTGATCCAATGAGAACTTGCTTTGCTAAAATAAAGCTATGGGGTATTTCCAAAGATCATCTCCTTTCTTATACTCGAAAAAGTTGTATGAATCCTTGATTTTAAAATATTTTCAAGAGACAGCAGGATTTGATTCTTGTCCTTTGTCAGATAGATTACTGATAGGTGAAATGCTGATTTCCCTCATATTCCTATATTTATGTGGGATGTAACTTGGCTGCCCTTGCATGGTCACCTAAATGTAAGAAGAAATCTAAAGCATAGACAGGTGTCGGAGAGATATTGTCCTAGAGGAACATGTCCAGATGTAATTGAGACAATGCAACATTTATTCCTAGAGTGCCCTTTTATTCAAGTTTTGGCAATCAATTCAACATCACTGGCCTACATCTCCATTTGGTTTTATGACTTTAAAATCTTATGCCTTGGTATTTTGCCTTTTCTATGGACGAAACATGATAGAGTAACACTATGGTTATTTCTTGTTTGTTTTAAATTTTATATATGGTTTGTCTGGTGCAGATCGACTATTCAACAACTATATTTTACTTCTGAAGAGTTGTTTTTTATGATAGAAAAGGCAATTAAAGAAATCAGGTTGCAAGATTATAATTCAATCCAGTCAACAACCTTTCATGGAAGATGGGCCTCTATTGATTGGTTATAATAGATATTAGTGAAATGAGAGTGTACAGTAAGTATATATGCCTAAATTATATTTAAGCATGATATAGAATAAATAATTTAAGATTTGAGTTATATGAATATACATATAAATTATGTGATTGTGTTAAAAATATGGTTTAGTTAAAATTGTTGTGTGACTTAACACTGTTTGGTTTTATTTTGACATTTGGTATAGGTATATTGATTTGTATAAATTGATTATGGTTTTGAGCATTATTTGATTGTATCTTTCCAACTTCAATAAAAATTCCTACACTTTTCTATAAGTGACATGGAATCTTTAACATCCACCTGAACTACCACCAATCCAGGCAGATGGGACCTCGGTTTAATGTCTCATCTGAAGATGGCACCTGAAGTGCAGCACCCTCTCCATGCTGCACAGTGTCAGTACTGGGATGTTAACCCAAATGGGCAGACTGGGTGGGCCATAGGCCCTTATGTGCTGACAGTATCTATGTATATATTTTTGTGACATAAAATGATCATTTTCCCAAGTTTTAAGCACTTCTTAATTTTCCTCACTAGAAGCCCATATTCCAAGTTTTCCCAGAATATTTTTATAAAAATTCCCCACAGGAACCCCATGTCGCTAATGGTTAAACTTTTCTTTCAGTAAATTATCCAAACAACATTTTCTGAGTGACTTTTACTTCAGATTTCCTCACAAATAGTCATTTCCCTTTAAATAAGCTGCCATCTGCAGTTTACAGTTGAAAATCTAAATATTCATTTTCCCACGCTTAGCTTTCCCAAGCTTCTCTTGCTTGAACTGTATGGATTATGGCTCCCAGCACCTACTCTCCCTTTTCAGGTTAGTGACTCCTTTATTTTCAACTTTAGTCACCAAAAACTATTTTCTATGATAAAGTACATTTACATCTATAGTCCTGCCAAGTCTGAGGCAAAACAAAAGAAAACTGGCTTGGCAGCATGACTTTAAACTGTTTTCTCTGCAGTTTCACTAACTGACCCATGCTTTCCTAGCACACTTAGGTCATTAAAACAGCTCTGTTTATATTTATAAGGTTTCAGGGCTCCTCATTAGTCCTTGTAGTCTTTTATATTAAAATTAATGCATTTTATTTGTGTCTTCCTCTAGCAATTGCCATGGGTCCCCTCACTCCTGAGCAGTTTTGCCATGGTTCATAAATGGCTCAAGCATTAGCCTTCTTATTTATTTGCTTGTTTCATGACAGGAGCTCCACAGAGCTTGATTACGGACTGTGCCCTCTTATTTATTTACATTGTGAGCCAGTCCTAAAAATGACCTGGCGCTTGCCACTTGCTCACCTAAATGATCAAATATCTGGTTGTCCTGCCTGTGAGAGGATCGCATGCCTTGCGTCTCCCTCTCGCACAGTCTCTGGCAAGTTGCAGCCTGCTCAGCGAGCACCATAGTAGTTTAATGAAGCCTCTGCTAGGCTGTAGCTAGGGAATTCCCATGAGGTGCACCCATGCGCCAATGATCGGCTTCTCACTCTCCCTTTTCTCTATCTCTCAGTGGCACCCATGGCACCCACAGCTGCCACTCTGCATTTTATTTATAACAGCAGCACACTGCATTCATTTTCAATTCCAGGCATAATTTCATTTTAAATAAAGAAGGTTTTGTAGGGCAAATCCATACTGGTCCCTTTTACCACTGGACCACCAAGGCTTTTGCTACAGTAGCCAGGGCATAGAATTACTGGCCCACTGGCACATTACAAACATCACCTTTGTTTTTTACTACTGTGAACTGATAGATTTTATTTTTTACAAAAAATTAACTTTATATATGAACTGTGTAAAATGTGTGCGTGAGGGGCAAGCAGCACTCCCCCAAATTAGCTACACTACACCTGTAACACTACTAATATGCTCACAGCTGATTTATTTCCTTTTCCTACAGGTCTCTCTCTATCTCTCTCTCTCTCTCTCTCTCTCTGTCTCCACCCCTACCCCAGGACTTGAACCCACCAGTGGCCTACACCTTAAGGTACCCAAATCTAATTATTTGTTTCTTGGTGTAACAGGCGTTACATGACTGTTACCTTCCCCCAGGCAACAATATTGACCAAGGCCTAAACTACATGAAAGCCTTACGTTAAGTTAACAACATACAGATATGACTTATAACAACTTTTCAGTATACAAACTATTTACATGTCATATTTATACTGTTTTCATTACTTTGGGCAAGGCTGACCCACTAGGATGAGTACCCTCAGAATGTAGGATTCTATAATCTACACTCCTTCTCCACCTTAAATTAACTCAGAGTATTCTGACTTGTTTGAATTTGCACTTCTTCTGGCTCATCTGAAGAAGTTTGCACTCTGATGCACCCTAGAATTTATTCTGGTGTAGTCTGTCCTGTCTCTACTTCTAAACTTCCTAGAGTTACTAACATGGTGTACCCTCCTGTCTAGACCAGTGGATGAATCTTTCAGGAGTACGTGACCTCTGAACATCTTTTGGCAATGACATATGGACCTTCCCATCTCCTCGCCAACTTTGCAGAACTCTTGTTAACTCTATCCAATTGCGTATGGATTCTCAACAATACCATCCCACCACAGTCCAACATCACTTTCCTCTTGTACTTGTACTGCATCACACACAGTTCTTCATCCATCATTCTTTGGAAAGTTGTAGGTGCCTTTTCAGACCAAACAGTAGCACACTGAATTCATACAGTCCCTTGTGTGTGATAAATGCTGTCTTACATCAATCTTGTGTCTCCACAAGTATTTACCAATATCCACTTCTCAAGTCTATTGTAGAAAATATTTGTGCTCTGGTGACTGTGTTGAACCCTTCTCTCACATTCTTCATAGGATAGGTGCCTCCTACAGTCAAAGTGTTGACCTTCCTGCAGTCTATACAACATTTACATATGAATCTGCCCATGAAAAAGGCCTTGCAGTCTATCAAATCTGCTCAGTTGTGCAGCTAGCCCCTTACATAGCAGCTACCCCCTTCTCCCCTCATTGTCACCCCCTCACCCTGTCCCATCCCCTTTTAAAACTCGCACCATCTTACAGGATACCACCTGCTTGGGAAAAGTAAAAATCCCAAGGGGACCATGAAAGCTCAATGTCCAGGTTGGTACGAGTACAGGCAGCTAGCCCTATACACAAAACAAAATCAAACAGACTTGCACAGCCCAGAAAATTGGGTTGGACACTTGTATAAATTCAAATTAAACAGCTTTACTGCTGAAATCAGAGTGTTAGCACACATCACCACTCAAGCCTCGGCACTTTGGGCTCACTAACCCCTTCTTCAGGAGGCTTGGCAAATGAATTAGGAGAGTACACACTTACAGTACATATGATTTCACATCATGACATCACAGGCTCATTATAATACAGGAGTTACAAAAGTTGCATGCTCTCAAAAATTCTATATATATTTTTGGGATTTTTTGTGTGTAAAGAGGCAAAGGGCTTTCAAGTTTTAAATACACATTTTTGTTATTTTTATAGACCTTTTCACTGCTGAGTTTATATTACATATTACAACAATAAAGGTAAAGAAGCAGAGAAAGACCAAAAAGTCTCAAATTATCTATTTTCTTGATCTAGTTGGTGTAAATATTTTGAAAAGGAATTGGCATGTCTAGGGCAAATAAATCTGCTATTTTAATAATTTAATCTTTTTATTTTTATGATTCAATTATGTTGAATCAAATCAAGCAAACCCAAGTTAATTCCAAAGGGTAGCAAATTTGACAGCCTTCCTTAACAAAAGTGTGCCAGTTACATTTAGGAGAAAAACAGTTATATGAAGACATATAATAAATTCATAAGACATTTCTTAAAATAGTTTCTTCCATGTACTTGAAGGAGGTAATTAGCGATCTGTCAAAATATTGTGATCAGCCTGACAAACTCACTTCGATGGAGTAAAGGCAAGTGGTGCCCTGAAACACATAGAGAGAGAGAGAGAGAGAATTATTTAAATACTGAGCATATCTCAAATGACAAAGGAAAGAAACAAACAAAAGTCAATAAATGAATATTAACATCTCATTCTATCAGAGCGTCATAGGATAAATACTGTTTTAACAATTAGCCAGATAAACAGTGCACTAGGGTTATATACTTTTTATACTTTGTTTCAACTGTTAGTTGAAATAACAAGTGAGACCATATAAAGGCATTTTAATCACAAAAGAGTGGTGATGGTTTCAACATAAAATGTAGGAATTTGTTTCAAATTGCATACGTTTCTTTAGAGGGTAAAAGACCAGAACAGAGGAAAGATTCCCAAGCTATTATGAAATAGGTTTAAAGTTTCAGTGGCCATATCATAATTTGCAACCTCAAAGGAATCTGCTGTGTAGGTTGGGACTAAGATTTTTCAATCTAATAAATAAGGCTTACTGTCCCAACTATCATTAAGGTCAGTAGATTTCACACTTCTGTGTATAAATCCAACAACTTTCATGTTTGAGAAGTTTATTGGCTCTATTTCCCCTTTAGCTTTCAGTTATACATTCTCAATACCCATGAAACAAAGAGAGTCAGTACAGCAGTTGTGATGAGTGGAGAAATGGACACCTACAGGGGTGTCAGATCTATTATCAATTACTGATCTGGGTGCTCCTGTATTCGATGTTTTAATGGTCTGACCGTGCACCCAATGTACAATTGCCTTACAGGAGCACCACAGAGCATAAACTGTAAAGGTGGTGTCACACATCATGCACTGTTTTAATTCAACAGTGGTGTCATTCAGAAGAGGATGATTGAAAGTTAACCTGACTGGGCTTTACACTGTGTCGATTGTGTATGTGGTCCTGCTTGTAGCTCCACCACTTGCTTGCTACACCTTGAACAGCTCCCTCAAAGTATTGTACCCACATATTATTAGGCACTTGGGCTTGTCTCAAAGTTCACTCAAAAGTTTCAAGAACTCTAAAGCATCTTCTTTTTCTCTCCACTAAACACTGGGAGATTACTACCAATCCATGGTACAACTATGGTTATAACTGGTGTTGCAGCTCTCTCACAACTCTGATATACATTCTGTCTCCCTGTGGAGTTTCTTGACTTTCACATCTCCTTGCAGGAATTTCTGGCATTTCACATCTTCTAGTTGCATTTGCAGTAGGAGTACTTTCTCTCCGTCCTGGCATTACACTGAAATGATGAATGCTATTCATGATCTTGTCGATGAATGCTTCTAACTTCTGTTCCATACACAATTCAATTTGTGACCCATTCTTTTTAAATTGTTCGGCATCAAATGGCATCTTCTCCACAGGCTTTTCTCTGGCAAAATCTCTGCCATATGCAATGGCGTCCTCATGAATCCTGCCATATCGACTCAGTATTTCTTGGTTTGAATTCAGGTGCTTCCGCTGAAGGAAAATTCATTCCAATCCCCACAACTGGATCTAGACTGCGTGATCCTTCTAAATCGCTAGGTCCCTCACTCTGATCCAACATTACCAAGAGCCTCGAATCCATACCTGTTTTCCCTTACCAAATGACAAGCCAAACTTTACAGTAGCCAAGGCTGAGCACAGTAGAGCTGACATCACTGCAATCCTTTTGTACTCACAGGTGATTCATGAGAAATATACCCCTTTAGTGTCAGGTGTAACACTAGGATTCCTGAGCAAGAAAAGAACTTTACTGAGTCTCCAACCAATTTAAAACAAACCACGGCTTAGGATATTCCATGATCAGGCGTAACCTGGAATAGGTCAGTCTTGCAATTGTGTTTACCTTACACAACCAATGAAAACATTCACAGTGCAGCCTTCATGTTGGGTGCCAATTTGTAGCATTCACAACAATCACTAGATTGTAGGGCACACACAGTATGCTACAACACACACCCACTATGTAGTGTCACCCTGTGGTTTACCACAGGTAGTTTGTATAAGAATACAACTGCCACTCCTGGAGCACTGCAGTGTAGGATTCTCTGCCTCTTCCCATGCCCACATCCCTCCAGCTGTGTACAACCAGAATACCTGAACCTTACCTCCCCAACTGGTGTGGCTGAGGGTTGCCAAGAGAGAGAGGTGCTGCACTGAACTGACCTGGAGATCTTTAGAATGTGAGACACTGGCACTGAAAATAAAGACACTGACACTTGGATCGATGAAAAATAAGGCAAGCTTTACTGAAAGAATTGTAAAGCATTTTGCAGCCAGAGTTGGCAATCAACATGCACACTTTTGAAGTTAAAAATATCAGAAGTGAACAACATATGCAAACTGCAATAGAAAATAAAACTTTCTTTTGTTTCTTCTGTAGGGTAATCTACCCCACCAAATTTCTCCCTGGAGACTGCAAGCAATCCATTACCCACCAGCCCTCCAGATAGCACAAATTGTCCCAGGATTAAGCCCTTCCCTAACCTTAGTCACTGAACCTGTTAAACACTACAGCCTTAAGGGCTTGCAGTGGCTTCTAGGCCTTGTCCCACTTCAGACATCCCACTCACCCCTTACCCAAACACACTTTATTGTCCCAGCACTAGGCTCTACCTCAAGCCTCAGGTGCTGCACATACAGGAATTGCCTTACGGGTGTGCAGTGGCTACCAGGCCTTGTCTGATCTCAGATAGCCCACTCACCCCTATACCACAGATACCCTCCTTCGTATCCCACACAGTAGTTTTACCTTTAAATAAAACTCTAAGACTTTAACAGTTCAGCTTTTGCATTTAACTTCAGCAAATAATCAATAGCACATAGCAAGCAGTTTTAAAACATTAGCATGTAACATATAAATCATAGCATTTGCATAAACATTCAAGAACACAATTCCCCCTCAGTCTTGTAAAATTCAGTCCTTCAATTAGACAGTAGTCCCTTTTAAGAAAAAGGTTTGAGGCAAATTAAGTTCAGTTCAGTGTCTTTTTCCTATTTTTTTCATATTCAATTTTTTTATTTTAATACATTCAATACATCATCATCAGAAGGTAGAGTGTTACACTTAAAATACAGGTCATACATTTTACAATGTGGCTGAGTCTGTAATACAGTTAAAACTGAGATAAATAAAAAAAAGTTTTTTTACAACCAGACAAATCATCTTTAGATTCCATCTAATGGGTCACATCCCTATTATGTTAAAAGAAAAAAAAATTGATACCTTGTGATCTAATATTATTCCCTACAATCAATTACAGGGCGTTATCAAGGTATTCACATTTGCTTGCACACATTTTATATGTTTGGGCTGCCTACCCACCTCTATGTTGAGGCTGGCAGATCCAGCATTAACCTTAGACATAAGTGTTACTTGACTCTAACTTAACACATTACTTACTTTGATAATATATAGAGAGATAGAGAGATTGATGACTTATCTCCCAGTAAAGGGAAAAAATTCTCCTTATGAGATTTCCAGCCAGTCCTCTTCTAAACCTTTTTCCTGTCTAACGCCTTTTCCTCACCCCTTCTAGGAACAAAGTTATTATGTCTGTCCATTTGGTGCATGACCCATTTTAGCCATTTAAGTTCGAAGCCTTCTCTCTGCCCTGTAGCCTGGCAGTCACCCGCTCCACAGCAAATATTTCTCTGACCAGGACACACCATGTCTCCTTGGTTGGAATTTTAGTGGTATGCCATAGTCTAGTAATGGCCTTCTTAGCAGCAAGCAGGAGCAAAGTGACCTGTTTGTAAGTGGTTTTATCCACCGGGTCTGTTCCAGAAGCGTGGCTGTCAACACAAAGGCAGGGTTTAATAAGTCACCACAGTCATAAACGTCTGTTATTTCTTGGGTGACTACTGTCTAATGAAGTTAAAGTTTACATTCCCACAGGACATGGATTTGATCTACATAGAGACAGCCACACTCCTCCAACAGTTCCCCAAAAGGAGTCTGAGTATTTTGCTATTATGGCTGGGATTGGAAAGAATCGAGTTCTAAGTTTCCATACGTATTCTTTCCAGTATGGGGAGGAGGAGACCTTGCATGCGGAAGTGTCGATATATTCCAGTTATAAGTGAGTATTTCTATTTGTAACTCCCAAGACCAAGCTGTCCATATTGACTCAGTCAAGTCTCTTGGTTTCTCTCTAAGGGCTTTATATCTAGAACTAATCATATGTTCAGTAGGCCGACTCCTGAGTAAACTTGGATTAAAGATACCATAAGCTACAGCTTCTCCGCTCTGCTGGAAGGGCCTCTTCCGATGAGCTAAGATAAGATTTAAGTTGTAGATACCTATGAAAGTTTATCTGTGACAGGTGTAAGTGGCCTGTATGGTTACAAATGAGTGTATTCCTGAAGGTCTAACCAACTAGGAAATAAATTTCAAACCATGTTTTTGCCATTGTTGAAAAACCTTATTCATTTTACTGGAAAATAGGCTATCTGCCACAATGCCCTCAAACATAGGTTTTCAGAAGGAGTAAGATATTTATGTTGTGCAGTGAGCCATACTCTGAAAGGCTGCGGAGTATATTGCGGGAATTTAATTAGCGGAACACATTGGGGGTGGCCAAATAAATATGAGGTATGCTCGAATAAGTCACTCCAGTGGAGTTCAAACTGTTTCAGTGAGCATCATAGAGCGGGTTTAACTAGCACATAAGTGTTCTCAGTTGGGATGCTATCATGTATTAGTAAAAGCTGGGTAGGTTTAGCCTCCTTTTTCCTATGGAAGCTGGAGAAGTGAGTATCATACTCTAGGGGTCGCCCTTCCAAATAAAATGTGAGACAAGCCTGTCCTGTGTTTGAAAATATATTTTACTAGGTAATATGGGAGGGTTTGTAGGAAGAATAAAATACGGTGGGAGTATATTTTTTGGATTGCTTCTTTCCTACTCAGGAAACTTAATGGAATCTATGACCATCTGGTCAAGTCCTCTGTAATCTGTTGGGTTAGGGGTTCATAATTGAGTAGGTCCGCATGTATAAGATTCTTGGTTCATTTGATTCCTAAGTACAGTATCTCATTGCCTGTTTATGCCATTTAAAGGAAACTGGCTTTTCAATTCTATAGCAGGGCATGATTGTATGAAAGAACCTTGGTTTTGGCCATTAATCTTATAACCTGCTACTTTCCCAAACTTAGCTGATCCCAAACCGTCGGGACAGAGCGCTCCAGCGTAGTCAGGGTGAGCAGTATATCATCTGCAAATAGGGAAATTTTATGCACGCGCCTCCCATGGGGACTCCCTCTATTTCGGGTGACATCATATGCTTCACCAGTGGCTCCAAATATAGAGCAAAGAGAAGGGGAGACAGGGACAACCCTGTCGTGTTCCTCGGGAGAGTATGAAAGAGACCATCCAACTTCAAATATGCCTGTGAGGCAGTATATATGTTTTGGAATTGTTTTATTAGGGTCTGTGGAAACCAAAATGTGCCACGGTCACCCATTAAAAGGCCAGGCAACCCTGTCAAATGCCTTCTCTGCATCTAGCCCCAGAAGGACAAGTGGGAGTTTTCAGTATTGGCGTAATCAATCAGCGAATACGTATGCCTTATGGCATCATGAGCCTGTTGGTCCTTGACAAACCTGACCTGGTCAGAATCCACCAAGGCCAGAGTAATGTTTCCATTCTATGGGCAAGAACTGTCATATAGAGTTTGTAATCGAAATTTAACATGGAGATCAGACGATATGAGGTTGGGTGACGGGGGTCCAGCTGGGGTTTAGGTATAGCTGCCATAACAGTATACCTCCATAATGAAGGAGGATGGTTTCCCTCCTGCACATCACAAAGTGCCTCAAGCAAAGTGGGAAAAGGAGTTCCCTAAATTCTTTATAAAATTCAAGGGGTATCCATCTGGTCCTGGTGTCTTTAAAGTTTTAGCACTTTTAAGCACTCTGAGCAACTCTCCTCAGGATATCGAGGCCATAAGGATATTTGGCTTGGTCAGGTATCAGTTTAGGTAGGGGAGTTTTGTAAATATGGTCCATTTGCAATTTAGAGGCCAGGGGTCTGCTGTATGCAAAGCTTGATAATATTGCAGAACTGTTCCAATATCTTGAGGGTGAGTAAGTAAGTCCCCCGTATCAGGGTGGAGCATACTAGTCATGTATGCCTTGGTTTTATGTAGTCATAGCCTCTGCTAGATTTCTCACCCCTTTGGGCCTCCTTCACGATGTGTGTGTTTTAGGTAGAACAATTGTTCTAATTTTTGGTCTACCATTTTTGTATTTTCTGCTTGACCATTTGAGGCTGAGGCCTCACCATTTTATCCCCTGGGCCAGGAAAGATTGTAAAGTCTGCAGCTATTCCTGACGCCTCCCCAAACGAACATCATGTTCCTTTTCTTTTATAGTAGTATATGCTACAAGTGTCACCCCAGACAACCATTTTCAGGGTATCCTACATGATTGTAGGAGGAACCTCTGACCAGGAATTGTCTGTGAGAACCCTAAGTATAACCTCCTGGACCATTTGTTTGAATTCAAGGTCCCAAATGTGTAAGGTTGAAATGCCGGTGTAATTTTTTAATACAACCCCTGACTGAAATTTGGCATATACCGGGCATGGTCGGATAGGAAGGTTATCAAACAATTAGTGAATCAATGTCTTTATTTTGCCAGGTGGAACACCATTGAGACAAGCTCATTTGCAAGGTGGACCTGGGAACAGTACAGTAACCACAAGGCCATGAAACAAGCATGTAATAACATATAACATAAATAACATAATAATCGTGTAGTAACATATACAAGGCAAGGATAATATATGTACAGACAGTGGGTCAATGACGTGAGATAATCATTAGAAAATATGAGTATACTGGCATGCACGTATACAATAGAGATTACTTGAGTACAGGTGTAAGTAATACAGGCCAGGAAGGTGTAGCGATAATGAAACCATAGACAACATTTGATTCATATGTACAGTTTTGAGCCATCAGTAGGTCAACAGTGTGATACATTTCAATAACAACAACTTCAAGGGTGTGATGCAATTTCAAGGGTATGGTGCATCCATACATACATTAGGACTATATTCTAGGTGTTAACACAAAGCACTCCAGCTAGCAAGGTTCAACTGTATCACTGGTCATGAAAGAAGAGGAAAGTAAGAGAAGCAAAGCTGAGAGCAAGAGATTAAGGAAGGAGAGTGCATATCGGCGGGTGTAGGCATGACAGAGAAGAGAGGGACTAAGGGGAGGGGAGCTGGGGGAGGACCAACAGAGGATTTTGTAAGTGGAAGGAGTGAGCATCTCTTAAGATATTAATCTGAGGAATGGAGCCCATAGGAGATAAACATCTTGACAGATAACTAAGGCATAAAACAGTACCATGACCCTTATTTGAAGCAATGACAGGCATCTGAGAAGGTCCTCAGGAACATGGCTTTGAAGAGGGAGAACCTAACAGGGTAGTGAGCCTTACTGATTTCTGGATATTGTTCCAAAGGACAGGAAGGGCATGGCTTATAGCAGATCTACCAAAGTGCATTTTGACCTTAGGAACAACAAGGGATATATAGGTAAGACTTCTCAGAGGATAAATACTGGGAGGACAGGTAGGTAGGCAATCTGAAAGGTACTGAGGAGCTTATGGATGATGGCTTTGTAGGTCCATAATGCAGTATTTTTCTGCCTACTGAAGCTGAGAGAGCTCCAACCTAAGGAACAGTGGCGTATACAGTGATGAGTGGAGTAAGGAGCATCAGCAATAAATCTGAGGGTTCTATGACAGAGGGTGTCAAGCTTGGATAGAGCTGCGCTAGTACTGTGACCATACAAGAAGTCAGCATAGTCTAGGAGTGGCATGAAGGTAGTTTGGACTAGTAGTTTTCTAGCCTCCAAGGTCAGGAGTACCTGATGCAAAAAAGAAACCGAGTCTTTGTCTCAATTTCTTGGAGAGCTCATCTATATGGTCTAGGAAGGACAGCTTGGAATCTATCCAGACCCGCATGAATTCACTCACAAATTCAAGGTTTCCCAAGAGTGTGCTAATCTGAGGAACCATGCTAGAGGTTTTTCTTGGGAGGGGGACTAAGGGAGAGAAGAGCATGGCTTTGTTTTGTTTTGCATTAAGTCGGAGTTTCAGGTCCAGCAAGTTTTTCTGGAGGACATCAAGTCACTTTAGAGGTCATTACAGGCTGACTCAGGTGTCAGTCTATCAATGTAGAGTACTGTATCGTCGGCGAAAAGATGGATATTTGCAGACCTGATGCCAGTGTCTATATGATTTATGTAGACAGCAAAATCAAGCGGGCCAAGTATGGATCCTTGGGGTACACCTCTTAGGAGTATTTTATAGGCAACATGTCGCCGCTAACCTTGACCTGCTGGTGTCTGCCCGTAAGATAGTTGGTGAACCATTTTAGCACCAGGTTGTCCACCCTACTTTTCTTAGGGACACCTGACAATCATTTATAACCTTGGCTAGGGCAGTTGTGGTACTGTGTTGGGGACGGAAACCTGAATGGACCGTGTAGCAAACTGGAGCTTCTAAATGCAATCTGAGCTGCACACTGACTACCTTCTCCAGTAGCTTAGACAGGACAGGGAGCAGAGAAATAGGACAATGGTTATTTAGGTCACAAGGATCCCAGTTTAAACAGAGGGATGACAAATGTTGTCTTCTAGATCTTAGGGAGAGTACCTTGGAGTAGTGACAGGTTGAAAAGGTGAGTAATGGGGAGACAATATAAAGTAGGCCAATTTTAGGAAGAATGACTTGATCAGGTTGGCACCCGCACTTTTCTTCATGTCAAGCTGCAGGAGAAGATTCTCGACTTGTTTAATGGAGACTGGACAAAACAAGTAGGTACTGCTTTGAGTGTGAATCTCCAGATTCTGGCATTCAGGTCTCTGGCTACGTAACTGAGATCTGATTGCATTTGCTGGAAAGGTATCAAAAGCCATCTCTGCCATGGCAAAATGGTTGTTAAGAAGATCAAGAATCACATGCTTATCAGTAGTAGAAGTGCCGCTGGTAGAGATTTTAGAGGGAATTTGCTAGATGATCGATGGCCTTCAACCTCCCTTAAGGTTTTCCGGAACTTACTGGTGGAGTTGATAGATGAGTTGAGTTCTGAGCAGAAGTAGCTAGGTTGAGCAGCTCTAATTAGTTTGGTAAACTGGTTTCTTGAGGTTTGAAAAGGCAGTCCAGTCTACAACTAGTTTTGACTTTCTAGCCCTTTTCTAAATAACGTCCCTGTGCATAAATCTGCTTTTAGGTTTTCTGTGAACCAAGGGCAGGATTTCTTTTTGTTCTGCTTTTGACAAAGGGGCATGAAAATCTATGGTCTCAGTAAGTATAGCTTGAAAGGCCTCATAAGCCTCGTCCACTGAAGGTGCAAGGTAGAACTTCTGCCAGTTTGCATACTGGAGGTCATAGAGGAATGCATTGGGTTGAAGTTCCATTTACATCTCTTGAAGATACACTTAGGAGGAGGCTAATTGGTGCACTGATCTCACACAAGCAATGGCACAGTGATTGCTAAGGTCATTAAAAAATATTCCCAAATGAGTGAAGAGGTGAGGCTTACTTAATAGGATTAGGTCCAGGAGGGTGCTACATTTGGGATTTTTGATGTTAGGATGGGTAACTTCATTCATAATCTGAGTGAGTCCATAGGTATCACAAAGATCTTTCAGTGGTTTTGAGGCTGAGAAAAGCCAGTCCAGGTTGAAATCTACCAGGATAGTTACTTCTGAGTGTGTAGTGCCTAACATAACACTTAGGTGCTTCAACAGAGAGAGGTCGGCCAAAAGGGGCCTATAACCCCCAATGATGCAGAGTGAGGCAGATTGAGATAGTTGGATCTTTAGGTTTAGGCACTCAAATTCCTTGGGGCTGAAGCTGAATCAACTATGCAGGTGATAAATTTGTCATGAAAGTAGATGGTACCCCCAACCCTAATTATAAAATGGGTAGGGTAAATCAAGGAATGTGATTGGCTAGTTACTCATGCATGAAATATGTTTCCATGCATGGGTAAAAAGGTGCCCGACAGTAAAGGCCAATATCCATAAGCCATGGAATGTTGGCATTTTTACTGTCTGCCATCTTTGCATTTCACAAGCCCGAGAAAACTCATTTTGAATTAGTCAGCGTACCGTCTTAAAATGTTAACGATGCTTAGAGCAAACGAAGTAGATTTCAATATTAGCATGTCGGATGAGGAGATGGAGAGGATTTTAGCATCCCAGAGGAAAATTTTACTGTGGTGGAGAAAAAGCCGGCAAGTCCCACAGTAAGTGTAATTAATTGCACAGAACCTGTCACCACGATGCCAATAAATGAAGTTAAACTGTAAACCCGATGGCCAATTCATCACAGTACATGACAGTTGGAGCTGTAACTGGCATCAAATGCATAAATGTCAAAGACCGTGGGAAATGTCAGTTTCAGTGAAACTGACAAAACCCGATCATAAGCACATCGGCACTCAGCACTAAGCAGTGATGCTATTGATGCAATCGAGGATGGAAAAATGAAATGAACACAAAAAAAAACACATTCTGGGCCATAAAAGTTTTTGATGATTGGAAAGCAGCAAAAACTACAAAATCAATTTAAAACTGCCACCACCACTGAGATGAATGAGGCTTTCCGACGTTTCTATGCAGAAGTGAGGAACAGTGAAGGAAAAGAATATTCCATCAGCAGCTATTGCAGCTTGCAATCATCCCTGAATAGACACTTAAATTCAATGCAGATTGGAAGAAAAATAAATATCATAACAAATCCAGACTTTAACTCAAGCAACAATGTCTTTGTATCTGTCACAAAAGCGTTACGGAGACAACAAAAGATGTTTCAAAGCACTACCTCAATCTCAAAGTCCGATTTAATGTTGCTCAAAAATCTCCGTTTATCTCCTGACACTGCGCCTGGCCTTCTAAAAAGCCTGGCTAGACATACAAGTGTATATGGCCAGGCGTGGAGGGAGGGCCTCAGAAGCCTGAAATCTGACAGCTTCATCTTTCTCATGGATGAAAGCGGCAAAGTATGTCAGCTTCTTGTTCAACGAGGAACGAAAAATCACAGTGACCCATTTGAGCCCAATAAACAGTGTCACAGAAAGTTCATGTATGCTGAACCAAACTCACCACAATGCCCTGTTGAAAGTTTAAAGAAATATCTTTCCAAACTGCACGACGCTCCAGCCCTGTATTGTCACCCACGAGACTGCCTCAACATTTCCTGGACTGCTCAGAAACCTGGTACACTACCCAACCACTTGGATTAAACACTCTGTCAACTCTCATGAGCAAAATAAGCAAAGAGGCATCGCTGAGTCAAATTTATACAAACCATTCGATTAGATCGACAGCTGTTCATTTGCTGTCTGATGCAGGCTCCAAAACCCGAGAAGTCATGGCTGTAATGGGGCACGTTGTGAAACAAGCTTTTCGCTCATACTGGAGTGCGTGCTGCCAAGATCATAAAGATGGAGCTCAATATTGGGGCAAAAGAATGACAGCACACAAGAAAGTACACAAGAAAGAAAGAAAATGAAATTAAGATAAACACAGTGCCATCAGCTGGAATGATGACATCTTCAATCAAGGTCCATTTATCTTTAATGGCCCCATGACTTTCAATGGACCTGTGAATTTCATTAGTCCAACTAAGTGATTTGTACTAAAGTAAACCGCAAACAGTAAAAGAAATGTAAAAGCATTTTTCTTGTTCAAATACCCTCCACTTCCAGTTATTATTCTATCCCTCCCTTTATCCTTCATTCTATGTAGAACTACTTTATGCTGCGTAGTAATTTTCAGCAAAATAAAAGATTTTATGCACTTAACTTAAAAGTTTTCCTTGCTTTTAAACCAACAAATGCATGACCATTTTATAAGTGCAATAAGACATGACAGGGTGTGCATAGACAAATATTTTTACCATGCGCCGGGAGCTAAAGGCACTCGGCTGAGGCCTCGTGCCTTATTACGCCCCTGGCCGTGGCGGTAAAATATGTTCCATGCACCCAGTCATCTTACTGCTTACATATCCTATCCATTCTAAACAAGTTATGCGATGGAATGTTGACCTCATAGTCCATTGTATTTGGTCTCAACCATGTTTGGTAATTACAACAATGTCAGGAGTACAGTGGAAGGTCCAGGTTTTGATGGCATCTAGCTTTTTAGGAGGCTGCAAGCATTTAGATGCAGGAAGGATAGCCCCTTTAGCTGAGGTAGATCGGCAGGGGCAGGAATAGGGAGAGGAGAGGGATCCTGAGTTTAGCTCGACATTGCTGGCACAGATGAGAAGCAGCAGGAGCAGTTTTTATGGCAAATAGTAGCAGGTGGAAAGGCCTTATTTTGCCAATAGTATGTGCACAGATAGGAATATTAGGAAAGGACATGTGGCAGGAGCGAGGGCAGAAGAAAACATATAGAATGGTCTAATGGAGAAATGCAAGAATGTGTGAGCAGCTAGTGAGAACCAGTGGTGTATAATAGGTTATGAGAGCTATGCAGTGGCCAGGTTGAATTTGTACCATAGGGTAGGATACATTTCTAACTTGGGGAGGTAGGTTAGAGAGGTTTAGCATTGCCTGAGAGCACCCATAGATGCTGCGGATAGGGAGCCTCGGATGGTCCACAAGATATGTCAGATACACCAGGGAGGGAGACTAGGAGGAAGCCTAGTATGAGAGAAAGATAACATTTGCTAGACAGAAGGGCAGGGCAGCAGTGATTTGAACATGCACCCCGAGTTGGGAGGAGTTGCCAAGCAGAATAGGGCTCCTATAGGTCAGCTGCAATACCAATAATCATGTAGCTCTGGAAAAGGGCGGGAGAAGGTGTATTTAATAAGTGGCGGGAGTGGGCCAAATTATATGCAGAGTGTAGCCCAAGTACTGATTGTCGGTAAAAGCTGCAGAGTCCTCAATATAATGCAGCAGATGAAAAGACCAATCATGGCAAAAGCCATAAGGCTCCAACCATTGAGGAGGAAGTTTGGCCAGCTGTCAGCCAATCATGCCCAGAAATGCGGTCCGATGGGAACAGACAGGTTTACCAGGGAGTGAGCTTCACAGACAGGCTGAGGAAGGGCATACAGCCAGCGGCCTTTCAGCTACCGCACCAAACATCTTGGAGGTGTCCAGATGTTCAGCTGTGGTAAAAGGTAGTTGAGTGAGGATGCCTGATGTGTGACTCCTAACTGTTGGGAAACAATGATGCTAGATATCTCTAAAGCCCAGAGAGGAGATTGCTTGTTTAAAATATTTTGCATTAGGTTCACCCAGTGAGCCTGGGCTCTGGAGACATCCAACCCTGGATTGAGTGTAACATTGAGGTCTCCCCAGCAGCAGTTGCCCTTGCAGGACTGCTAACAATTGGCCAAAAATCTTTGGGAAAGTGCCTTTGAGGATCCCAGAGGAAATACACAGACGCCAATGTAACAGGGTGTGAGTATAGCTTACCAGAGGCCATGGCATATCGCCTCAGGTCCAAAACCTGGTCTGTAATTCAAAAGCCACCCCCATGGAATTAAGATGGCAGACCCACCTCCAATCTGAGGCATGGAATGAGGCTATCACCTCCTGATAACCCAACTTTTTGAATTTTGTATATTCGTCATTGGATAAATGTGTCTCATGAAGAAGGAGAACCTCAGGTTTCTCACGTTTAACAAATTGTATAAGTCAGGAATGTTTGACGGATTATGTATACCATTAATATTCAAGGTCATTACCAGCGATGATCTAGCCATAAGAAAACCATAAATAGATTTTTAAATGTTTCATGATCTCTCTCCTCTACAGACAAAAGATTCCAAAGGGAATGAATGTGTCAGTATTATCAAGTATTGGAATCTGTACTGGTATGGAAGACCAGTTTCTACCGCTAATTTGAATGTCAAAAACTACTTTCACCGTTCTTAAACTCATTAACACAGAGATAACACAGTAAAACTGTCCCTCATGGAACCTAGAACAGGAACTATAACCATATCTGATGTATAATATAAGCCAACAGGGCTTGTAACTGTAAAAAAATAACTTTGCAAACTGTTAGTGTGTTGGGGGCCCACAGTTGTGGTCAACCTCCCATGAGTACTTCCAAGGTTGGGAGATCTTAGAAAGGCCTCCTACTGGGGAGCTGATGCTCACTCCCAGAGGGTAAAATCATGGCATAGCCATGGGCCCCCTACACCTACGGATGTATCCTTATCCACGGCGATTAAGGCATGGTCTGTGAGGACCGGCACCTGTTTACCCAAACTAACAGGAGCAGGACGCATAGCTCTGCCCCATCAAGCCAGCCACCTAAAGATTGCTGACCAAGGGTCATGCAGAGATCACTGTGCAGGCGGGAGTCCGTACTAAGGCACTGCTCTCCCTTTGGCATGCCCAGCCCCTTAAGTGGCAATCTAAAAGAAGAGAAGGGGCCGAGAAAGAGGAGGGTGCTGGGGTAAATAACTCTGTGGTTAACTTTTCCTCATCCATTCCCCACATCCCTACCCATTCCAAACCAGTGCTTTGAACAAGAGGACTTATTAGTATGCTTAGTCAGGCAACAATTGCATGACATGTTGAGAGGTTGCAAGTAGAAATAAAATAATATATACAACTCCAATTACTGTCATTCTGTTTTAGGCTTCTGGAACCTGGGCAGTCCTGGTGTACTGGAAAAGGAATAAAAATGCAAAATGAAAACAGTCTCTTCAGCTGTATCCTCAGACTATTGCCTCAAGTTCTTTAGTACTACACAACTCAGTTTGCCTTTTCCCAAAGTCATCCCCCCTTTAATTTACCTCCTCACAGAAAATATGGTTCTACAGCCACCTTCAGACCACAAAACAGACAGTACCTGGATACCCCATAATTGTAGGGTTAAATACATGCTCCATCTCGGGTTGGAGTCGATCTTTCAAATTTCTGGAGCAATTCTTTACGCCTCTTGCAGCACTGTCACACCCTGTTGCTTTTTGCTCTACTGGTCAGGCACTCGTTCCCAAACATTTTGTCGAAGAGTCTCTTCCTTTGTTGGTGCTAGGTCTGTTTGGGAGTGGGAAAGAGATGCCTTTCGCATTCAGTGCTTTAACTGCTGCCTCCGGCATGTCAAGGTGTTTTGGGCTGTCCAGAAACACCACTATGAGTGCACTGGAAATGCGTCTGAAAATGCAGTTGTTGCTGCTTTAGGACCCACAGGATCTGCGCATAGGCCCGTCTCTTGATGTGATGTTTGCTGAGTAGTCATTGTGGAAGAAAATCCTTTTAAACTTTGTAAGTGGTTTCTTTCATTCTCCATGCCGAGTTAATAGTTTTTGTATAACTGCATAGCTGAGGAATTTAAGGACAGTTGAACATGGTCATTGGTCTGGGTGTTGAGGTTTGGGAGCAAGCGCCTATATGCGCGCTCTATGTCCAGGAAGAGCGGTCCAACTGCAGAATATCCCTTAAAGGGAATCCAGAAAGGCGCACATATTACGACCCTCTTGTTCCTGAGAATTCCACGGATCCACGTGTTATTCCTGCAAGACCTATTCTCTAGGTCCTTGTGTAACCCCTACAAATGGGTGGTCCCAAAAGTCTTCCTTGAGCTTGCTTAAATGCTCACTGCCAGGCTGGTGTCCTGCATTTTAGCAGTTTAAATGTGATTGCCAGAGAGTGCCTGTATAGCCTATGTGTACTGTCTCTTTAAGAGCTGCCTGGATTGCAGTCATGAATAATCTGAGAGAGAGCTCTGTTGAAAGATGCAACTATTTGCTGAAAATCATTTAGAGTGATAATGATAATGTAGTTTGTCTAACCTTCCTTCTTTGCAGCAAGGACTGTTTTTTCATCCCCACCACTTGGCCGGGACTGCAAATTGGACCCCTGCTCCAAGCTTGAACAGGAATGATGCCTTGGTGAATCATGTGGACCCTGCTTCTCCTGGCACTCCAGTGTTGGGTATCGTGAGTAATCATCAGGGCAGCTCCCTACAACAACAGCCTAATTTAAAGTGTGTTGTCTGATTGTCTTGTTGTTTTCTTTTCACAAACTGAGCCCTCGGCTCCGGATTACAAATAGTGTGTGTTGTGCATGTTGTTTTCTTCCATCACAGGACCCCAACCAGCTCTCAATGTTCCTGGCTAGCCACCATTCTCCATCTGGGTACCCAGAGTGTGTGACTGCTTATGGACCCTGAAGTGCATGCATAACTGTTTGATTGATAGAGCCTTTAAGCAAACTAACCTGATTACGCCCTCCCTTGTTCAAGTCCCTTAAATAAATCAGATCTAAGTCTTTTTGCATTTACACTGACTGTGGTTCCAGTCTGTGCAAGAGTACTGTACTGCTGTTATTTGCTGTGTATAACCTTGTTTTACTGGGGGTCCCAGGGCCGAGCCAGAGAAAGCCCTGGTGGTAAGTGCAAACAGTGTGGATACTTGTGTGGTGTATCAGGGTATTGTGAAAGTGGTTATTGTGTACTGTTCCGGCAACTAGTAAGGAAAGAGGGTTACAGTGTCCCGGAGGAGCTATGTGCCCAGGTTAGCTTGACCACTACCAACCCCTGACCTCCGGGTGGAGGCACCGTTTCAGAACTCAGGACCCTTAACCTGCTACTAGCCAAGCAGGCAGGAGTAGTAGCCCTTGGGACAGTGCCACCTAGGGTTTACACTCGCATCTGCTCTTCAATTCTGATTGTTCATCTAATAAATGGACCACTAGGTGCTCCAGTCTGTCTGTTCATGCATCCAGTGACTCATGGTATCTCCCCAGATCGGAAATTTTTGCTTTGCAGTGGCAATTTCTGCTGTCAGTTCTGATCGGAATGTTCAAACCTCATCATGAAATGCCTGCAGTTCAGATAAAATTGCTGCATTACTTGGCTGATCGGAGCCCGTGACCAGGCCCACCATGCTGGTTGATGCTGTTCCAGCTGAGTTGCACTTGCTATGCTAATCCTGATTCATTCACATTTTTTCCAGGGCGTTCCTCTTCTTCCGACCTCCAGTTCAGGTAATTGCTCCACACAGTTGTATTTATTTTAATTTGGTGCAGATTTATGCTGAAAAGGAGCTTTTAAGGTCAGAGTGCGGAGCTCTCAGTTTAAGCATGCATGGCCCTCGGTGACATCACCGAAAGTCCCAGTGTCTTTTCCTATTAAAACAATTCCCCACTGTGGGATGGCAGGGGAGGATGTGGATTGAGCATCCGTTGGACTGCTGTCCTCTCCTGGGGTGGTACTGGTGCCTTACCGCTCTGCAGCAGCCCGGTGGGGAACCGGGAGCACTGCAAGAGGCGGCAATAACTGTGGGACCAAGAAAACCGGAAAATCGCTCGGGGCTCAGCTGGATGATGGCGGCCAGACTGCCCACACCTCCTCCAGACCTCCCGCGAGTCATGTCTGCCTCAACAGCACGGGCCAATTAAGAGTGTGCCAGACCCCTTGGAAGAGAGGGACCCGTCCCAGCGAAGGATATGCTGGGTTACCCTGATGGCTGCTGTATGAGGTAAGGAGACTGGGGTGGAATTGGAGGGTGTGGGGAGTCCTTGGCAGCCTGAAGGAGTGGCTATGCCTTCAGCACGTGGGGCATAAACAGATACGCCCCAAAAAAAAATTCCCCAAGGCTGAAGAAATTTTTGTTTAGTGTATATCACATTTATTGACTGCTAAAGAAGATTCTTGAGGGCCCTCTGGAGCGAGCAGCTGTGAAGTTGAAAATACTGGAGAAGTGATGAATTCTTCTTGTGGCAGCTTTTTCTCTGTGAAGACAACTTGACTGCTTCTGGAGTCAACAAGCCCTTGAAGCAGCAGGCTAACTATACTTTCCCTGCTCTCACTCATTAACCTGTCTGACCCTACACTGGGATACAGGTGATCACCTATTCACCTACACTTATTTAATTGAGGGCTGTCCCCAGGCTCTATCACAAAAAGCAGGCCTCTTCTGACTGGACACCCTCATCATATGGGTCCCTCCTTCCTGGTCATTCTCCCTGCCCAAACTTCCTTACACTGGTTGTACAGCTCCTTATATCCCACCAAATCATTTGCATTATGCTAATCCCCAGTCACTGAGTGGACACTGACCAGTCCAGAGGCTCAGAACCAATTAAATCCTTTTCTGCAGCAGCATAAGCCACAATAGAATCAATAGTTTTCGTTTTTTTAACTCTAACTGCTTTTCCTGAAGATTCCAAGGCTGCTTTCCTGTCAGCCTGGTTTCATTATTTAAATGCATTTTGTGAAATAAAAATTATAATTTTCAAGGGTTAAGCACTTCCAAACTCTCCTCACTAGAAGCCCATATTACAAGCGTTCCTCAGAATATGCAGTGTTAGTGGCTCAGCAGGTAGCACACTCGCCTCTGAGTCCAAGTGATCAGAAGGCTCTGGGTTCTCTCCCACATCAGGCACTTGAGTTAAATCCCAATACTGACACTGAAGTGCAGCATGAGGGGGTGCAGCACACCTGAGGTGCCGTCTTTCGGATGAGGCGCTAAGCTGAGGTTCCATTGGTAGTTCAGGTGGATGTTAAGATTCCATGGCACTTCTCAAAAGAGCAGGGAAATTTTATTAACATTCAAAACAGAACATAAAGAATAATAAACAATTAATGACACAAAAATCAACACACAAAAGGAGAACTTAAGAAAACAGTATTAACAAATATACCAGCACTTCGTAGTAGTGTTTAAAGCATAGTACAACCTCATCCCACCCAGTCAATTCCTCTCCACAGCTTGGAACACAATGAGGTACCCAAACGAGCCAGTTTTACCTGATACAAGCATCCAATTCTGATTGTACGTTAAAAGAACGTTTTGTATAGTGCAACCTTCTTGATTCAGGACCCTTTGGCATCTAACATGCCAGATAGCCCATTTCAGACAAGCAAAAATAACAAACTGTACTCTTGTGCCAACCAGCCCATAATGCAGAGAGCTGACCATAAATGAGGGCATCATATGTCATCTTGGCAAACCTACTGGTGTTCCAAAATTATCCAGCTATGCCCAAAACCCTTGTACTGTATAAATATGCAATCAAAAAAAGGTGCGCATGGTTTCAGGTTACTGCAAACAACCTAAAACTCACACACATGATCCTGCCTGCTTATGTTTATGGTTTCCATGAACATTTAACTTCTCATGCCCACAAAGCCACATAGTGTCTTGCATCTTCTGCAGTATTCTAGCTTCTAACATACTGTTCAACAAAGATGTCACATCAATAGTAGGTCCAATCTTAAAAACAGGTTCCTCAATATAACAGTTCTGTACTATCGTAGCATAAAAAACTTTCCTGAAACTGTTACAACCCACATCAGTTGGATTTTCCACAATGTGATATATTTCAAACAAAGCTGTACATACCTGGGAAACAGGATCTCCTCCCCATGCCATTTCCCCTGCCCCCAGGCAGTAAGAAATCCTCTTTCCACCAAGACATAGCTAAAGTCCCAAATCTGTCTCAGTCCAACAACAAAGGATAAAGATTGGTGAAAAAAATTCTCAAATAGAAAAACTAGGTTGTACCATGTTTAAACCTCCATCTTTCAGGCATGATATATATGACTTCTTTTGAAAGGCTTCAAGCAGTACCCAGAATAACATGAAGAATAAACCCAAAACCTTAGTGTGCATAGTAAAGGTAATGGAAAAACATGTGAAATATACAAAAACAAAGGTAATAAATACATTTTAGCTAAATAAACATGCTTTTTCGTGTCATTTTCATGCCTTCCATTCAAAACCTTCACATAAGCTGCGTCATAAACTAAATCCAATTACTTTGTATCACCACTGTATTTCCAAACCATTCCCCAATATTTTTATTTTATGTGCAGTCATGGGTATAGCAAAATCAGAAACTAAAGGGGCCCTACCTAATGCTAGAGTCTGACTGTTGGTGGTATAAGCTTGATACCCATATTTCCCTGACATTTCTCAAAATCCCAAGAACCTGCATCCCAAGGAGACATCCTGTCACAAATAGTACAGTCATCAGCATAAGCAGTGATGGTTACAATACCCCCCAGTGAAATGCATCATGAGAACCCGGGCATGTCCTGCAATACAACATAGCAGAGGATTCAAAGCAAAACATATAACAAAGGCTGAGAGGGCACCCCTGTCATATCCCATTCTTGAGATACGTGGGGCCTCAAATGCCCATTCACCAAAGGTCTAACCATCGCTTCTTTATACAATACTTTCAGTAATGACACAAAATCCTCTGGAACAGCATATCCAGCAAGACAATCCTACAAATAGTCATGCTTGACAGCATCAAAAGCTGTCTCCTGATCCACAGATAAATGTAGCCATCCAGACGCCCCATCATACCCTGCTCCACAACCTCCTAAGGAGTGTGAGATTGTGCTTGATGTCTCTCCTGGAATAGCACAAATCTGTGTCTTAAAATCACATCATGTGCCACTTTCGAAAGTCAGACTGTCAAGACTTTGCCAATATTTTGTAGTCCGAATTTAGTAAACTCAAAGGTCTCCAATTATGGAGATCCGTCCTGTCACCTTTCTTAAATAAAAAAAACTTAATCTCTTCTACCATACTATGTTCCAGTATGTATTCCTCCCATATAGAAAAAACCTCAGTCAGAATGGTGGCCAGTTGTTCACAAAAGTTTTATAAAACTCATTGGGAAGACCATCACCCCACCCCAGGGAAGTATGCTGGGAAAGTTGTCTAATAGCATTTGGTACCTCAAGCACTGACATGGGCTCCAGAAACAGCGTAGCCTGTAGTGACGAGATATGTGGCAATTCAACTGAATCCAAAAGGTCATCCGACTTCTGGGTACTCCTGACCTGAAATCTCTGTCTGATGTGATTCTGAACCACCGACTCCAGAGCAGGCAGATCATGAACAAGCTCCCCATCTGCGTTTGCCAGAGCAGTCATAATCTTCTGGACAGCCATCCTGGAGTGCTCATCAAAGGGATTCACCTATGAATTGTCCCTAGGTTATCATATTTTTGTCTATGTGCCATTGATTGTTCCCTCCTAACAAATACTCTTACATCTGGCTCTTCACCTCAGAGAGGGCTTGCAAACAAGCTGACCCCGTAGTTCTCAGAAGAGAAAGTAGCCACAAGAATCTAACCGTAATCCCAAATAAGTCAGGTACTGCCCTTTAACCTGTTTAACAGAAAAGGAAATAAATAACTCTTTCAACCCTGATTTGGTGTCTTCCCACCAATCCACTGGGTTGTCATAAAGGAACGTGATATCATGCCTAGCTTCCCAAAAATTAAACATCCTGCCTGCAAAGATCAACTTGCAGCAGAGATGACTTCAACTTCAGAAACCTCTTCCCATGCTAAAACCCTGTTCCCCTGGGAAACTGCCACAGACACATAATCAGAATTTCAAAGGAATAACACGGACTGAAGCATCTCGTGTTCTAGTAGACAGCAACCAAAAGTCAATTCTTGTAGAGAGTCTACCCTTATAGAAGGTGTGGGATGGAGGAGAATCCACTATGTCATACACATCTACAAGAAGGTATCTGTCTAAAATATTCGCAATAGATTGGTATCACAATTAGACTTCCCAACTTTTCTACCCCAATCCCTGCCAGACAGGCCACGATTAAAATCTCCACCCAAAGAATTACTTTAGAGGTAATAAGGTAGGATTCCAATTGTTGAAATAATAAAGTGTGGTCCGCCTTTGTCTGTGGAGCATATATGTTAAGTAATCTATGAGCTACCCCAGTTATCACTATATCCATTACTAAAGCCTGACCAGGGGACTCATGTAACACCTGCAGAGTATGAAAGTTCAGATCCTGATACAGAATTCCCAAGCCAGAACACTCATTCTCCCCAGAGACCAAACAGAAGGTCCCCAGTGCCAATCCAATTTTGTCTGCTCAACATCTGAGAGCATAGTAATCTAGTATCCTGTAAGAAAATAATGTTGTCGTGCTCCATATGTAGTTTTGCAAAAGTGACCAAATGCCTGTTCCTAGATTTTAAACTGTTAGTATTCAAAGTAAGCTTTTAAAGGATACCAACAAGGAAAGAAAACTGAGAAAACGTGAAAAATCATGCAACAACAAGGACATAAACCACGTCTCTTCCATTTTTCCGCTTTTTCGGTGTAGCTTTACCTTCAACCAAGGCATCTCCTCCAATATCATGCTGAGAGAGGAGGCTACAGAGGAAACCTCTGAGCCCCCATCAAGTCGATAGTCTCACTATCCATCAAAACCTCCTAGGAATTGTGGACAGGAGTGGGGTTCATATCTAGAGTTTTTATTATAGGGGCCTCATTCAGCAATACTGATCGAGATCGAGTAACACGCTGAAATGGGGGTCCTCAGTAGTAGCTGGGGGCATATCAGTTCCTGTCTGGCCTACAGAAATCAAAGCGTTTGTGTCTGGGGAACCTGATCATCCGCGGTACCCAGGTCAATGTCTTATGAGAGGGCCACTGCGATGGACTCTACCTCACTGATTTGTACTCTTGAAGGGAGGGAAGGGTCTGTTTCTTCAACAGGGTCCAAACCTACACCTGAAGTCTGTACTGTGTCAGGACCCTGGTGCCTTTGTGAATCACGGGTATCTGTGGAGGCACTGGAGATGGTCTCTGAACAGAAGGGCCTTACAAAGTAATTCCTCCATTTTAGCCTCTCTTTTTGCAATGGCAACATAAACATCCCATTCAGCCCTGATGAAATTGTTTAAAGCATTATGTGATGCCCAAGGGCAAGCATGAAAAGCATAGGCCTACAGCCTCACATAAATTACACTTCACAGGGTTAGGACAATGCACATTAGAATGTCCCAATTCCCCAGAGCTACCACATTTCAACTGTGTAGAGACATTGCTTAGATGCCCTACAGTACCACAGCAGTAGCAAGCCATTGGCTGCCCTACATAGAACAAACCCCATCTCGCCTAAAAAAAAAAAAACAGTTTGGTAGCCGTTGTATCACCCCATTTTCTTGCTTAAGAGTAACTTTGTACCTACCCCTGCCCACAAATGCTCATCATCTAATATAGGCTCTGGTGGGCCATGAATGGTACAGTGTTTTTTAACCAACAAGAAATATCCGCCACATTCACCCCTCGTTTCAAAACAGTATTGTAATTCATTTGAAAGCAGGTTTGTCAAAGGGATAGCAAGAAAAGGCTTCCAAAGTGATGTGTTTTTAAAGTTAAATACTGTTTCCAAAATTGATTAAGACCAGCAGGGTGTTTGAAACTGATGTCAAAACAAGTGTCTCCAGGCATGTGGATCAATGCATCTATTTTGTATGCATAGAACTTCATGCTAGTCTTCAACAGAGCTTGACCCATGAACAGCTTATCTGGGATGTCATCAAACTGCCCCTGTATCTGGGGCGTACAGCATTCCTACAGGCAGCTGGCTCAGAGGCCAAACGTGCAGTCTCAGCAAATAAATGGTCATGGACATTCATATGCCAAACATTAGGAGGTTGACCACCCTCCCAGGCTCATGCCACCCTATGGGCCTGGAGATTTGCTTCTTCAGGCTGCTCGGGAGGAACTATACTGGTGGCAGTTTGCAAAGGTAAAACAGCTGGGGAGGAATTGCCACTAGTGGCATATCTGGTACAGGAATATTCTCAGGTTCTCCTTCTGGAACCCTGATATGATGTATAATGTCATTTGGGGTTGAAACTGGAGTAGCCATATTCACAGAAGCCCTAAAGGTTGTCCAGCAGGTAAAGATCCAAAATCCATAAGTCCAGTTGGGGGCCTGAGGGGATGGGAATGAACCCCTGTAGCCTGCAAAAGTCACTTGAGCATCTGAGACAGAGAGCCACCCTGTCCCATTAGGAACCCACCCAGCCCCTGTTAAAGCCTTCTGAACCACTCGGGAAGAGGCTACAATTACCCTGTTTTAAGCTGGATGGCGGGGGGGGCAGACAATACAGAACCCGAAGGTCGCTGTTTCTCTCTTTTTGAACTGGCCAGACAACACTTTTGCTGCAGCTGCCGTTTTTGTGGGCTGCTATCCAAAACTCCAATCATAAGGTTCACTGCCTGTGGCAATACAACAGGGTCCTACCAGCTTCAGCTCCCAACATGGAGCAGCATTATCAGTTACTGACATGCCAGAAACAGCAGTTGCCTGTAGAATAACTTCCGTTACAGTGTCAGGAGGGACCAAGGCCCCCAAGCGGTCTCAAGAGACTAGTCCTGACCCATTTCCCAGTACCTGTAGCTCCGGGAGCTTGCAGTCGATAATCCAGCATCCTGATTCAATTCTTGAGGAGTTACACCAGAAATTGTCTCCTTGCTACTCGGGTGTACATTAGGTAGCACAACCAAGTCCATCGCAAATCCTATCCCACATCAGCAAGCTCCTCTTCAATGCAGTTCTATATTATTGTAGACCACACACATCCAGAAAAGAATAACCCAAAAGCTGTTCCATGGAGAGACAGTCAAAAGCCACCTCAGAATCACATCCAGCCTCACGAAAATCTGCAGCTTCTTCTCTTGGGACTGCCTTCAGCATATCCATAGGTACATCCATTGTCTCATCAGTGTTGTTTACTATTTCCATTGGTATGGCCTCTGTAGCACTTGAGACAGAGGAGGAGGCCTCTCCTCAGTCCTGCAGACGTCTTTCTCCTTTATCACCTCCAGGAAAACTGGCCCGTCAGCACCAGTCGTAGCATCCCCTACCACAGAGTGAGAATTTCCCAGTGTGCTGGCCAAATTTTCCTTCATTCATTAAAAATACCACAACAGCTTAATCTGGTTTCAAGGTCAGTTGGCATTCATCTGTATCCCCCTCCCCATGTCACGCATTAAATAGGCAGAATTTGTCTAGTGCACTTACCTGGTCAACAAAAACTAAATAAATAATAAATAAAATTCCTCCACAGGAACTCCATGTCACTAAAGTTAAACTTTTCTCACAGTAAATTATCCAAACAACATTTTCTGAGTGACTTGTACATCAGATTTCCTCACGAATAGTAATTTCCCCTTTAAATAAGCTGCCCTCTGCAGTTTACAGTTAAAAATCTTAATAGTCATTTTTCTCACGCTTAGTTCCACCTTCTTTCGCTTGAACTGCATGACTCCTAGAACCCACTCTCCCTTTACAGGTTAGTGACTCCTTTATTTTCAACTTTATCCACAAAAACATTTTTCTCTAATAAAATACATTTAAAGCTACAGTCCTTCAAAGTTTGAGGCAAAACAAACAAGAATTGGCTTGGCAGCATGACTTTAAACTGTTTCTCTCTGCAATTTCACTAACTGACCCATGCTTTCCCACACACTGAGCTCATTAAAATGGCTTCATTTTAAACAGTAAGCATTTCTGTGGCACCATTTTATATTTATAAGTTTCCCAGAACTCCTCTCTAGTCTCATGTAGCCATGGGACTAAAACATATCTGTTCCAGCAGGCTTTTAACAACTGATACATTTTAAATGGGATGGATAGAATTTTAATGTTTATGTTGAATTGCTGCTGTGTTTATTTTGTTTTTGAATTGTATTATACAGCACCCGGAGTCCTGGAATTGGATGCTTTATAAATAAAATATCTATCTATCTAGCCTTTTTTTTTAAGTTAGTTTGCTTATCCTCCTGGTCCCTGACAGCAGTACCTCTTGCCAGATCCCCAGCCCATCCTCCACTTGCAGCTCTTCCTCCAGCTGCCCCATGGCTTGCCCCCATGGTGGGGCAGCAGAATCCTTAACCCGCCTTTCTCATTGATTCGATGCTAGAGGGTGTTGCTGCTAATCACGGGGAGCAGCGTTTTCTGAGGATTGGCTGCCATAAAGCTTTATCAGGACCCTTTTTCCTCAGTGTTCTTTTCCCCCTAGGCGAGGATGTGCAGTGGCCACAAGGAGCAAGCGATATGCACGCTCCCATGTGCGTTCCTCAAGCGTCTGCCTCGTCGTCTCCTGCTGTAGCCTCGGTGCACTAGCCGCCAGCCTCCACTAGGGGCCAGTAGTGCACAGAGTGCTTGTGTCCCTCCCCAGAGAAGGAGAGCAGTCCAGAGGACACTCTTGATCCTTCTCCGCCCTGCCGATTCTAGCGGCCCGGTGCCTGCTCCAGAACATGGGTCACCGGCATGGTGTGAGGTACGGCATCCAGCGCCTCAGCCCTCAGCACCACTGGGCCAGCAGTCTTTTAAATTAAAATGAATGTGTTTTCTTTGTGTTTTCCTCGAGCAATTGCCATGGGTCCCCTCACTCCTGAGCAGCGTTACGCGGCTCACAAGCGGCTCCTGCATGAGCCTTCTTATTTGTTTGTTTGTTTTGTGACAGGAGCTCCACGGAGTTTGATTATGGACTGTGCTCCTCTTTTATTTATTTTATTTATGTTGTGAGCCTATCCCTAGAAAAATGACCTGATGCTTGCCACCTGCCTCATGAAATGAACAAATATCTGGTTGTCCTGCCTGCGAGGAGGGCGTCTGCTTTGCATCTCCCTCTACTTTTACTACTGCTGTGGCAGGACATAGCCTGCTCAGTGAGTGCTGTAACAGTTTAGTGCAGCTGCTGCTGGGCTGCAGCTAGAGAGATTCCCTGAGCGCATCCACACTCTGCTATCGGGCAGCGATTGGTTTCTCACTCACCCTTTTCTGTGTCTCTAGAAGTGGTGCTTACTGGCTCCCACAGCTGCTCTGCAATTCATTTATAACAGCAGCAGACTGCATCTCATTTTCAATTCAGGCACAATTTAATTTTAAATAAAGAAGATTTTGTAGACCAAACCCAGGCTGGCCCGTTTTATCACTAGACCACCAGGGCTTTTGCTGCAGTAGCCAGGATATAAAATTACTGGCCAGTAGCCACCTACAGTATTACATACATCACCTTTTTCTTTTTTACCACTGTGAGGTGATAGATTTTATTTTTTACAAAACAAAATTAACTTTATGTATGAACTGTGTAAAATGTGTGTGTAGGGGCAGACAGTACTCCCTTCCTTTAGCTATACTACACCTGTAACACTACTAATATGCTCACCGCTGATTTATTTACTATCCTTCCTACAGGGCCACCCTCTCTGTCTCTCTGACAGCAGCACCCCCTACCCAGGACGTGAACCCAAGTCCCAGTGACCTACATCTTAAGGTACCCACATCTAACTATTTTATTTCTCGGTGTAACAGGCATTACATTACTGTTACAATGGGCATGTTTATAGACAGACAGTGGGGTGTTCTCTTGCCATGAATAAGTATAACAGTAAGCACGGAGAGGCAGCACAGTTGTTAAACTCTGAAAGGTAGAAACAGAGCCTCAGTACTGGCTCTGAATAAGTCATGTATTTTACATGGAGCCACAGTATTATGTGTCAATACATCCCCAGAGCCACTCATTGTTGAAAACAAGTGGTTTCACCCACTTTCAGCGGGCGAACAAGACGAAGCTGAGCAGTTCTGGCTCAGGCTGAGCAAATGAAACCACTCGTTTTCAGCAATGAGTGGTGACAGGGATAATATATTAGTGACTGCTGTCAGCTCAATCATATATTTAAAAAACAGCTTCCCAGAACATGCCCATTTCCAGGGCATCTGCATGTGAGATGCTCTTCATAGAATAAAAGCCCTCGTGCAGGGAAAGGAGTGCTCCGACAGGTTGGGAGCGCTCACCGATCTATAATGACACTTCATAAATTATGTATTTTAGATGCAGCCACAGTACTGACACTGAATAAGTCATGTATTTTAGATGGCAACATGACATTGCTGTCTGTCACAGCTATGGAAGTTTAAACAAAAAGGAAAAATCATTTTATTACCACTCACCCTCACCTCTGAACTTTGTATTCTTTTATGTTTGACACTCAGAAGTGGGGGAGTTGGGAGATTGTTGTTTTGACTTCTCTCTAACTGTTTAGATTGGCACCATGGCAATAAATGTATTATACACCATCCTACATATCACAAAAAGCTGTAATTAGTAAAACAGATTCAGATTTAAACCCTGCAGGTTGTATTCCAATGTAGCGTTTTATTTCTGTAATGAAAATAAGATTAAAACATCCTAAAAACGAACCAATGAATTTTACAGACAGTACACTTTACCTTACCCACTTGACAAATTGATTTTATTTATTTAGTTTTTGTTGACCGGGTAAGTGCACTAGACAAATCCTGCCTATTTTCAGGCACGACCGGGGAGGGATACAGATAAATACCAACTGACCTTGAACTAGATTAAGCTGTTGGTGGTATTTTCAGTGAATGAGGAAATTTGGCCAGGACACGGGGAAATTCCCTACTCTTTTCGATAAGTGCAATGGGATCTTTAACATCCACCTGAACTACCACCAATCCAGTCAGATGGGACCTCGGTTTAACGTCTCATCCGAAGCGGCACCTCAAGTGCAGCACCCTCATGCTGCACTACAGTGTCAGTACTGGGATATTAACCACGTGCCAGATGTGGGAACTGAACCCACAGCCCTCTGATCTCCCGGCCTCAGAGGCGAGTGTGCTACCTACTGAGCCACTGACACTGATGATTGCAGAAGTTTGTGTTCGCATGCAACAGAGAGCGCAAGGTGGTGTGTGTAGGGGATTGTATTGCAAATGGCACTTTAGATTTGTCAGAAACCATGACTTTGTTCATGATCATTTGTAAACCATTCATAGTAAAATAAATGAACCACACAATGGAGAAATCTAAGAGAGACATATCAAAGACAGGAAGTGTTACCACAATAGCTCCATATAAGCAAATTAATTTACGATCTTGATATGAGAACCATATCACAAGCACTGCACAGGGACCCTTTCTATATTTACACAACTGTTCACTCCTTTCAACATCGTCAGTTTTGCAAAGAAGTTCAGGCTGCTGAAAAACTGAAGATTCCTGCTCTAGTTGCATCTCTGCATAGTTATTACTTGACTGTGTTACAAAAGATGTAGAGAACAGCTTGCTCTTCATCCCCACTTCTGTATGAAGACTCATCAAACTGCTTCTCTACTGTTCAATAGTTTCTCTGTCCAAGGAGGATATTCATCTGGCTCAGTTCCATAAAGTGAGATAAAGTAAAACTCCTTCCATGTCTGTCTCACTAGATCCTTGGACTTTACTTGCAGGCTGGAGCTGGTTGATACTAAATGATTACTTATAGAGATATTTTCCATTTCCTCTGCCCATCTTCTTGCCACTCTGAATAGAACTAGTGGGCTGGGTGAAGTAATGAACAGGTCTGCGGACTACGGTAATGTGTTGGTTTGAATCCTATCAAGCGGTGAGGTTTCTGACTGAAGAGACATATAATAAACTTGCACCTGATGATGTTTCCTTTGAATTACATGGTCTGCAACAAGATCAGGACTTCCATGAGTGTCTTTCTCTTTCATCAGTCTCTAATTTTAACTCTTTAAAAAGAAAAATTTTAAACTCTAAAACAACAGTACTGAAAGATGACCACAGGAGACATCAGTTAAGATTCATTGGTTTTCCTAAAATGCCTAATATTAAAAACTGACAGATCTAAGTATTTCAGTGTGAGCAAATACTATTGTATTACAGTATCTATACTGTGCAATACTTGTTGGAAGATAAGCAACTGAGAAGGCATTTGAAAGAAAAGAAACACTAAGATGTTTATAAACATCAGCATTTGTAAGGAAGCAACAGTTTTGCTTTAGCTCTACATATATTATTACAGTAGGCCAGTGTTTCAACTGAAATATGCTGGAATGTATACATTTTAAGGGCTTTTAAGATGTTTAGCAGGATAGCAAAGACAAAACTCACAGATCAAAAATAAATTGTAGTAGTATGCCAAAGACCCAGAACAGCTAAACCTTCTACCATAAAACTACACTACACAAGCAATAATACCTGACAGGGTGGGGCGGTATTGTACTGTATCCACCCACCTGCGGTGTACTGAGGCCTGATACTGCAGGTGGAGGGCCATATAGCCCCTGGAAGGGTGGGTATAGCCCAATACTGCCCACTCTGGAGGGTATTATTGTGCTTAGAAAATGAGGTTTAGGTGCAAAATGAGACATTTAAACAATTAATTTTATTAAATATTTAAACAGTGGGACAAAAAAATACTCCCTGAGAAAAAGGAAATAATAAACGGTTTTGCTCCACAATAACATTCCGTTGTTGAAACTGAAAACAAACAGCCCACTACTTGCTGTAGGTGATAAACTGAATAGGTGCTAGGAAAGTACTGTACAGTTGGTTGAAGTTGTTGATTGAGTTTGAGATTCATGTGGGTGTCAGAATAGAGCTTTGAGGTTGTATCGTGTTTTGTTCTTTGTTTGCCGAGTTTTGAGTGTTGTTTTCTGAGTGTTGCCCACAAGTATTTTGCTCCGCTGTTTCGTGTCTTGGTGCCCAGAAGTTGGCTAGGCAGCTCTCCAATTTGTGCCTCATTGCAGTGTTCTCCCTGCTGCTCAAGCCAGTGCAGGATAGCAACTAAACAGTAGTAGCCCTGATGCTATGATTTGTGTACAACATGAATTGAAGTTTAGGCACAGGAATGGTGGTGCTGCTGTAAAAATCAAATGTCCCAAGTAAATAGCAGCTGCACTCACCAATCACTCTGGAATCTCAGAAAAGAAAGGAGTAGCAACTATTTCTGTTTCCAATCTTATTTTATTCCTCTCCCATAATAGAACCAACAGATAGGACTGCAGTGTAACCACTGCTGCCTCAGGTGTCGCCTTCTCGGGGCTTCCTCAAAGCTAATTTATAACTTGTAAGACAGGTGTTTTTATACAAACATTAATAAAGTCACGTGCTTATGTGGCCAATACAAAATAAGAAAACATTATCAATTAGTGTAATCACCCTGTCTGTGAAACAACAACAAATAAGAATATATAATCAAAACATGATACAGTTTCCATAGATCACAAAAATCAAAATAAAATACAATTTTATTTCTTTGCTTATAATTCAATATTGCAGAGAATCCTCATATGTCGGGCTTCTGTTTATGAGGAGATCCTGTAACACAAAAGGACATAATAATCAATGACATATATATGAGACAAAATGTTTACATTTTGATGTCTTACAAAATTGCTACAATAAATAGTGTTGCTATAGTTACAAACATTTAACTCTTGTGTTATTCTGACATTGATTGGGTAGGTCAAAGGAGCACTCTATTACTTAGAAAACTCATACATATAAGACTAAATACTATTTAATATAAAGTAATGGTGTCACAAAGGACCTTTCCAAAATGTCAGTTTTAAAGTGATCTTATGACATTTATGCATAAAATCTGTGTTTATGTCTACCCCATGATACTGTTACACTACTGAATAGGGAGGTCAAAGGTCACTGTAAAGCACTATGGTGCTATTCTATCACTTTGTTGTCAACTTAATGATGGTTTCAAAGTGAGTTTTAAGATCATCATATGACATTCATGCCTGAGGTCTGCAATTATGTCTGCCCCATGGTGCTGTTTACATAACTGAATAGGGATGTCAAAGGTCACCATAGAGCACTGTAGGGCTGTTTTAACACTTTGCTTTAACTTGATGGTGTATTGTTTTTCATTTTATAAACATGCACTAAAGTGCATGTGAGACCATGATTTTAATCAAGGATCAAGTGGTATTATGACAGTAAAATGAGGTGGTCAATAGATCACATATTAGAAAAGGATACAGGTAGTAGAACAATTATGCCAGAATATGTAATAACATACTGACCAGATATTTGGGATTCAACATGTCATAATATAATATAATCACCACTTTAAACATACTGCATGCCTTCAGTAATGGATTGGGAGGGGTTAATAGTGGGAACAAGCAATGGAGTTGCTTGTGTTCATTTATTCCCAAAATGAATGGTGACATCTCAAATTTTCATTGAGACCTGGATATGATACTGCTCCTGTTTTATATATCCATTTCTGTTCACGGCAATTTAGAGATTGTCAAGGTCACTATTTGATATTTTTGCAATCTGTTCAATGCCTGTTATCAAAACTCATGTGGGACATTAGGAGAATCATGAACATGTAATGCCATGGCATACATTAGGGTTTTATTCTTGATGGCATTTGCATGTTCATAGATCCTAAATCTAATTTTTCTCTTCATCCTGCCCACATAATAATAGCCGCATGAACATTGCAAAGGTAATCACTCTTTCAGAACTGCAGTCTATTGTGCCCGTAACCTGTTCTGTCATGCCTGTTTTGGGGTTTTGAAAACATTTTTGTCTTTTCATGTCTTGGCATGCTTTACAAAATCCACATGGTTTATTACTCCATTTGGCCCTTCTGGGTTTGTGTTGTTTGGTTGGTGGTAGCTATGGACAAGTTGCTCCAGAAGGTTTCTCCCTTCTGTAAGCTAATATGTAAGGGCTGTCTTACAATTTCTTTTAGTTCTGAACACTTCTTAAAGTCATAAGGTTCTTTCTAACCATATTCACTGTTTCTTTTGTGCCTCCCCAAAATTAATGACAAATGTAAAGGCTGTTGGCTATCTTTTTTTCTTCTTATCTTTTGGAAGGAGTAATGATTCCCTGCATGTTTTGTCAGCCTCTTTTGCCATATCCAAGTCATGTCTTCTATAGCATCTGTCCAGACATTTATTTGTCAGTTCCTTGCCCACTGCTCATAGGTAACCTCCTTGAGCAATTCCTTTTCATTCTTAGGAACTGACCTTTTGTAAATTATGGATCAGATGGGGTGGGTGTCAGCTGTTAGCTCTTAGAAGGCTATTGCAGTCTGTAGGCTTAGTGTATAAATCTGTGGTTAGTGTACCATCAGCTTCCTCTGTAATTAAAAGGTCCAAGAAATTAATAACCTGTTGGATTTCACTGTCAATTTTAATTTAGAATTTGATTCCTCTAAGAATCTGACAAATTCTGAGAGTTCCTCGCTAGTCCCCTTCCACACAAGAAATATGGCATCTATGAAGCATTTCTATAAATCAATTTTATCAAAATAAGGATTAATATTGGCTTCATAAATCACCTTATCTTCCCATTCTGCCAGATACAAATTGACTAGGCTGGGTGCTAAGGTAGCACCGATGGCAGTACCTTTTGTTTGTTTGTATATCTTGTCTTTGAACATAAAGATATTGTTATTCAAAGCAATATATGTTAGTGCAACCACCATGTTAATTCTGGACAGTGACAATTAGTGTATTTCAACAAAAGTATTCTACAGATCGTAAGCTTCCTTCTCTCGGGATATTCGTGGTACAAAACATTTACATCCACAGTGACCAGTAGCCAATTAGATTCTAGTTGTAAGTCACTTATGGTGTTTAACATATGTAGTGTCTTTAAGTGGCTCCTGGTCTGCTCTACGAGTGGATTCAAAAACTATCCACAAACCTGAGATGGGTTCAGTAAGCCACCTGATGCCGAGACTATGGGGTGGCTCTGGCGGTGTCACGGGTTTTTATGCACTTTGAGTAGTGCATAAAAAGCCAGGTTTAATAGAATGTTCTACTGACAGATAGCAGTTCATTGGTGTCACTCATACCATTTTCAAACAGTTCTAGTAAATATGTTCCAATTTCTTTTTTAATTTTGGATATGGGATCAGAGTGAAGGGTCTCATAAAATTCACTATCAGCAAGTTGTCTATACAACTCAGACCTGCATGCCACTGTATTCTGCATCACGATACTGCCACCTTTGTCTGCTGGCTTGATCGTGATAGTAGGATCAGAGCCAGACTTGCCACCACTTCTTTTCTGTTTTAGACATGTTGCAATATGGGAGTCTGGGTGCATTGGTATAAATCTGTTTTAAGTCATGAACACAAATAGTCTAGGAATGTTTGTACTGAAGGGTACAGTGGGGCAAAAAATAGAGAGTGGTCTAAAGATTGGTCCACCTGCATTCTCTATCTCATTTATTTCAGTGGCTTGAGTCCTAGTGGTGCATTAACATTGCCCTCCTGATTTTGAGAGTCGTTACCTATGCTAGAAATATTCCCCAGGCTACTGAAAACAATTTTAAATTAAAAACATTTTCTGACAAACCTCTGAATATCTAAGTACATGTCAAATTCCCCACAGTATAACAAGGGACAAATGAAAGTCCTTTAGCAAGTACCTGTTTTCTTGCTCGGAGAGTATGTGGCTTGAAACGTTCAAAACATTCAATAGCGGTTTCCTCCGCCTGACCTCTACCTCTTCCTCAAATTCATCCTCGGCCCTCCTCATCCTCTCTGCGATGTCTCATGCTTTGTTGAGTTGAATCAGGTCTGTCGACTCCTCCTGGGCAGAGGTTGTCCAGGAGGAGCAGATCTTAAGAAAGGACCCAGTTCTGTTTCACTCTCTATTTCAGAAGCACTATCCCTGGTGCTGTAATCCATAGATGAAGTTGTAGTCCATTTGAGTATGGATCTCAGAGCATCTGGTGTTGATGACGTGGCCTCTTCAGACATTCGTGTCAGGTCAGTGTTCAGTACTTGATTGTTTTTTCCAATTAAATATTCTATTAAGTAAATAATCATTTGTATCCCTTACAATTTTTATGTTTCTGTACTTTTAACTTATTGTCATAAGACATCATGTAATCTTTATATCTTTGTTGACATCGAAAGTTTTCATGACTCGAAGGTAGAAATATTTTTTTCTCGCTCTGCTAGTGCCTCCAAAATCTCTTTTGTTCTACCATACCGCTCTTCAATGATCAGTTCTATGAGTTCTTGTGAAGCCTCCTCCATTATAGCTTCCCATTTTTGTACAAAGCCCTTTCTGATGTCTGAAGCAGGGTGTTTTAAAATTTGCAGTGCCTTGGTTTCTTCTTTACTGTGTCATAAGCTTACATAGATATTGTCTACCAATACAAACATCTATATCTAGTAAAGATTTTTCAAGTTTATGAAATGCATCTCAAATATTGCTACCTGTGTTTGTGACCTGGTTTGTAGCTTTGTTTGGAGTAATGCCCTGGTTGATTTGTAGAAATGGGTTCTCTTCATTTTGTTCCAGCAAAATGGATTCATAGATGTTGTCGATGGTTGCTCCTGTGGTGTTGCCCTTGTTGTTGTTTGATACCTCCATGTTATGGTAGGAAATGCATTCTTGTTGATTTTTAATGAAAACTGTACAGACTTAATATAATTATAGAACATGAAGTGAAGTTTAGGCACAGGAACCGTGGTGGTGCTGCTGTAAAAATCGAATGTCCCAAGTAAATAGCAGCTACACTCATCAATCACTTGAATTCAGAAAGAAGAGTAGTAACTATTTCTGTTTCTAATCTTATTATTCCTTCTCCTAAATGGAACCAATGTTGGTTCCATTATGGGAGAGGAATAAAATAAGATTCAAAATAGAAATAGTTGCTACTCCTTTCTTTCTAAGTGATTTTGTGTACCTTTGGTGAGTCGTGTTTTCACTTAATCTTTGCCATTATTGTTCCAAAATAGTTTTTCCCATGGGTTCTATGAGTACCAGCAGGGAGTGAGTCTAGGATGCTTTGTGGCTGTCTAAAGAATGACAGTAGAATGCTGGTGCATGCTTTGGAAGCTTCAGAGGTACTTGATAAATTATTTCACAGGGCATAGTGTACTGATGGGCTCTTCATACATACATCCCGGTTTCTCTCTCTTGATTAGCTTCTGTGGGATTTTATGATTCATGGTTCACTGTGGCTCAGCAAGATGTACTGAGGCCACTCCAGTCTGTGAGAACAGTGAAGGATTGCGGTGTTAGTTCTCTTAGACCTCACATCTATGCCTGGTTATATGCATTAATACATCAAACCACACTTTTGTATTGGGCCAGGCATAGTATCAGGCTTAGAGCTGGTGCATTACAAAGTTTCTGGAGATCACTGTCAGTGAAGGGAAGGTGGTAAGCAGCATAGTCCTTAAGTTGTTTCTGCATTTTCTTTAAAACAGAGGTCATAGAAACATAGAATTTGACGGCAGATAAGGACCGCTTGGCCCACCCAGTCTGCCCATTTCTACCTACTGGATAAGCTGCAGATCCTAGTTAACCAGCAGCCTACTTCTTCCTATCCCCACCCCTAGAATGGCCTTATGGCTGTCCCATGCATGCTTGAATTCCACCACTGATTTTGACTCCACAACCTGCTCCGAAGGCCGCTCCATGCATCCACAACCCTCTGTGAAAAATACTTCCTTAAATTACCTCTGAGCCTCCCATCTTCAAATTGTGCCCTCTTGTTATTGCACACCTCTTTTTGAAAGATGCTACCGTCTTGGACTTTGTTGATTCTCTTGAGTGCTTGCTGGCTGAAAGGTAGGGTGGCTTATGAGGCTTACTTTCCTGCTGACTTACTGCTGTTTATGTGCCTGCTGAAGCTGGCATGGAGAGAGCAGAGTACTGCTGTCCCGTGGTTGTCTGGACATCTGCATAAACTGCCAAAGTGTTGTGTTTAACTGCTCCAGACTGTCATTTCTCCAGTCAGCTGTGAGGTTTCTGGAGGCAGCCCACCTGAGAATATTTTTACTGCCCAGTTAGTGTTTTTGCAGGTATTTACCTCTTCGTGATTGGCTTCAATATTGTCATGCACTCCTGTGCTGAAATGAATGGTTTCTGTGGGCTCTGTTTTCATTTTTGTCTTGGCAGGAAGTTGAGGAAGATTTGTTTTCTGTCTTGAAACATTTTCTTCAGAGTTTCTTTGCTGGCAAGTTCATAATTTACTGTGAGCTGTGACATTTTGTTTGTGTCAGTTTCAGTGTTTCTGTTAGTGGGCATACTAGTGGGTGATAGGGCACCTGAGACTGGCACTTTTGTTTTAGGTGGGCATTGTTGTCTGACAGGCTGGCAGTATAGCCTAGAGATTAGAGGAATGAGGTGTGAATGAGCTTGGTACATCCAACAGACCAGATCTGCGTTGATTCTCAACAACCTCCTCTTGCATGCTATGTGACTCTGAGCAAGTCACTTAACCACCCAGTGCTCCCAGGTCGCCCTGAAAACAGGCACTTGTGCCTAGAGGGCCTTTCCCAATTACCAAAGACTAAAAAAAAAAAAAAAAAACTGAAAAAACCCAAGTGTCTCAGCTAGTCAGAATCAAGGATGTCTTTATCCATTTTCTAGAGCATAATAAGGCATGCAGTGTGTTAGTGTTCCTTTTAATGTAACTCTTTTGGCCAGACAGCTTGCCCTATTTTAATTACCATGTACAGTATATAAAATAGCTTAATATTTAGTTATGCTGTTCAAATTAGCCCCATATAGAGATTAAGGTGATATTTATATGCCTGCAGAGTTTACTGAATACCTCATAAAAAGGTGTTTAATGTGCTAGTATCATACTCGATTAAATCATAAATAAGACAGAAATATATATATATATATATATATATATATATATATATATAGCAGTAGACAAACAAAATGGGTTCAGCAACATCTCTGCTTAAGACTGAAAAACCTTTAGTCTGCTCAATTTTCAGTATACCCCACAATAAAAACGATCAGAATGCTAAACAAAACAAACTCTATGTTGATCAAGCTGTTTGATAATAGATGTAAATGGTTTGTAAGAGGAGAGGTTAGACTAAAACTGAAGAAAGTAAGAGCAGCAATTGAAGATTTTTAAATGTCAACAATACACTGCAACCCTGTTGAGAAACAAAGTTACAGTTTGCTTTAATTCATTTTAACCAAACCCTTGGTCCCATTACTTTATAAGAGATTGCAAGCAGTGAACAAATAAAACAGTTGTACCTTATGTCATCACATAATTATTTTGTGAGTGCACAGTACCTTCATGTGCTGTGGCTTACAAAGGGAATATATTATGCTGTGTTAAAGTGATTTTGTGATCTTTTGCGGCCCTGTAATAATGCCATTAATTGCTGGTAGTGATGCATTAGATGCAGACTGTAAAATGCTTAATTCTGTATTGTTGTTCCTTTTTTTATCTGCAGGCTGTGTTTTATAGCCCCTTTCTGCTGAGCGGTATATATTTTTGGCAGTGCAGTCCAGGACACGCCCGTGTTTCAGTCATCATGCAGGGAGCGCATCCTCGTCGGCTCAGCGTATTCACAGTGCTGTGAGCAGGAACATCAATGCGAGTGATCGTACTCCTGATGACAGACTGTGCGCAGTGTAGACCGTGGGAATTTTGCTTCATGCTGTATCAGAACTTGAATGTGGGCTTTCATTTTGATGATCGGGGACCAGAGACTGACTAACACTGTTTTTACCTTATTTTTTGTCAGTGCACAGAATTTTGTTACTTTCCCTTGGTAGGTAGAGTGTTTCAGTCTGTGGTTTTCGATGGGGGTGCCTTTTCGCTTCCTAAATACCGTTCACATTGCTGTCTTGCAAATTAAGTTGTTACTATCAGTTTAGCTCTCCCAATCTCCTAATGTTAATTTCACTGTAACAGCTCACAGTGGTTAGGGGTTCAGACGTGGCCATTGTTCTTATGGTATGGCTTGCTCACTTGTTTGATCCACATATAGCAATGCACACAACTGAGGTGTGCCATATACTGCCAATGCCAGTCTTTCTGTTATCCCCTGTACTGTGCACATTCTGGCTTCCTTGTTGTGCAAATAGTGGCAGTGGCAGTATTTTGTCACCTCAGAGGTTTCTCAAGAGCCATTGTTGACTTATTTTACTGTCTTTATTCTGTCTTCCTTCTCTATTTTGCTTCATTTGATGGTGGATTGGGGTTGTAGATGGCCAGACACTATGTTTTGCTGTGTTCTTCTACTCCTTGGTTGCTTTAGAGACCACATTAAATGAGTGTGAATAAATCATAGAGGAGACAAGACAATCTATATTGAAATTCTTAAGGCTGATTTTTTGGAACAACCACTATTTCTATGTTAGAGGCATAGACTCAAAATCCTATATTTATTCATACTCCATAATCCTTTCTTACACTGATTATTCTGTTTGTATTTTCACCTGTCACCTTGTTCCGTACGTTTCATCTGCATTTGTGCATTGGCCATCATGGTCAACTACTGTGTTGTGGCTGGCTGTAAAAATACCCCCAGTGAACATGTGGCTGTGGTATCGTTCCCAAAGAGAGACAAGTCTCCAGAAGTGGGTGGACTTTGTATTGCTTGACCGTCAGTGGGACTGGCAGTCTGCTGTGTCCCCACATATCTGTTCAGTACTTTTACAGATGACTGCTTTAAGAATATGATGCAATTTCGAATGAAATTTGCAAAGTTTGTAAAGCTGAAGAGAAGTGCATTGCCCACTATACACCCAACAATATCCAACAGTGAACCTGAGTGCTGTACTGTGAATGAGAAGGTCTTCACTAGTGATGAACATGATCACACCTTGAAACGTGGTCGTATGAGCAACTTATTGAATGAATCAGTAGTGAGTATTCCCTTGACTTTCAACGTATGATCAGTTCTTATGTTAATAATATTCTACACACCACCACCCACACAGCAACTTGTGTATGTTACTACTGTGGTGAATCTGTACTGAGTTTTGCTATTGTCTGGTAATTATACATTGTTCCACTATGCAACACAATGGGTAAAGTGATGTAACACTGTGGTCAGTGCATTTATTAGCATGTTTGTGTGTGTAGCGATATAGCTGTTTATGCATCATGTAATAGTGTGACACGCTGCTTGGTCAGCTGTCCAGCTCAATACTTGCAAAAAGTGTAACATTACTTTCCTTGTGACACTGTCATCATGCAAGGCACTGTCCTGTCAATAATGCCATGTATGGGGATGCCGATCCCTGTCTCTCATATTGCACGTCCCTCTTGGTGCCCCTTACTTCCCACTGATGCTGTATTTAGCATTGGTTGGCAACGGACACCTGTGCTTATCCACCATGACAAATTCTGTATGTCCAGACGTGCCTTGTCAACTTTCCAGTACTGAAGTAATGAATTACACTACAAAGTAAAATTACCAGCGTTGATTTAGAGAGTGGATAACAGTGCAGTACCCGAGCTGACAACCGTCTCACCCCATTGAACAGTCACGGTGAGATGCTTGTTCACTGTATTCCGCTGTGACATTCGTGAACTCTGCCACTTTGCAGATGACAGTAGGATATACAATAGGGTTGCTAGTCCTGAAGGCGTGGATAACATGAAGTGTGACCTTTCCAGAAACATGAAAAACAAAGTGAGGTATGGAAAACAAGGATCTATGCACAAAAGGTGAAAAGAATGCACCTGGGTAGACACAATCCTGGGTATAGCCACAGGATGGTGGTGTTAGGGCTTTGATGACCTCTTTTTCCTTTCTGCTTTGCTTATCAGTCATGATGATCTACTGGTGTCAAGGTAGATCATAGCGGTGTTGTGGAGGCCAAGGTGCACAGTGATGCATAGTAACAGGGCTCACTTTCAGAAGATGGGAGCTTGTGATAACATTTATACAACACTGTCAAGGCCTCACATACAGTTTTGTCTGCACTTCTTAGGGCACACCTGTGCAAGCACATTGACAGACCATAGGTGGTCCACAGAAGGGTAAGGTAAGGGTAGGCAAGGTCATCTGAACCATATAACACCATGGTCTACATCAGTCACAGGCTTGCAGTGGCAATGGTAACAGGGTAATGCAATTCAATGGCATGTGTCCAGTTGTGGGGATGGTGCTTGAGTGGCTTCTGCCTACCGTGATGGGTGATGCACTGTGGAATTTCTGCCATTTGGCATTGTTCCATGGGTTGGTTTCAATGGCCGTGAACCAGGGTTGCAGTAGTCATCATTGTTCGGGTTTCATGGCTTTGGTGGAGTTGTCCACCACATAATGGAAATGTGGGTGTGTCATGACTTTGGCGGAATGGTTATAGGGGGTGGATTGCAAAGAGGGTGTGAGTACATTACAAGCATGGTGGAAGTTTAACTGACATGTGATGATCACAGAATAAAACAATGTAGTTTTTCCAGTTCAACTAAGGGTAAAGGTGAAAAGGAGCATCAAGATGTCGAGCAAACCAGTCATGTTTGGGACGTTCACAGTCATGCAAATAGGCACACTATGGACATGCACGCGTGTCTTTCGCACCATGCATTACTAATGTTTACTTTTGCTTTCAGTGGCTGAATATCACCTTTCTTGATGCTGTGCTTCCAGGTTATGACTGTGTGCCACTCATTGGCAGTATTCAAGACATCCAGGGAAGATGGCAGTTGCTTTGTTGGCTACACCAGTTTGCACTGGCAGCACGTGATACAACACTCACAGCAGATGTGCAACACATTGTGATCGCACATCTTGTTTTAAGGTACAGTTTAGACATGCCATCACCTTTCTTTGCTTGGCAAATGTATTACTGCCTCTCATCTGGGCACCTTTATATATAATGGACCTTGTACCTTGTGGATTACTGTAACCACTTGATAATATGACCAGGTAACAGGAGCTGTCAGTGGGATTGATTAGACTTCTTGTTCACCCTAAGGGTACAGTTCCACACTTTGCTCCACATGTGAACATGATCCCAACAGCACAGATGTTCACTGACATGACTGTAAATGCTGTCACTGTCGACCTTCCTCCCACTTATGTTCTGATGTTGCCTCAGTCATTTCCCATCTTCCACCATAATGGAATGACAAAAAGCACTCTATTTACACTGCAGTATTGTCATTTTATCCACAAATGGAGGTAGATGCTGAACAGTACTTCATGTCTTCATATGATAGTGCCTGTCATCTGTCCTATCCCATGACCACCACCACACCCGCATCCAAGAAATGCACATGACCGACGGTTCACAGCATGGTGATACCCATGCTGATATGTCAATCACATTGTTTTGATGTTATTGTCACATATCTTTGACACTAATAATGTTACTGATTACACTGAGTCCGTGTTTCATGACTTGTAGGTGTTAGAAAGAAGGTGGAAGCTGTCTGTAAGCAGAGAGGAATGGAAAACATCATACCCTGGAGAAAGAGTATTAACAACCAGATATACTGATGGCATCCTCATCTCTGCGGTGACACAGAACTGATAAGGGAAAAGTGGGATGCAATGATACGCCACATGAAAACACACATGAACAGCCAGCTCAGTTTTTCCAGCATCCAAACATGAAACGCTGACTGGACGTGAACGTAACAGACAGTGGCTCATGGCAGGTAATCACTGCCACTCTATTTACCATTCTTCATTACACTGTCCACCTTCTGTAATACCCTCGTCCTTCAGATTGTCACTATCAAGTGGTCTTGCTGTGTTATCTTTTCACCATGTTGGCAGCAGTATCAGCCATGATCAAAAGCAAACCTCTGTTTTCCATAGTTCAGTGTGACAGACAATGGCATGATCGCTGTCATGAACTGTTCAGTCGCTGACACTGATAATCCATGGCAAAACTACATGTGTGGACATAATAAGAGGAACTTCTAATAATGACTATCTCCATTCCATAACGTTCCTGAAAGATAGCAGTCTTGGAACTGTACATTGTCTGCCACACTTTACCACAATATCATACCACTTTTCCAGCATTGCACTGAACCTGGTATTGTCTTGTGCTGCACCACTGATCGTCACCATGACAATATTTGTACTGCTGTCACATGCTGTCGCACACTTAACACATGCTGTATCACCTTGTATTGTGCTATATGACATGTCACAACATAGTGACCGTTTCAATATTTAGAAGTTGCATGTTAAAATGTTTTGAGTCATACACAGTATTGATTTTGAACTGTGATTCTTTCTTAGCATCCACATGACTACAGCAAAGTAATGGTGCTATCAGTATGTTCTCATCAGTGGTTATTCACTTTGCTACTGTGCTAACCATAGCCTTGCTACCAATTTAAGAAATTCTGTGAAACTTGCACTCAGTGTGTAACCCTAGGTGGCACTATCCCAAGAGCTACTATCCCTGCCTGCTTGGCTAGTAGCAGGTTAAGGGGCCTGAGTTCTGAAATGGGTGCCTCCACCCGGAGATCAGGGTTGGTAGTGGTCAAGCTAACCTGGGCACAGCCTCCGGGACACTGTAACCCACCTCTTCCACTCTAGTGGCCTGAACACTGTACAATAATCACTTTACAATACTCCTGGTACACCACACAGGTACCCACACTGTTTGCACTTACCACCAGGTCTGGTTCCTCTGGCTCAACCCTGGGGACCCCTGTAAAACAAGGTTATGCACAGCAAATAGCAACAGTACAGTACTTTGAGCATGAACTGGAACCACAGTCAGATTACATGCAGAAAAGTTAGATCTGATTTATTCAGGGACTTGAACAAGGAGGAGCAAAATCAGGTTAATTAGCTTAAAGGTTATATCAATCAAGCAGTTATGCATGCACTTTGAGTCTCCCCCAACACAGTCCACCTCTGGGTACCCAGGTGGAGAAGAGATGGGCTAGCCAGGACCCGATGCCGGGGTTGCAGCTGGTTGGGGCCTGTGATGGAAAACACAACATGCACAGTACACAATATTTGTCATCTGGAGCCAGAGGACTCAGTTCATAAAGGAAACAAGACAAGACAATTAGATGACACACTCAGATTAAGCTGTTGTAGCAGGAGCTACCCTGGTATTTACTCATGATACCCAAAACTGGACACCGGCTGGGTGAAAATCGAGACCGCAGGTGGTTGATCCAGAATGCCAGGAAAAGCAGAGCTTCACGCAAGTCGCAGAGGCGTCATTCCTGTTCAAGCATGGAGCAGGGGCTGATCCCAGGCAGGTCTCTCATCGATGGCTTCTCTGTGCAATGGGTGGTCTGGCTGGGCCAGTCTGGCAGGCCAGACCACATTGAGACAAATTGATGCAGTCCATTTTGGACTAGATACAGCTTCCAGCAAGCAAACCACAATTCACACAGTGAGGAACTAACTCACAACCAAGTAGCAGCTCATAGCACATTTACATATATGGAATTCTATTGTACCAGGCAAAGCGCCCCTGGTCACAATCGCAAAGTCTCTGAACATACTGGGAGCTTGGGGTGCTGGAACTCCTGACAGGCTGATCGTATTCAGCAAAATCTTGGGACTTCTTCAGGTTGAGTCTGGCCCACTTCAGTAGCTTACTTTAGTCACACAAACTTGGATTTAGTCCATAATAATTCTCTTCTCTCCTCTCAGGAGCAGCAGACAGACATGTAAGCCAAAACTCAGCCTTTTCACAGTTCTTCCATGCGAATCCATTCAGAATTGCTGCTCAGAAACACTTCAACTCCTCTCATTTCAATTCCCAGCTCAGAACTAACTGAAAACTGCAAGCATCCCAGGACTTCCCAAGATCCAAAAGATTTGGATGGCTGATTAGGCTGTCCATCAAAGCAAGATCTCCCCTTCAGTTGCAAAAAGGTGCAAAAAAATCCAAACTACAGTTCCTACAGATTTTGTATTCAGACAGCTCCTGTAGTCCGGCTACATTTTAGGTCCCACCAGTATTGCTTGGTCCAATTTGCAGTCCAGGACCAAGATAGTGGAGACAAACAAAACAGTCCTTGCTACAAAGAAAGCAGGTTAGACAAACTACATTATCATTTCCAACTGTGTTTATGTATCTTCACCAGATAGTTCACCCCTGTTCTCAAACTCACTTAATTGTTGTCTCTCCCCATATGACGAGGTACCTTTGTAAACGAGTCCATGACTCAAAGGTCGTAAAACTGATTTCTCCAATAAATAAATAAATAAACTCTAAATGATTTTCAGCAAATAGTTACATCTTTCAACAAAGCTCCCTCTCAGATTACTTAAACTGCAATCTGGCAGCTCTTAAAGAGACATTACACAGAGGCTATACAGGCTCTGGTAATCACATTTAAACTGCTAAAATGCAGGACACCAGTCTGGCAGTAATCATTGGGCAAGCTCAAGGAAGACTTTTGGGAACCCCCATTTGTAGGGGGTTACAAGTGTGATACTGTTTTACAATTCCTGAAGGTAATGCTGATACAGAGGAGCTACTGCCAATTCTAGAATGTCCAATGCTGGTCAAGGACATCACCAGACTATCTCCCATGCAGCAGACTTCATCTGCGGAGGCTTTCATAGCACTATTTTACACTTTGCACTCAAACACACTGCCTACTCATTCCACAGAATGCAGTGCAGGTAATATTCCAAAGAAGTGATCCATTCATGTGAAGTACCAAAAGGACAGTACATTGTTTTCATGTAGTGTTTCATTGCTGTCACCTGGGACACAGGCATAGGTTAGTGATTACACCAGAATGTTCATCAGTGTTGAAAGAAATAGAGGGATGTATGGGACAAGTTAAACAACCATTGGTGATTCTACAAATAGGAGCGAATGATATAAAGTGAAGTAAGAAAGGGAATATTTTAGAAAATTATACTGATTTAATTCAGGAAATGAATAAATACACCACTGATATTATTGTATCTGGTGTCCTACCTACTTATGGATCACATCAACACATCAATCATGATATTATTTCTATTAACTGTAGGTTCTGAGGTTATGCCTTGAACATAAAATAGGGTTTATTGATACTGGTTGTATTTTCAGAAATGGATCATTATATAAGAATGATGGGCTTCACTCAAACAAGATGGGTGAAAGGGTTCTGGGAAATACATATAATAAAATAATTGAGAAACATTTAAACTGGAAAAATTGGGGGTGGCAAATGTACTAAGATAAATTCCACTACCAATAAACAAAATTTTCAAAATAAAGACTTGGAACCAGTAAATTGTTTGTCAAATGTGAGAGGTTTGGATGGCAAATCTGACGAATGTAAGCTTGTTATGAAGAATAAAACATCAAAATAGCAATTCTTATGGAAACTTGGTGGGAGGAAGGCGATACATGGGATAAAACATATTAGGATTTAATATTTATCACAAATCCAGGATGCATAGAAAGGGTGATGGGGTGGCGATTTATGCACATGAATCTATTTCTAGTATGGAAATACATGATGGCAAAGTAAATATTGAACATGTATCTGTTAAAATCTTGCCTCAAAATGCTCCAAAAATTATGTTGAGAGCCATGTATTGTCCCCTTCAGCAAATAGGGAATTGGATGCAGAAATTCTAAATTATCTGTATCATATTGATTCGCTGAAAATATTATCATAACAGAGACTTTAACCTCCCAGGTATAGACTGGGTAAACCAGACAACATTTAGTTTAAATGAAAGGAACTATTTAAAAGCTTTAATCAATTGGGCCTGGATCAGTTAGTTTTATAAAATACAAGATCTTATAATATATTGGATCTTGCATTTTCAAACATGGGATCCAGATTGTCACTGAGGTTGGAACATCAATCTCAAATAGTGACCACAACACTGTTTTCTTCCAATTAAGTGAATTACCTACTCAACAGGGTAGTACTATAAATATTTTCAATTTTAAAAAGCAGAGTTTCATAAAATTAGACAGGCATTAATTTCTTGGGATTGGAAATCAGATTTCACTGGGTTAATGTTGGATAAAATGTGGAACATCCTAGTGGATAAACTTAGAGAGATTACAGATGTAAATGTACCATGTACAAGTAAAACTTCTAAATTGGGTGCTTCCCAAAATGGATAACCTGTAAAATTAAAAGACAGATAAAAGAAAAACATAAAATGTACAGATTAGCCAAATTTGATAAAAATTCACTGCCAAAGTATAAGGAACAGGTTAAACATATAAAGAAATTAATAAAGATGCCGAACCAAATTTTGAAATTAATTTAGCGACCAGAAGTAAAAATAACTATAAAGCATTTCATGCATACATCAATAACAAAAAGAGAATAGACAAACAATAGGCCCCTTTAAGGATGAGAGTGGCAACTTACTAAATGACAAGGAAATGGTTGGGTACAAAATCAATATTTTGCTACTGTATTTAACCCCAAAGATACAATAACAACTAATACTAAATATAATATAAAAATGAAAAACAAATTAAAATTGATATAAAAGATGTGATGGATAGATTAAAGAGAGTTAAGATTAATAAATCTCCTGGACCATACAATATACATCCTAGACTGATTTATGAAATAGAGGAAATAGCTTACCCATTAACCTTTATTTTCAGGAGTCATTAGACAGAGGAGAAGTTGTTAGCAAATGGAGGAAGCTCATGTGGTTCTCATCTTTAAAAAGGGAAGAAGGACTCTGACAATTATAGACCAGTTAGTTTAACATCTACATTTGGGAAAATTTTGGAAAGTATAATAAAAGATCATATTCAGGACCACACTGATTGTAAACAACCTTAGATCACAGTCAACATGGGTTTACAAAGTCATGATCATGTCAAACTAACCTATTGAGTTTTCATGAAAAGTTAGTTTTTTTGATCATGGTAGGTCAGTGGATGTAATTCAGTTAAATTATTCAAAAGCTTTTGATAAATTACCACATGAAGAATTAATTAAACCTCTACTGTAAGCAACATAAATGGGATCCTTATAAACTGGATATCAGAATGGTTGGAGAATAGGAGGCAGCGAGTGGTAATTAATGGGCTGTTTGATTGGCTTTTGGTTACAAGTGGGGTCCCTGGGTTCAGTGTTGGGCCTGCCTGTTCTAAATATATATCTCATCATCACAATATAATAAGGGAAATGTATGGATAACCAAGTTTGCCAATGACTGTAGAGGGAGCAGTAATAGATTCATCTTCAGATTATATTGAACTTCAGGAAGTGCTCAAATATATTGAGAAATGGACAGTAGACCATAGACTTCAACGTAATGAGGATAAATGTATTGTCCTACACATGGGCAAGAAGAATTTGGAATTCAATTACACTATCAATAATAAACAATTAAAACAAGTGACACAGGAAAGGATTTGGGTGTTATTATACAAAATTACTTTTCTTTTACTGCCCATTGTGATCAAACTATAAAAATGTTAATAGGGCTCTTAACTGTATATTGAGACATACAGTAAGTAGAAGTAGAGAGGTTTTGATCCCACTGTATGGATAGTTGGTTAGAGCCCACTTAGAGTACTGTTCCCAGGTTTGGTCCCCTTACACTAAGGGTGATAGAGCGAGTGCAGCGAGGCTACCCGATCAATAATGGGACTTAAAATATGACATGTGAGGAGAGGCTGGACAATTTGGATCTGTATTCCTTGGCTTACAGAAGATGGAGGGTGATATGATTTTAGTCTATAGATCATTTCAAGATAATATCCTCAGAGAAGATTTAGGACTTGAATTATTTGTCAGAAATTACAATACAAGAGCTCACTGTAGACAAATTAAACAACAAAAGTGGAAATCACAAAAAGAAAACAGTGGTTTAGTCAGAGGGTTGTTTCAAGGTGGAATTCTCCCCATGATATAATTAGTAGTCCAACTTTAGATATTTTTAAAATAAGATTGGATGATTATAGTTGAACCAAGTCCTTAGTTTATTAATTAGTTCACTTGTTGATAATACAATTTTATGCAAGCCGACAAGGACGAAAGTCTATATATGCTTTGTGCCAACTGTGATGATACTATGATGATACAGTGTCATAAGAAAATATGAACACATGACCATGCAAAATTGACAGCAGGCAAACTCATAATGTTCTGGGAAGTGTGCTTGATTGTGCACCTAGCAGCAATCATACTGCTGTTGGTGTTCAGTACCCCACCCGCCTCCACTGTCCCTACCCATGTAACCTGTCACACCCACACCCTTCAAATGAGTATGCAAGTCCTGTGACATCACATCCACTGCTTATGTTGCAGCACATATCTGTCACTGCTGCCATGCCCAGGGCTGTGTCTAAGAATACTTTTTCATGTCTCAAGTTATTTCACATCCTTGCAGCATTTTCTACCATACCTTGGATTGTAATATGCATTAGCTTCTGTCCAGCCTCCATTCCCGAATGAGAGGTGTCAAGGCAGGTGAGCAGAGAGGTACAATGCAACAACACGTGACCGTATGTCAAGTCCAAAACTTCATGATGCATCCCTGCACTGTTGTGGAGATGGTAGTTGTGCTTTTATTCAGAAGTTGACCACCATTGACATGGTGAGGTTCATTTGTTGCCCAGACTGAAGTTTACCACCACTTTAAGAACACACCTTTGTGGACAGTGGTCTTTGCTTCATTGCGGTTCTTTACGGGTCTGGAAGTGGATCACATGATGAAGGGTGCCACAATTTATGCAATACCCACAACAATATTTTAAGTTGCACAACCTCTGGCATGGCTAACCATGGATCTTTGATCTGTTCAGTGGTGAACTATGACTTTTGTCGTACAGCACACCTTCTTTTGACACTACTGATTAAAACTGCAAAAGGTACAATATACTAATCATGCATCTGTGTCTTTCAACTTTTGACTTTCTGTACTTCTTTACATCCAGATTATATATAGCAGCACTCCATTTCAATGAAAATTAGGGCAATGAAGGGCTGAGTGATGATGTTGAAACTCGGGTTGGCTGCTTACTTCAGCAAAGCCAAGAAAGGGGAGCCTCTGTCAGGCGATTGAAATCAGCTTCAACATATGGTAACTACAGACATGGTGCTTGTGGTCCGCCATTCATTTTTCCTAACAGCAGTGTCAAAGTTTAAGTATTTTATGTTATTACACGAGTCTCATTTACACCTGCAATGCTAAATTTCACATCATCCCAAAACAGAACACATGTCTGTCATTCCCAAGAAAACCATCCTAACAATCTGTCACAGCTTCCCCAAACATTGTTTTCTATTTCTCAAAAGATGTCTTAATATACATGTAGCTAAATTTGTAGCAATAGGACTTCTTCAAGGGAGACTTCTTCTGTCATGAAGACAGATGTATTGTACTATTCACAGGGCAGTAAAGATGCGTGTTCTGTGCGTAGATCATGCGGTACGGATATACAAGCTGCATATGTCCACATAAATGGTACCAGTACAGATATCTTACAATTAAATGAATGTTTCATAATTAATGCTGACAGCAATGAATAAACACGATGTCGCTCCTTAACACATGCTGCTTTCTGTTGACTACCTCGTGACGACAAGACACGATTGACCAGTTGGCATGCTGTCAGCCAGGGTCTGTTCCACTGGCCATGGTAACAGGAGAGTAGAAATGCATGGAGTAAGTGAAGAGCATTGATAGGACGATTCACTGGTGGGCTGCCACCTTTAACTCCTGCTTGGTGGATTGGAGACATACTGCTTTGCGTGACCTAAATGCAGCTATGCACGTCTCCATCCAGGAATGTTCATGACACCTTGACATGGTGGTAGGGTGGTTAAAATGGTGAAGCATAACAGCTGCCGCGTGATGGCAGTTCACATGTCCAGTACCATGAAGTGTGGCTTACCCCAGAGCAGTGACCTCGCCAACACCCTGGTAGGATGTCATACAGTGCCTTCTGTTGTCCCGATGTACAATCCCAGTTGTCAACAGGGAGGGTCACCACACGACAAAGGGAAATGCCTGGTCGGTGGTGGAGTATGTTGATGATGGTCAGCTGACAGTGGTTGTAGGGAGCACTGCCTGTTGTCAAGACGGATAGTCCGCCATAAAGACAGTGCATCCAGGACGGATCTGTAGGAGGTAATATAACATGCCCAAAAATAGAAATGACACCACTGTACACTTGTAACATGCTTTTATAATTTTATTTCAAAGTTATACAGAAACTGTACTGAGCAGAGTACTGCTCATTTCCAGATGGATCCTGGGGTGGGGAATATAGGGGAATACACAGTTGTATACAAAATTACTACAAAGTATAACCTGAAAAGCAATTTGCAATGAAACAACAATCAAATAAGCAAAACTGGTCAAACATCAAAATTGACACATTTACCTGCACAGTCAACAAACAGAGCCTACTGGCACAACCTACACAGGTATGTGAAAGTGAACAATATTTCATTAGTAAGATGGTTAGGAGCAGGTACAGGAGCTGCAGAAATGGTCTTTGAGGGAGGGTTGAAAGCGGGAGGTACAAGCATGTCAAATGGCAGAGGGAAGAGAAATCAACAATTTGGACATTCGATGGGAGAAGGCAGCCTAGCAGGCAGAGACAGACATGCAACGGACAAACAGGAAATGGTAGTCGTTATGTCTGAGGGTGTGGGGGAGGAGCAATAAGAGAGCAGAGACTTTTCCAAAGCTTAGCTATAAGGGTATAGCAGTGGGCATGACACCTGCACTGAAGTACAGGGTTGGATAGAGATTGTTAGTAGAGACAATAGTGTGTACTGGGAGGACTATCAAGGGTAAAGTAGCAGAAAGAGTGGAAGATGCTGTGAAGTCTGTCTAGGAAAGTTTTGTGAGTGCCACAGTACAGTAAAACCCTGTGAGTTGAAAACAGGAGAATCATTTTATCTTCCATTTCAGACTGGACCAGCAGCAGGATGCACCCACAGCTACTACATAGGGCACACAGCTTTGGGTGCAGTTTCTGTGGATGGCCTCAAAATGTACAGAAAACTTGAGCTGCTGCCCGATACACACAGAAAGGTATCCAAAGGGATGACCATTCCTCCAGCTTACTCCCAGCCAGGGTGTGGAAAGTAGGGAAGGGAAGAAAGGAGGCGATAGACTTTCTTCCTTGTGCCAAAGCTCATGGAGACTGTCTCAATGGCATTCAGGAAGAGGTAATTAGTGCATAGGCAGAGCTGGACATCCAGGAAGTCATGCTGTAGTTTGGTTGCCACATCAGAGGTACACGTCCAGATGTAAACAGAACAGTGTCATGTCATACACATGCATGTGGATGGATGAGTGTGGTCAGGCAGAGGCATGTCATTGAGGAAGAGGAGAATAACAGAGGAAAAGGACAGCTCAATGAGGAACACCAGTGTGGATGGGGAAGAGAAGGAGGAAATTGACTTCCACATCCTGACGGATTGTAACCCACACACAAGATCTGAGTGGAATTAGCTGGTGGCCTCAATGGAGAGCCATGACACTGACAGCTTGGATAGGAGTAGAGTGTGCAAAACACTGAAAAGCCTTTACAAGGTTGACAAAAATGGCAGAGGTTATGAGGACCTGGTCAATGCTGGGATGAATGGATTCAGTAAACCTTAGCAGGGAGGTAGTGGTGGAGTGCAACTTCCTAAACAGATATTGACATTGTGATGTCTTACTAAGTGTGAATAGCATAGTATCATAAACCCCATCTCTGTATCCTTCCACCACATTACCCGGATGAAGTTTATAAGGCTCTTCTTGCACTGAAGACTGCCAAAGTAGAAATGTGCCACCGCCCTGGACTTCAAATGCTTCTCCTAGCTGAGACCGCCATCATCTCACCCTGCTTCTGTTTTCAACCTCTCTATCTATTGCTTATATCTCAGCAGAATGGAACATGTGTCATCCCCATCACCAAAGGTGGTAACACCATCTACCATGGAAATTAACACCTATCTCCTCCTCAACATTCTATGAAAGCTACAGAAACATCTTGTAGTCTCAGACCTCTTCTACTTCCCTGTCCCCATGTCTTCGTGTGAAGAAAGAGATGGGGTCAAGGAATAAGGAGCTGGGACAGTACAAGATGTTTCTGTACTCAAGAATGGGGATGAGGGAGATTGGGTGTTAATTTCATGGTAGGAGGGGTTTCACCTTTGGTGATGGGGATGATGGTAGCGTGTTTCATTCCACGGATGTATAAGCAAGAGAGAAACAGAGATTGAAAATAGAGACAAGGGAGTGAAGTGATTGTGGGGTCAGCCAGGAGGACCATGTTTGACTGCAGGCTGGTGGGACAATTGTACTTGTGGTCTTCAGCGTGAGAAGGCCCTTCTATACTTCATCCGGGTTACGTTGTGGAAGGTGATAAAGATGTGTGGTTTCTGATACTAACTGTGTAATTCACACTTATTAAAATGTCACAATGCGTAAGAAATTAATAATGCTATTTTACAATTCTGTATGGTCTTCACGTGCTCTGTCCTGACTGAACAACATGGGTGTTTCTTACTTTCAGAATATGCACAAGAAATCATGCAGAATGTTCTGACCACCATGTTTATGGATGATGAAAACGGAAGCTATTGAAACAGTACAAGGAATTTAAAGAACCACCCACCCTTGCATTTGTATTTGGTGATGTGGACAGAGAAGCCACTATGCATGCTTACAGAAGTCGATTCAATATTACATAGGGTACCCTAGTCAAAGAAGGTCACCATCTACTGTGCAGGGTGATCACTGCAACGATGATTTTCTCATGCTGTGAATGTACATTTTACTGTTAGTTACAGGCACATTTAAAGAACTTCTTCCCTGGTTGTCACCTTTTTACCCTGAGACAGCACTTTTTGGTACAGAAGCCATGTCACTGCACCTGTTCCCAATTTTTGAACATCATTCCTCTGAGTTTGTCTTGCCTTTAGCCATTATGCAAGCTGTAAAAGTTTCATGAGAGGAAACTGTGCATGTGACTGTAGTAACTGTAGCAATGATTACACAATGCAATTCACAATTGCATTCCTTCACCTGATACTCTGAATTTCCTAGATATATGCTATACGATTATGTCAATAAATACAATTTACAGACATGACTTTTGAAATCATTTTTGTAATGTGCTGCAACTGCAATCAAGAGAACCTGAAAAGTATGTTGAGTGTAATAACCTTGATAACAACGTTGGTTATATTTTGGTAAGTGGAAAACACAGAAATGGACTACTTTGAAATATAAGAAAATTCTGATCAACTTGTCCCTGTATACTGTCATCAACATGGTGTCAGTCACGGAGAAGTATTTGTCTGGCTTAAATGGGTGTATGCTCCAGCATCATTAGGAATGTTGCACAGATCAGGATAAGCAGCAAATGGCAGAGGGACCTGACGTCCTTCCCTAAGTATCCCCAACAGAAGCATACCAGCTGCCTATAGGCAGTGCATCTGTACTTCTTATAAAATAAAAATGAAATGTATTGTCTCCTTTGATTGCTATAGGATAAATGACAACATTTTGAGATTACAAATGCACGAGCATGCAGAATGCACCATGCATGTAACATGTCTGTATTATAAACCAGCTTTCTGTAGGGGAGACAGAGGAAGTGAAATACTGGACAAAGGAAAGAAATATGTCCTTTGTGCAGTGACTGTATGTTGCTTACCTTTTGTTGATGACATGCAGCAAATGAATTTGTAATGCAAGGTGTGTGCCATATTTATTGCTGATGGATGGAAGCTGCACACTGAACTGCAGTCAGTTATCCCTACGTAAAGGTACCAACATAGTACACAGCATGGTTGGTAATGAACACAGAGCAAGTTGTCGTTAGCGGCAGGAGTCAGAACGACACTTTATGATTCATGATCCTGCAAAGATTGCCCTCAACACAACTGCTGAAAGTCACCCATAAATGGAGACACAGTACATAATGAAATGACAGGTACTGTCACAAACGTGTCAGCATTCACGATACACTTAATGCACATCTGACTGTTGTCCTACAAGTACTGCACAGCAGCAGTGCCTTTGGTGTATGTGTCACTGGTTATGATAGTCATAACGGAAACACCTTCTCCATGACACAATGAGTGTGACACATACGCGTCCATACCCTGAGACATGCAACCAATTAGCCCCCATTTTCTTCCTCACCTACCCATACATTTCCTGCCATACTTAGCAGCCCTACCATGTCACACCAGCCAGGCACATCTCTTAACTTCCCCTGTCTCTTCTCAAATTTGCATCACCTCCACTACTTTCTAATCAGGCCACCCTCTCCACTTTACACAGCCCCTACACTCCTATTACCCTCTTTCCTCCCCCAAGTACACTCTACTTTCTGATATCCACACCATGCTTTTCACTCTCCTCATAACTCCTTCACCATATTTCTATTACTCTGTTCATCCATGTGCTTTTGACTTCCTTTGACCCCTCATTACCCCTGTTTCAGTGGCCAGCCATGTAGCCCTGTAGTTTACTGGAGCTGTCTCCTATCTCTCTGGCACTTTTTCCTACCTTCTATATCTCCTACCACTGAGAGTCTTGAGAAGGTCACACACAGACCGCTGTCACTTACTGTTTTACTTACCTGTAAATTCATAAGTCATGTAGCCTTATCAGTACTTACGTTGTATCCTATGTATAACTGAACTTTATGTTAATCTGTATTGTGAAAGTGAGCCCTTTACCTTGTAAATATACCTTAGTCATTCCCAATTGGCATGGTGCCTTTGCAAGTGAGCCTCAGGGTCCAAGGTGTTTGTAAATGTGATACTTAGTAACTTAATAATAAATGGACGCTTACTTAACACTTTGTTAGTGCGACATTGAGATGTTTTGTGGGATAAAATAAATGACAGCATTCCTGCTAATGTTCAAAAGATCACCTAGCACATTTACAACATTTACATGAAGACAATGGAAAAAGTATGTCAGTCATTCACGTGGTAGTGATTGCACAGGTCTGTAAAAAACATGAGTTATGGTCATTTATGACAAGCATCATGCTCGGATGACAATATCAGGACATAGTAATGACACCATGGAAAATTGTTTCAACATTATGTGTCGCAGAGTCTTTTTTTATTATTTTAGTCTTTGGTAACCAGGTATGGCCCACTAGGCACAAGTGCCTGTCTTCAGGGGTGACCTGGGAGCACTGGGAGGTTAAGTGACTTGCTCAGAGTTATACAGTATACCAGTGGAGGCTGTGAGACTCAAACTCAGGTCTGGTCTGCTAGATGTACCAAGCTCCTTCACACCTCGTTCCTCTAACCTATAGGCTACACTGCCAGTCCATATACTAGGAGTTATACTAGGAAATATAGACATACATAAAGCCAAGGCTCATACAAGTATGTCTCCAGCCAAGCTGGTATATTCCATGTTTATCTTAACAGAATTGAATCAAGTTTGTGTTTAAAATTGTATGATCAACATTTTCAAATAACGAACTAGGTAGTGAGTTCCACAATGGAATTATTCTTTGTGTATAGTAAAATCTCCTTTTGTTATTTTTAGGATATGTAAGAGATAACCGATATTTATGGCTTCTTAAATTACATGTGTTTATTGTAGGATATAGTTAATTGTGTAAGTAACTCTCCATCCTTATATATTTTATGTATAAAAGTCGTCCCCTTCTTTTCTTCTCTCCTCCAGGGAATACATCTCTAGCTCTTCCAGTCTTTGGTCATAACTCATACTGGATATATCATCTACCAGTTTAGTTACTCTCCACTGGACCCCTCCATCCTATTTATATCCCTTCTAAGGTATGGGTTCCACAAAGGGGAGCAATAGTCCAAATGTGGCCTCACATAGGCCCTATACAAAGGCATGATACATTTTTGTCTCTAGAGGCAAAGCTTCTTTTTATGCAACCTATTAGCCTATTAGTCTTGTTTATAATGTTATAATGAGCTTGGAATGTAAGATCCAAATCTATTGTCACACATAGATCTTTTGCTGTGTTACGGTTCTTATCACTTGACCTTTAGCGTGTATTCATGATGCAGATTATTTTCCCAAAATGCATAACAGCACACTTATCAGTACTGAAGGTCATTTGATTTTTGTTAGCCATATTTCAATTTTTTAGATCATTGATAAGTTTTGATAGTCTGTCAGGTATCATCCTGAGCAGTTAATTTAGTGTCATCAGCAAATTTTATAGCAAAGCTATTTAGATTGGATGTCATATCCGATATAAATATATCAAAAGGGTTGGTCCCAGAACTGATCCCTGAGGAGCCCTGCTTGTCACTGCTCTCATTCCTGATCGTGTCCTCTTATACGTACACATTAGGTACGATCCTTTAACTCACTCTTCCACCCATTTTATAATTGGGTTCTTAATTCCAAGTCTTTCCATTTTCTCTATTAAGAGTCCATGTGGTACTTTGTCAAATGCCTTACAGAGATCAAGAAATATTACATCCAATGCTTTGTTATTCTCCATACTATCACATATATTCATCAAATACCATATTGCTTGTTAAACAGGACCTATTTTTCCAGAAACCATGCTGTGATTTATCTTCTAATCCCTTTCTCGTAAAGCACTTTCAATCCTGTTTTTTAATACTGATTCAAAGATTTTACCAATTATACTAGTTAGACTGATGGGTCTATAATTTTGAATATATGATAGATTTCCCTTTTTAAAAATAGGTGTCACAATTGCTGTCTTCCAATCACTTGGAACATCCCCAGTATTTAATGACATATTAAAGAGTTTGTATAAGGGGTTTACGAGCCACTCTGATTTCCTTCAATAGCCTTAAATGTAACCTGTCTGGTCCAGGTGATTTATTTATATTTAATTTATTTAAGTTAGCCATGATCTCTTCTTTATCTCATTTATGAAGTCCTTTGGTTTTGTAGTAATTGTTGATTGATTCCATAAATTTGGCTTGGTGTTAAAAACTGAACAAAATTTATTAAATTCTTCTGCACTGTCTTGAAGCGTTTTCATTATTGTCTATAACTAGTGGACCTATATTTCTTGAGTTTTTTTTTTTTTATTATTTATATGAGAATAGAAACTTGTCCCCACCATCTTTTTTTTTATATATTTTATTATTTTCCACTGAGCTACCTGCGCCTGATGGTCATATCAGCCCGGTCCCGACACGGGCTTCTGCAACCCCAAATCGCCATGATCCTCCACACCGTGGCTTACCCCCAGCGGGCTGGGCGGCACCTCAGTGCATGCCGTGCAGGACCGGGATAGGTGGAGGGCTGGCCTGGGAGCATATCGAAGCCGCGGTGAGCTTCATTCACGGCGGCAGGCAGCTTTTTTCCCTGTTTTTCCTGGGAAGGCAGGGTAGTGCAATAACGCCAGTGTCTGCCCCACCTCCAATGCATTGCCGAGTGCTGGCAGCTGTGTGACTCCTGGCCTCCGCCAGGGGTCAGCAAAGCTCGGACACTTCCTCCCACCCCCAGAGAGGAGAGCAGTCCCTAGGATGCTCCATCCTTCTCCCAGCCAGCCCTCAGTGAGCCCTGGTCCATTCCTGAACCAATTGCTTCTGGCCTCACCTCAATCCAACCGCTGCCGACGGGTCGTCTGTCCCCACCATCTTTAAAATAAGCAAGTTTTGTTTCAAACTTTTTTCAAATTTTAATTTTGGTTTTGCATTTTTAATGAGGTCTTGTATTTCCAAATATTATATTCACTTCCATCTCTTTTCATAGCTCTATAAAATCTCTGTTTTGTTTAATTAACTTTATAATGGCTGGAGTTATCCATGATGGAATTTTACCTCTTATTATACACAGTTCGATTTGGTATATATTTGTTTTCTAACCCTAAAATTTTATTTTTGATTTTAATCCATAGAGCATTACAGGAGTTGAAATTGTTGTTCCATTTCCAGTTTGATAAATCTTGTTTTATTTTAACAAAATTTGCTCTGTTGTAATTTTTGACAATTGTTTTGCCTACTACTGGTTTTAGAAATGTGGAATTACTAAAAGTAATTATCATATGGTCACTGCATATTAGTGGAGGTTTAACCATTATATTTTTTATTTTGTCTGGCACGTCTGTTAATACTAGGTCTAGTATATTATTATTTCGAGTTGGTTGATGTATTACTTGATATAATCCATGATCTTGGGAGTAGGCCTTTGATGGTCAGATGGATTAAAAACTGGCTAGCTGATGCACCCAGAGGTAGTGGTCTGTGGGGAGCTCTCGAACCCTAGAGAGGTTGGTAGTGGGGTACCACAGGGCTCGGTCCTGGGTCCGATCCTGTTTAATGCATACATATCGGACATCAGGGAGGGTATAGGGTGAGAAATTATCTCTTAAGCTGATGACTCGAAGATGGGAGCAGTAGTTGAGGGAGAAGAGGGAGGTTGGCCCTGCAAGGAGACCTGGACACCCTGGAAAGCTGGGCTCACACATGGAAATTAAATTTCAATATCACCAAGTGCAAGGTGTTACATCTTGGGTGGGAAACACTAAACACAGGTACACCCTGGGGAGGGCGCTGGGGAGGCCTCAATAGGGGAAAAAGACCTAGGGTTCATGGTGGATGCATGTATGAATAACTGAGCAGCGCGGGAGAGCGGCTAGCAAGGCAAACAGGATGTTGGGATGCATCGTAAGGGGATCACCTCTAGGAGCAAGGAAGTAATACTGCCGCTGTACAATGGACTGGTTAGACCACACCTTGAGTACTGTGTACAGTACTGGAGACCACACTTGAAGAGGGACATACAGCTCCTGGAGAAGGTACAGAGGAGGGCAACTAAGATGATATGAGGGCTAGAGGATTTGACGATGAGGACAGACTTGAGGAGCTCTGCCTGCTTTCATTGGAGGAGAGGAGAGACAGGGGGACATGATTGAGGTCTTCAAGTACCTCAAGGGAATAAATAGGGTAAACATGGAGGGATCTTTAGACTAAAGCAGGAGGTATCACCAGAGGGCATGGTTTGAAGTTGGAAGGTGGAAGGGTGAGGGGAAAAGAGGAGGAGGTTTTCACTGAGAGGTGGTGGACCCTTGGAATGCACTGCCTGGCAAGCTGGTTCAGAGATCCACAGTGGAGAGCTTCAGAGAGGGTGGGACAGACACAGAAAGTGGATGTATCAGATGATGGCCTGTCCCAGGGGGTGGGGATGGATGATAGGGGTTTCTGGAACACAAGAGGGGGCCTCGGCACCCAACTAGGGATCTGAGGTTCGAGCAGACTCGATAGACCATAAGGCCTAATCTGCTGGCAAATAGTATGTTAGTATGTTATATGTATCCATAGACAAATTCTCACAATTGTTACTATATATTGTCTTTCAAGTTTATCTCTGGAAAATTAAAGTCTCCCATTAGTATTGTTTCATTGTAATTTGACTTATTTATGCTTTTTATCATTTCTTGATTTACTGTTAAATTTGAGTCAGGTGGCCTGTAACATAGACCAATGAGCAATTTTGGTAAGTTATCTCCTAATATTTCGACCCATATGATTTCACATATTGTGCTGTCCATTAATTCCATAATTTGTTTTGATTTTATGTCCTCTTTTACAAATAAAGCCACTCCAACCCCTTTTTGTCCTTTCTGTTTTGTAATAAGTTGTATATCCCAGTATGTTTACACCATTCTGAGCTTCGTTCCACCATGTTTCAGTTATTGCCGCTATATCTATTTTTCATTATTTAAAATAAATTGAAATTTAGTTATTTTTGCACCATGTAAACTCCTTGTATTTGTTAATAGGAAGTTTAAACCTGCTTTCTTTGTACGTATACTTTCTTGTTTACCCGTTTGGTTGATTTCAGATTTGATTTCCAGATTTGCCATTTTTTAATAAGTGTCCCTGCTCCCTCCCTATTAGTTTTTGGTATATTGATTGCATTGTAGATATTACACCCCAGTAATCTTGAACTGTGTCTATTTAGGTGCAGCCCATCATATCCATATACTTCATTTTATTTTAAAATTTCTCCCAGGTTTTATACAGGAAATGTTATTTGTCAGGCACCACCTACGTAACCAGTTGTTAAAGATTTAATATTTCTCATTCTGTGTTAACTTGCCCTAGGTACTGGTAGAATTTCGGAGATAATGGGAGTTGCATTTTGATCTTGAATGCATTTAATGGCATTTTCCTTGTCCATAATAATTTCTTGTATTTCCTGCTTCCCAAAGTTATTTGTCCCAACATGTAATACTACAGTTTTGGTCCACTCACATTTTCAATACTCCTGAAATCAAATTGGTAATGTCTTTTATTAATGCCCCACTGTAACTACAACTAGTAACATTTTCTTTATTGCCTCTTGTTGTATATCTGTCTGTAAATCTTATTATTGAATCCGCCAGTATGAATATCTGTTCTGTAACTCGTGATCTTGACTTAATTCCGCTTTGGATTTCTGGTAACTCCTGTTCCTGGTTTAATTCCAATTGGCTTTCCAATAATGGAAGATTATCTAGTGAAGCTATGGTTTCTGTATCTATTATGGAGATACTGAGGGAAGCAGTCTTAGTACGATGACTCTGCGGTGGCTGTAATTTTGGTATTTAGTAAAGTGGTGCTAATTAGGTCTTTTGATAGGTTTTGGTGTCATCATCAGTTTCTGTGTAAAGGAGACTCTGCATTTGTCATGTTAACTGATTTATGAATTGTTAGATCATTAGATGGTGTAATGTCCCTGTCAGTTATCATACTCAAAGGATCAAAATTATTTAACAGTGGTAATGTAAAACATTCAGCTTTCCTGCCTTTTCTTTTTTTTTTTTTTAATGATCTTCTAATTTGAACTTCATACCATTCATTGTCTAAGTTGTCCTGAATATCCATTTCCTTGGTCTTTTTAGATAGATTGCTATTTGGACATTTATTAGAAGGTGTAGACAGAGATGTAGTAGTTTGAGCTATTTGGTGATTTGACACTATGTTATTAGATTCCTGTTCACTACCTTCTTTTGTAATGGTTATTTCAGTCTCACTAGATATTTTATCATTGCATTCTTCATTAACTATCTTAGTTATTAGTTTCTGTTGGCTGATTTCTAAGGCCTTTAATCTGGTACTAAACAATGAGAGTTCTATACTCATTTCTGCATTCTGTTTACACTTCAAGCAGAAAAATGGTAAATCAAGTATAGGTATTTCGGAGAACAAATACATGTCACATTCAATACATTGTGTCACTTGCTTTACCTCCAAGGGTTTTATTTGATCCATTTGTGCACAAAATATAAACTAATTTGTAAATATAACAAATCAGGTTTACCTCAAGATATACTCACAGGATATAATCAGTTTGTAACACTAGGTCACACCTGAAGAAAACACTGATCTACTATAGGTTTAGATCACCTAGTTAACACCCAAAATGCTCTAAATGCTTGTCTCACGCTCGTACACGCATGCCCTGCTCGCAGGAGGGCTGTTTATAGCATCTAATGTGACCCGGAAGTTGAATCAGGGGTCACAGCTGACTCCACGATTAAAAATCGCTTTTAGAACACTTTCAATACCCAAACAATACATAGTCCCATTTCATGGTATGCTGCCAACAGTGAACTGTGCAGGCCTAAGAGGAACCCCACATGATCATGCAGCCACATTAGGTATTCAGTGCTGCCTTGATAAAACAACAATGTTACTGCTGACATTGACAGTGCAACCGCAGAAAGTAATGGAAAACATTTTGCGTGTGAGGTAGTCTGTAAATCATGAAGTAATGCATTCCAGATAATAACACTATCCTTCACAACTGTAAGTACAAAACAACTTCACAACAGTACTTCAAGACATGCTTACTGAAGCTGTACATAGCGCATGAGCAGTAGGGCTACCACTCATGGTGCCAGCAACCCGGTTTGGGAACAGAAATCGGGTGGCTGGAGGGTCAGTCAGGGAGGAGAATTGAGTGCCCAGAGGCTGCTGTCCTCCTCTGGGGGGTGGGTTGCATGTTTTACCACTCTACTGCCACCTGGGTGACCACAGGTGAAGGTGCAGTGGACGGCAAGTAGAAGGGAGGGGAACGTTAGTGGGAGACAGAGTGTTCGCACATGTCGACGTGCATTGCTCCATGGCTTTCCAAGCATGGTAACATCCTGTGGGAGGACCAGAAAGCAGGAAAACACTGCAGTGCTCCTGTAGATGGAGCTCCAGGCCCTGATCCCAACGCCACTGCCAGCATCGGTGACAGCATCCACGGCAATATATCGGCCACGCCAGGGCAGAGGAAGGGTGCCCTGTCTGCACTGCCTGGAAGTAGAACCAAGGCTCCACTGTGGGGATGGACTGCACTGGTGACTGAATAGACATGCAGGGATGCACAAGGCCATAGGAGCCTCCTGAAGGTAGGGAAGCACCGTGGTGAGAAGGAGGCATAAAGAGAGATAAATAGAAAAAAATGCTTACTCGTACAAGGTTGGTGGTGCATTGCCTCCTTGGTGGTACTGATGATGTGTAATAAGTGGTTTGCAGAACATCACTGGATGAAAGCCACTGTGGCTCGTAATGCAGTGTATGTCTTTGTCATCCCTTCTGGAAGTCATACGCTCCACCTCATTGCAACACAAACATTCTAAAGGGTCCTCCATGATGGTGCTGCACCACAAGTACACCTGAGGATGAAAGGGAAACAGTAAATGATGGTTTTGAAATGTTGATAAGAATAATTTCAGCACCATGAAATTATGCAACATACACTTGATCTTTCAATGCGCTTGTCACTTAACACTTAGTTTATACACATGCGGGATCATTTTTAAACTTCTCCCAATGACAGCAAGTGGATGATATGCACGCGTAGCATGCTCCTGCTCCATACATTGAAATATTTAGAAGATGCATGGTTACAATGCTACTGAACATGCCATGCTGAATATAGCAAAGATGCTCCATAACTCGACTTTAAATGATCCGCTGCATCTTGCAATATTTCATAGCATCTGAGCACCACCAAATATAGCAGATGGAGCAACCCAGCCAGTGTTGGTGGGTCAACATGGAAGGACTGTTGATGTGAAAAGAGGGTGCGCAACAAATGAAATGAAGTGAGTCATCATGGGGCCAAGGGTGGAGTGGCACTGGAAAAGTGCAAATGGGCATAGAACACAGCCACCATGGGCACAGCACAAGCACCGCACATTGCCCACCAACCCAGGTGATGAACAGGCACAGTGGACACAGCACATAGGGTGGCATAGACACAGCGACACTACACAAGAGGTGCAATGGACACCATGGCTGGGCCAAGCAGTGAAGTAGAAGTACAAAGAAAACATGTGGTGGGTATGGTAGACACACTACAGGCACAGTGCCACCCAGGCCACTGGTTGCGGTAAGCATGACAGTGCCAACACTGTTCTGCAGTGCATGTCACCACAGTGTGACACTCATGGCGACCAGCCACACTGAAGAAAACATCAGATCAGACCTCCTTCAAAGTATGTACCCCAAACAGGTGTCCTTCCATAGCATCAACTGACACAACAGATTTGCCAACTCAGTGTTGCTCCATGCAAGCGTCATTGGCTCTGCAACCTCGCACATAGCATGTGTCACAGAGGTGTACATGGAATGCTGTGGTAAGTTTTGGCAGTCCTGTTATGTGGTCTTGTTGATGCATGATGCACACTGGCACACACGTGCACTGATCCACATGTTGCAGGTGCCATCCACAGTGGCGCATAAGCTACAGTGCTGTGACATGCATGATCTACAGCTGTTATCATACATACCCAATCTCAGATACACAGAAGTGCTCCATGCAGCGATGCATGGAACAAATCACATTCCACATACAGAATGACATATGCTGCTAGGCAATGTACAATATGCAAGAGAGTACGCAATGGCCTCATTAGCCATTCATGGAGCAAGCATAATGCTTACAATCTCATTATAAGGTGCTGCACAACTCATTTGCGTGTGCTGAGCTACAGTTGCACTTCCATGCAGCACCCTACAGTACCGTTGACCAACAGGTACTGCAACCCTGTATATTATTTTGTTTACTTTCCTGATGTTACAATCTACATGGCACTGCATGCAGTGGTTTGTAGACCACATGCCGATATGTGGTAACTATTGCCACACATATCAATATATCGGTCGTGATGCGCCATATCCATCCTAATGGCCCCACCTACCACTATCCCGTGTGGCCATGGTTTTCTTCCATGCCCCCGACATAAATGGTGCATTACTGTGTGTGTTGTCCATCTTCCTGTGACCAGTTCCTGCTGTGTCTTGCACCTGACATGACAACCCTGTGCTGTACCACACCAATGTCAACAATTCTGTGGGCACTGTTCAGTTTGACAACCCAGCTGAAAATGTACACGGGTGTTGGCCCTCACACTTTCAGTAACACTGCTGACCCTCGCACTGCCTCCTGACGTGTGTTGTGGCAAAGACTGTATTGTGTGGGAATGCTGTCCTGCCCAGTCCACAGCATAGATGGCCGCTAGGTATTTCTACACTGTACTAACACACTTCATTATCTCCAGGATCACAAGTAGTTTCCTGTCTATGTTACCAGTGTTGCCCCTCTTGTAAGTCAATGTGATAACACAACCAGCACTCGTGAAAACAATGTCACTGGTATGTCTCAGCATGCCATGCTGTTTCTGTGTGCATGTGTGTCTGTTGGTTGTAGCGAAGGCTCACTGTGCTGAATCAGTATTGCACCAAAAATCATTGTATAATGGCAACATGCAGTGGTGAAAGAAAGAAATATGGACAGTATTGTGTTCAAACAGAAATGGTATGGTAACATAACATAATAAATACAGTATTGTCTTGGACCTAGTTTGCCTGAGTGTGGACACAGGAAAACAGCATACTAACATTTTAAAATTACAGCAGAGTAGACCTCATGGTCTTTAGAGTGTGCTCTATAGTCAGCACCCAGAATGGGTGCCATTTCTGCTGTCTCCAACCTCCCTTTGAAACCCCTACACCCTTGTTATCCCCCACATTGAGGTTACTCAGCTTAACCCTGCACCTATACTGTACCTGTCCCACCCTCTTGAACCCAGACACAGACTCCACCTACACCAGCTCCTTAGGCAATGCATTCCATGATTCCATCACCCTGTCAGTGAAGTAAAGCCTCTTCTCCCCCCAGAGTATCCCCCTTAAAGCTTTCACCTGTATTCCCTGGTTGTCCCCTCTTTCCGTTGGAGCATCCCATGTAAGAGACCCTTGTTTATCCCTTCCTATAGTTGAACACCTGTAAAATGTCCCCTGTCATCTAAAGAGTACATGTTGAGCTCCTCAAGCCTCTCCTCATAGGGCCTCTCTCCCATGCCCTAATCATCTTAGTTGCCCTCATGTGGACCCTCTCCAGGAGTGCAATGTCCCTTTGTAAGTGATGACAGAAATGCAGGCAGTATTCAAAGCACGGCCTAACCAGGCAGTTCTACGGAGGGAGACTCACTTGCCTCCTTGAGATTAACAAAAACTGTGATCTGGTTCATAGTTATGGTCACAAGTAATTATAATACATTTATGGACCCATAGAGGAAGTAGGTGTGTATGTGGGACAGGAACAAGGTGGATCAAATAAGTGCTACACATGAGCAACCATGCAAATAAGTAAGAGTGATAGTGAATGTGGGGACAAACATAACTGGTACCCGCCATCACTTCACTAGTACTCTATTACATGGCACAGTGGTGCTGTGTGTGTGTATGTGTTTGCACAGGCCAACAGCAGGCTTATCAGATACATGCTGGACTATGGCCAGAAGGCTAGAAGTATGAAGAGATACACACTATGGGTGAATAAAGTCAAAAGTTGTAGTCACAGAAATAACACACAAACTGTGCTCATTATGGTACCATCCAGAAAGTGAAATGGAGGGACATAGTGACAGTACTGTAGTACACACAAAAATTAACATCAGAAATACAGTATTTTGCTGGGCAAACTGTACCTGTCTGTGGACCAAGTGCATGAGCAGGCTAGAAAAATATGTTTTAGTTCTGCCACCAGCCAATGGAGAAATAGATAAAAAAAGAATGATGTCAGCACAGGACAATAGCAGGCTGGAGAAATAAATGGTTGAGCAGATGCACCTGCCAGGGGACAATGAGTGAAATAAAGGTAGTAGGGGAAAAACTAAAAGGTGGTGATCAGAGAAACCATAAAGTTTATTCATTCACACATATCCGTATATCTGCATGTGTGTACATTTGTTCCACCAGCCAGAGGAGAACGAGAGACAGAGACAGAGAAAGACACAAACAGTTTATTCTTGCACACAGTTTGACTATGGTGGAGTGAGAGAGGTGTGTGTGTGTGTGTGTGTGTGTGTGTGTGTGTGTGTGTGTGTGTGTGTGTGTGTGTGTGTGTATGTTGACTCTTGTGTGTGAGGCGTGGTACTGTATTCTGAGCAATACTGTGTATGTCTGCACAAGCCGATAGCAGGCAGGCCTAATAAATACTTGAGCACATCCATCAGCCAGACAAAAATGAGAGAGAGAGAGACACACACACACACACACACACACACACACACTCAGACACGTGTGCAAAGCAAACATGGTGAGTGTGACTGTGTTTATAGGTTGTGAACAATCACAAAGCTGTCAAGTCGCCTCAATAATAATACAAGGGCACAGCATCAAGGATCACACAGAAATGGAGTATTGCAACATCCAACAGTACTCCACCATCCACCTTCACACCCTCAAATGATGCCAAAAATGCAAGTGATGCATGGATCGGCATAACAACACCCTCCAGTATGAAAGCATGCATCATGGATTGGTGTGGCACCTTCATGGATGAACTGTAAAATAATGACCTAGTCATCCTGATTAGGTATAGAAAACAGCACACTGGCTTGTAACCTAGTACCTGTCCCTGAAAAAAATATTGCCATAACTGTGAACTGCCCCCAAAACACACACACACACACACACACACACACACACACACACACACACACACACACGAAACATCACAGCATGACAACCACAGGACACCAAGAAAGGCGCCACAGATACCATTGGAGCACCTAATGAGAACTGCAGTCAGATCCGGAAGGGGTTTGGTGTGGCTGATTACTGAATTATAATGGGAAAATGAAGGCAACATACATTGAGGACTGTTGCCAGGGGAGCAATAATGGTGACACTGAACCTGTGTAACAGTCATCTTAGTCTCCAAAGTAATGCTCCCCGGGAACACAGTTCCTCAATAGGAGCCTGATGAAAAATGAGCTGAGACATCAGCAGTAGCGCTCAGAGACCAATGAGACCACCACAATAAGTTAGGGGAGACAGCAGCACAGACATCACAGAATCCAGTGACTGCAGTTACAGAGTAAGCAAATACGAGCCATTTCAGTATGTTAGGTATGAGTGCTACAGTACACAGGTTGGAAACCTAGTCTCCATGGGCCCAGATTCACATAGCGATTGTATTCTTACAGTATATATTATTGATCAACTGGAAATAAGGTTCCTAAAAGACGCAAATGACGTAGTAGCTCCAGTCTTAAAAACTCTTCAATTGGAGTTTATGTGAAGGGTTTTCCTACAAGATGGAAAAATGCTAAAATTGTTCCAATTTTTAAAAAGGTGATCCATCAAATCCCACGAACTATAGGCCTTGCTGCCTGTGGTTTCTAAAGTTCTGAATGACTGGTACACGGACAGCTTTATGAGTATATGGAGAGTTGTGCTCAGCTGTCCGGTACCAGTCTGGGTTCAGAGAGCACCCACCAACACTGCACTCACCGACATAATTGATATTTTGGTCCTCCCTTGATGGAGGATGTTGGTGGGTGCAGTGTTCATGGACTTGTCAAAGGCTTTCGATACAGTGCATTATCAAATATTGATAGACTCCAAAATTCAGGAGTGTCGGAAGATGCTAGAGATGATTTTGGTCCCATTTAACAAATCAAACACAGACTGTGGTGGATAAATCTTTATCAATAAAAGCAGAGGTGAAGCAAGCGGTGCCCCAGGGGTCAATCCTGTGCCCACCCTTGTTTCTGGTCTATTCAAATCCAGCAATCCAAACAGTAAGAGACATTCGTCTACATGCAGACGACACTGTCTTATTAATTAAAGGTAAAGACATTTGTCAAATACAAATGCAACTACAAGCAGATTTTGATTAAATTCAGGAATGGTTCGGAAGTCCGACTTGGTTTTGAACAGTGGAAAATCAAACAGTATGCTTTTCACCCAAAAACTAAAGATAAAGTGACCTTGAAAATGACATCTAAAGATGTTAGGAGTTAGAACAAGTGAGTGAATATAAATATTTAGGTTTTGGATAGACCAGAGACTGACCTTTGAATATCACATTAATGAGAAGGTAAGCAAATTGAATGGAAGACTTAGGGCCCTGTAGAACAGGCCATTGTATAAACGAAACTATGAGAAAGTCCATAATAAAGCACATGTTGTACCAGTATTAAACTATGGAATATATATATATATATATATATATATATATATATATAATATATATATATATATATATATAATATATATATATATATATATATAATATATATATATATATATATATATATATATATATATATATATATATATATATATATATATATATATATATATATATATATATATATATATATATATATATATATATATATATATATATATATATATATATATATATATATATATATATATATATATATATATATATATATATATATATATTTGCTAGGTCTCTGAAATAAAAAGGGTCGAAATTATGTATCGCAGGCTGGCAAGATTTGCTTTGAAAGCAGATAGGAGAATCCACCATTGTAAATTATATGAAGAATTAAATTGGCTCACCTTAGAAAATAAACAAAAAATTAATTGGGTTATCATGGCAAGGCAACTTTTGATTCAGGGAGACCACTCTATTTAAGAGAAAAACAGAAAGTGGAATACACTTATGAATTGAGATGCACAATAAAACTGAGGGAGTTCAAAATAACCACACCAAGAACTAGGTTAGAGAAATGTATTTTGCCTATGTGGCAATAACATTTTGGAATGATTTAAAGATTCAAGAGAAAACACAGATATGGGTTCACATGAATTTAATACTGCCTTGAAAAATGAATTAGCAATAAGATGTACTTGTTTTGATTAAGCATAGAAGGTTTTAAGTAAATTGTATGTAAACTTTTGTTATATTTGATATGTGCAACTGATTATATGTCCAATTGATTTTCAACATCTAAAACAGGAATGCCTTGTAAATGGATATTATCCTAATGGTATAAAATGAGTAATTTTTGTATCCTGTATAAAATAAATGCTTACTACTACTACTACTACTACTACTACTACTACTACTACTACTACTACTACTACTACTACTACTACTACTGCATGAAAATATGCAGTCATTAATACAAAACCTAACACTGACAGCCGAAATTCAGAACCACTGTTGTAAGGAGGGTTTGTCGGGGAGGGAGGGCCTTCCTCACGACTGTGAACCTCTGCAGGATAGCGTGATTCAAATAAAAAAAGATGGGAGAAATTGTACAGAAGCAGGTAACGCAGAAGTAAAAGTGTGGAATAACAAATGCAGAACTCATTACCATTCTGTGTTTTCCAGCCGACGCATGCTTGTGCAAGGAGGCGCCATTCACTGTCTTTCACTCCATCTTCTGATTCAGTAGACATGCTACTTGCATCTGTGACAAAAGGTCGCCACAATAAGGATCCACATTGTCCCCTTCAAATTCCACCATGACCTCAGAGGAGTAATTTTCACTGGAGGAGTTCACGGGGCCATCAAAGCACTCAGATGAGTCGGAGGTGCAGTCCGCCATATTTGTTTCCCTGCCGTGATGTCACACAGATTCAGCACTGAAAATGTTGGGGCGGGCCAAGACTGATAAGTAAAACTACTAAAAATAACATTTCCATTAACATTTTACATTTTAAACCACACTTCCTTGATTATTGCACTAAGAGCAATTGCAATCTTGGTTACATGCCCTAAAGTTCACAAAACCACTTTAAAATTAAAGTGGGCGGTGGGAGTAGAAAGGGTATGATAATTACTGTACACAGTCAGTCACATTCATGGATACCTGAGGGCCAGTTGATAAGAGACGGTGTCACCCATTATGAATCTCTAAAAACAATCACTCTTTTGTTTTCCTGAATGGCTATACTGAAGTGTAGCAAAGACAATTTTAATCAGTTTTGTGCTTCACACAGAATACAATAGCCTACAACTGGAGCTGAACAAATATTCAAGGGAACAAACTTTAGTTAAAAGGGATTTTATTGCCATTATACACAGAAAACAGTTATATCATTTGTTTAATTTGTTCCTTATCTTCTGGTTTTCAAGTAGAGACCAATCCAGTGCCACACCTCCCTACTTCCAGTTAAAATCCTAAGTTCTAGAGTGGACTCTAGCTCCCAAAGTCTGCCTGCCTCACAGGTACCAGCAACAGGCTGAGCAATAAACAGAACTGCTGAGTGCCACAGAGGCAGAAATTGTACTGCTCTGCCCTCCTAGCCAAATGATCAGTGTGGCTGTGGTAGCCCTATGATTGAGAGGATGGAAGAGATCCATTGAAGAAACAAGGAGGTAAAAATAACTAAACATAACAACAACAATAAAAGGTTTTTAATTTAAAAAATTATACTCAAGGTAGGCCCATAGTACAGAGGCAGGGGTGCTATGGGCCATGTTGATAAGATAGGGTCACACCCCAAGCCTGTGATTATAGCATCAGTCCAAGACAGAGCCCCCAGTGGGCACTGTTTCCCTTGGAATGGATGGAAACACCCATATGACACTCTGTGCTTCCTGTAGTGGATTTTATGGGGATGCTTGCACAGTGGATAAGCATCAGTGCTGGGGATCAGTGAGTGCACACTGGTTTGTTGCAGCAAGCACTAGGCAGGTGGGAGAATCAGTGATGGCACAGAAAAATCCCCAAGACATCAGGCTGATGAAGCCATGTCACCCACAGCAATCACTAAGGGCCTCCATGGTGTTTTCTACCTAGTCACCTCCAGTTTCTGCAACTGGTTATTGGGTGTTAGCCATGGAATAGAAGACCTGGTTGAGAGAAGTGCGGCCCTGCATTTCCACAGGTGGATATAATATTCCCTTGGTGCAGGGCTCAGGAGGCCTGTGCATCTGCTCAAGGAGGTCCCATAGGGACCTGTGTTAATGAGGATATGATCTACTACCTCAAAAAAGGAAATTCTTTGTAAAAAAAAAAAAAAAAAAAAAAAAAAAAAAAAAAAATGCATTAATGTACCAGTTAGGGTTCAACTTAATGTCACAAAGTATGGAAATGTGGTGTTAGGTTTCCAGCCATAACTCCCACCCCAATCAGCAAAAGAACAAGTTGCATAAGCACCCACAAACAGCCATCATCAGATAAGACAAACAACAAACAATTTCCAGATGACATAAATGCAGTAGCGCTGGTGTGATACCTTTGTGGATTTATCTCTGGCTGCATAAGTACATTGCATGACAATGTGGCTGCAGAAGCACAGGTTACATGGTGGCCTGTGCCTGCAGATAGAAGACCCCATGGTGCCTGCTTCTCTGCAGACACAGTTACTCATGCATGCTGTATGAGCTACTCTACTAGATAGGCATGATTGCTAGTACATGGTTTTCTATATGCAGCTGCGTAACTGAAAAACTGCTACCCTCTTGAAAAATTTCTAGATCAACTCCTGCAACCATGATACCCACATTCCAAAGTACTTCCTTCTGCATGGGGCCTGCCCATCTGGAGCCAGAAGTTGGTGTATTTCTTCATGTGTGGCTGAAGAGGTGCAGGACCCTCAGGGTCTGTGCTTCTGCAAACAGTAGCAATGCTGCAATTCTGGTCTGATGGATTTTGTAGGCTTTGCACTTCTGCAGCCAGAGGTCAATGTATATCTCTTACACCTGTGGCTGCAGAAGGGCAGGTCAGTCAATTGCGTTTATGTCTTACAGGTGTAACCCCTGCAAAATGGGGGTTCCCAAAGACTTCCAGGAGCTTGCTTGAATGCTCCAAGCCTGAATGGTGTTTCATGTTAAGCCTTTTATCAGTGAGTGTTTTTAGAACCTCTGGTACTGTCTTTAAGAGCCGCTCTGCTTGCAGACATAATTAGTTTGTTTGGGGGACTGTGTGCTTCTTTGATTGAGTACCACTCAAGCTGCTGCCAATTCCTCCATTTTTGCAGTCACTAGGAGTGCAAAGGAACCTATCATGAAAGATGCAACTGTTTGCCAGAAACCATTTAGAGTGATAATGAAATTACAGTTTGTCTAACCTGCTTTCTTTTGCAGTCAGAACAGTGTCTGCCTAGTTCCCCATTCTGGTTTTGAACTGCTGAACTGAACCAATCAGTGTGGGGTAAGCTAGCTCTAAATGGTGCCTTGGACGAATCAGAACTTGGACTCAATCTGAGCCAGCCACAAGAGGATTGTATGGGCAGTGACCTGGGAGATGTAGTTTAGACTTCAGCGCCTTTTGGACCAACAGCAGCAGTCTATTGTGAGTGACAGCCAATCCAGTCAAGAACTGGGAGGAACTCAAAGGAAGTGCCCGTTTTGTCGGTTGGAGTTTCAGTTGAGCTTTGGCAGTGAAAGGAAGGAGCCCTGTGCTTTTTCAGTGTGCAGTTTTAGTCAAAACGTGTAAGGCCCAGAGTTCCGTCTGCAGCTTGTGTAACTGCTTGTTAGGACTGATCCGTCCTGTGAAAAGAATCAAAGGATCTCTGAAGAGTAGAAACCAGGCTCACCCTGTAGAAGACTGGAGAAATTGTGAATTGCACTCGGTCTGTCAGGAACTGAATCTGCTGTGTGTTCTCCGGGTATTGTGCAGTAATTGCGATCGGATAGAGAAGCAGCCTGCCTGGTATAGTACTTTCTTTTTTACCATATAAATGTGTGAAGAGTCTCTTGGAGCTCAAGAGTAGCCCTGCTGATATTGAAGGACCCTATCTTATTTGGAGGTCGTGAGTACTAATTCAGGGTCGCTTCCCTGTTGAATTGCCACATTAAATCCAAATGGAATTACTGTACTGCTGACTGTTTAATTTTCCTTTTCTCTGTGTGAAAGGGCCCCTACCAGCTGCCACGGGTTTGGACTAGCCACTAGGGCTTGGGTACCCAGGGACAGTAACTGATAGGGATAGCCTGTGCACAGAGCCATAGGTAGATGATTAGAGTGATAAGCTAATTAACCTGATTTCCCCGTCCTTGTTATATCCCCTAAATAAATCAGAGCTGCTTGTTTCAGCAAAGTTATACTGCCTGAGGTATTTGTCTATGTTAAAGTACTGTACTGTGATTGTTGCACTGTATCTCATTTCACAGGAGGTCCCAGTGCCGGAACCAGTCCTGGGGTAAGTGTATACTGTGAAGGTAATTCTGATGTATTGTGTGGGCCACTAGTGGGAAGAAAGGGGGTTGCAGTGTCCCAGAGGGCTGTGACCAAGTTAGTTTAACTATTGCAACCCTGACCTCTGGGTGGAGGCACCTGCCATTGGATCCAGGCCCTCAACCTGTTAGTGGCAAATCAGGCAGGGGTAGTAGCCCCTGGATAGCGCCATCTAGGGGTTACACAGGGTGCAAGAGAACAAGAGTTGGAAACCCTAGAACCACATTTCCCTACTTTTGCTGCTTTAGTCTTAACCCTATGTAACGGCCTTCACCCCTGTCTTTTGCAAAATGACAGGTGGCATGCTGTTGAAGCTAACAGCAGTACCTGGTGGGGACTGGGTTTGGGGAGGACTAGGTTACTTGGCACAGGGGCCTAGGTGTGGCTACTCTGCACAGGGGCACCCAAGTAAATCCGAACACAAGAAGCAATAACTAATGTACAAAACCAGGAATGGGATTCTAAAGAGTGGCTTTTATTCTCATCCAAACTGAATAAACAAAGCATAGATGGACCCCATGGGCTACTTTCCTGGTAATGCAGATTAGAGCAACAGAACACTTCTTCACTATTCCAGCCATCAGGCTCCCCTCATCTTCCTCACTGAGAATCTGAGCCCAGGAGTGAGCAGTCATCCTCACTCCTGAGACTATCCACTCATCACTAGGTGCGGAGGTTGACACCTCCAATTCAAAGGCCTCCTCATCTCATCTCCTATGAGACTTGGTCTAGGCCCCCTCCAGTGGTCTACTGATGCTTTGTCTGAATTATCCTTCTGCATCCAGCATCCGAAACATCAGCATCTAGTTCTTTCTCTAAATCTGCACCCTCTAGCTTTGTGCCACATTCCCTGAGGGGCCTTCTTCAACAGGCTCCACCTGGTGCTGTGTGCTGCCAACTACAGATTCCTGAACCTTTGTCCATGTGGGAGCCAAACGAATCTTGGGCACTTTATACAAGCTTACATTTCTCTAGGCATCCAGAACAGTGAGGTATCATGAAGACGTCCCTTCCAGCATTTAAGCATATTTGACACACTTGCACTGGATATCCAGGAATCGCCACATGAGAAGGCAGTTGTCCTCCATAATAACACCTTTCAATGTCCCTTAACCTATTTACTTGCTGTTACTGCAGCCCAGGCATGATCCGGTAGCGAGCTGGTCCTGAGGCCATAACTGCAGGGAAACAAACAAATGCTCAATGTTACTGAAAGTCCCACTTTACTGAACACTCTCTTTACTTTTAAAATGGCTCCTCTGCTGCTGTGTTTACTTTACTACCCCACCCTGTAATGGCGGTGGCAGCACTCCTGTGCATCAACATTCAGAAATTGGGTCAAGCCACTGTGCATCTGATTTACAAACACTACTGATAATTTTTGCTCAAACTGCACAAACTTGCACTGTTCTTTTCTAACACATTTACATGATTTGCCACAGACTCTTCACTTACTGAAAACATTTTTTAGTTCTTCACAGTCCCTTAAAGCCTCAGGATTTCAAGCACAGGATTGCCTGTAAACTAGTGCTGTACATTTGGCTACAACTCAGTCTCTCTCTGGCTTTAAAACTTTAAACTGATGCTGAATCAGTAACTATGCTCAGTCAATGGCTTAACAGACTTGCACTTGCTGGTAAAACTTGACAGTGTCATTATTTGCAAAGTGACTACACTGCTGCACACATATTCAGTTTGCTTTTGCAGAAATCACTGTTTGAGCAACTTTACTGTTGGTACTCACTTATCAGCAGCTGTTTGCTGCGATGGAAAAAATGGCTGCAGCCAGTCTTAGAGGCCTCAGAAAGAAAGCGGGTGGGCAGTCCTGCTGATCGTCTCCCGATCAACTCGCAATTCAGTCGATCAAGATGCAGGTTGAGCCCGATTTTGAACAGCAAGCGCTATTTTTACAAGTTTTACAGCTTTTAATCATCATGACGCCCTCCACCAAGCCAGTACACGCGACTCCACTCACACTCCCTCTTGAATGCTAGGCAGTCACTGTAGAGCTGGCTGAGGGGGACTGATTGCAGCCTCACCAATCACATGAAGCCATGCAAATGAGCAGCTTCTTCCTCACGGTGCTCTTCTCTTCACGGTGATCCGAGCAGGCAAATTTAAACTGCAGAAACCACTTTTTTTTTTTCTTCAACTGACTCACGACGGGAGCCCATTTCAGCCATTCACACAGCAAGTCTCTCAGTTTACTCAAAAGCATTTCCAACGTCCAGGGCACAATTTTCCTGTTGCTACCCTAGTCTTCCACACTTTTCTTTATCACCACAGTTTCTTTAAAAGCAGGCAAAAGCTGTAAACATTTGATGCAGGACAAGGGCACACTCTTTTAGCTTTACTGCTCCTTGATAAACAGTTGGCATTTTAACAGCAGCATAAGATCCACAGCACACAGCGACACACTAGTTAAATTGCTTCAGCTTTTGGGCTACCCACTGCCAGATAGCCAAAACGCTAGCCCCCTGTCCGAGCACCCTTCCTCCCAGAATTAAAAATCCAAGCAGTGCCTCCATTTTGTAATGGCCCTCACCCTGCCTTTTTGCAAACGACAGGTGGCATGCTGTTGAAGCTGACAGCAGTACCTGGTGGGGACTGGGTTAGGGAGGACTAGGTTACTCGGCACAGGGGCCTAGGTTTGGCTACTCTGCACAGGGTCACCCAAGTAAATCTGAACACAGGAAGCAATAAATGTAATGTACAAAACCAGGAATGGGATTCTGAAGTGTGGCTTTTATTCACATCCAAACTGAACAAACAAAGCATAGATGGACCCACGGGGCTACATTCCTGGTAATGCAGATTAGAGCAACAGAAGACTTCTTCACTATTCCAGCCCTCAGGCTCTGAACCCACCAGGCACACAGCCGGACTTGCATGCAGCTTTGGGTACACAGCCCGACTTGTACACTACTTGGTTTTTCCCATGGCCCGGCTCTCCCGCCGGCCACTTGATCACGGTCCATATGGGACTGAACCAGTTTTCCTGTTGGTGGCTCTCCAAACCACCTTAGAGACTTCGACTCTTTAAGGGAAATGTTCCTTCAATCCCATGTCTGGGTACTTCCTCATCACTGGCCAAGTGCATGAGGCAAAGTAGAAATCCACAATGCAAATCCATAGAGGTGGACCTGGTTACTAAAGATGGGGGTCTCCCACCTCCAGCTCCCACAATCCATACCCGGCCATTTCTCTGGACACTAAACAACTCTTTTTGAAAGCTTGGCAATGTAGATTACAGGGTAGACGTATGTCACACCTCCCTACATGTCTTGACTTTCCCTTGTGCTGGACTTGGACATACTTTTACTTTTGGCTAAGCCTATTACTCTAGGCCTCCCACTACTTCAGCAGTCCAATCCCCACTTTAACACAGTTCAGGATGAAACATGGGCCCTTTGGAATGAGCAGAACTCACCCTTTGGTTGCAGGTGCCCCACAGGTGAATCTTGATATATTCTTGTACCCCACACACTTGGGTAAATAAGGCAGCTTCTTCTCTAGCAGTAGCCAGGGGTTGCCCCTGGAATAGCAAGCAAACCTTCCACCCCATCCCCTGAGGGATGGGGCACGAGACTCAGATCAGCGGTCTCCACCACTTTAAAGAACAGCTTACTATGTCCCTCTTTAGCTGGAACACACACCTTTCCTAAATGTAGCTCTATTTCAGAGCTTAGGCTCCAAGTGCCTGTGCACAGAACTGCTATGCTCCTCACACAACAATCTCCAACTGCAGACTACTGTTCAAAACTCCCAACATTCTAATCTAACTCCCTTCTGCAGATTCCAATGTGGCTCATGCAGCTGTGATAGTTCTATGGTGATGTCATCCCTCAGTCTCAGCTGAGACTGAGAACAGAGTGAGACAGTGTGAAATCCATTTAACTGGAGTTTCACAAGCTGCCTTCCTGCCTACCACTAGGTCTTACTGGAATTCTAGTAACCCCAGGTAACAGGGGTTACAACTAAATGTGTGTATTAACGCAGTATTTCGCAAAGGATTTCCTTACTTTCTGAGACAGTATAATCGTATCCTGATTTGGCTGTGACTGGGTGATGGGGTGAGCATTAGGGTTGACAACCCCAAGGAGCACCCCAGCCCTGCTACAAAGACTCAGGAGAGGTGAAATTATGTTTTTTCCTTTGTTGCCTGCAGGATGGGGGTGGGGTGTTAGGGTTGGGAAACCTAACACCACATTTCCTATTTTTGTCACCTTAATCTGAACCCTAACTGGTGCATTAACAAAGTTTTTGCAAAGAATATCCTTACATTTTGAGATAGTATAATCATATCCTCATTCACGTAGGTCCGACTTATTCATTTGGGTATGGAAGCACTGGGCCCTCTGGGTCCTGCACTTATTTTCATGGTTGTATGCCTGTTAAACTTCCAATGTTTTCCTATAGGATTTAGATTTGTTTAATTTTTATGCGTTTTAGATGGCACCTATTTTTTTTTTTTGGGGGTGTGATATCATGTGTTATTCTTCTTGTAGTATTCATTAAGACCTTTGTTTTGATATATAGATTGTCCCTTAACTGAAAATATTAAGGGAGTTATGAAGCATTCAAGTTGAAATGTGGGAAAAAACTAAGTCCAAATTATTTTTCATATGAACAGAGCCTTTTTGTATGAATGAGACAACCTCATGAAAATTCTCTTCATACTGAAAAAGAATCTGGAAAAAATGAAGTCCTAATTCTATTTTCATATGAAGGTATCCTTTTTGCATGAAGAAAAACTCATGAATCAGATTCCATCACACGAAAAAAGAACTGAAAAACGTAAGTCCTAATTCTTTTTCATAAGAAAGGATCCATTTTGTGAGGTTTTTCGTTCATCGAGAAAAGATGCCTTCATCTGAAAAAATTATTTGGACTTTGTTTTCTTCTGATTCTTCTTTCATATGACAGAATCTTTTTGTGAGGTTTTTTCTTCATATGAAAACAGATGCTTTCATACCAAAAAAAACCCCCAAAAACAAAGTCCAAATCAATGTCAGTGGCTCAGCAGGTAGCACACTCACCCTGAGGCCAGGAGAGCAGAGGCTGTGGGTTCTATCCCACACCAGGCACCTGGGTTAATATCCCAATATGCAAAGTCTCCAGAGCATGTATTGTGCTAATAGGGATCCCAATACTGACACTGTGATGCAGCATTGGGGGTGCTGCACTCCTGAGGTGCCGTCTTCGGATGAGATGTTAAACCGAGGTCCCGTCTGCCTGTTCTGGTGGTTGTTCAGGTGGGACGTTAAAGATCCCATGGCACTTCTCGAAATAGTAGGGGAATTTTATTGAAAATAGGACTGTATTACATACAAATCAAAATTCAGTCAGTAAATCATATAAATAACAAAAAAAATACAGAAAAACATTAGGTGCACCAAGTAGCACAATTAGTCCATAGAGATGTAGCTTGAGCAGGTGAACCTAAAGCTAAATCATAAGTCATAAGTCTATGCAGAGCTGTACAAATATTGGAAAACAAAGACTCATATGAAATAGTCTTCTGCTGCATTATCCACATACAGTGAGATTGCCAAATAAAAACCTTATAATACAAAATATAACATAAATAGTGTCACTATTATAATGTACAAAGGTATCACCATTGGGCCAAACATTAGAGAAGGGTAATCAATACTTTGAAAATCCACTTCATTCCAGTGATCAGTTAGAAAAGTCCAAAATGGATTAATATATTTACATTCCAAACATAAATATTTTTGAGTTTCTAAAAGTGAACTACACCCAGGTCTGGGGCAGAATCGCTCTGACAACTGTTTATGTTTACTGTTACCCTTAACTCCCAATCTCCGTAATTACACAGCCAAACACAATCCCAAGCATACAGGGAAGTCTTTTATTTGTTAGATGTCTCAAAATCTGGGTTTTCCTACAATCAGGGCAATCAGGAAACACAACTTCCACCATTCGATCAGTGGATAGGATATAATTATAAAGCTTTTTCCTGTCTAATGTCTGCAAATGATGATGGGTAATGCCCCATTTAATTATTTGTTTCATTAAGGCAATCACAAAGATGGCAGGTTAGGAGTGTAGTCAGTAGTCTAGATTGTCTATTTTACCAACACAACATGCATGGCTGTAGCCACTGCTCTACCAAGGGTCTCCAAAACACTTCACCTGGCCGTAGTATGGAACCCAAATTAAAGAGCAGAAAAATACTAAAAGAAAGCCACTGGGTTAAGCATATTCACTCCCCTTCTGAAATAGGGAGATAAGTCAATTCTCTCTTAATAGGGTTTAACCAAGACCCCAAAATGCTTGAAAATAGATACTAAGCAGCCTAGTTCTAAGATGTAAAGATGGTGGAAAATATAACTGATGTATAAGAAAATCGGGGTAAGAATGATCCTAATAAGTAAACCCCTTTTTTCTTAGAAAGCTGCTGCCCCTTCCAACTTCCTACTAGTTGTGTCATCCCTAATGAGGACTTTTCCCAGTTCCTGTTAGCAATATCCCCAGGTAGAAACAATACCCCAGGATAGCAATAGGATCTCTGGATATGGGGATACCTGCTATCGCACCTGAGGGTGGCACCAGAGTAGATCCAATAACCACACCCCTACTTTTATCATAATTAATTTTAGAACCTGAGAGATGAGAATAAAAGTCAATAGTCTCTAAAAAGCTGAGGAGGAAAACTGAGAATCCAGTATCAAAACCAAATCATCAGCATATGCTAATACTTTGTGTGGTGGTGGTGCAGCCGGAGAGAGTTCTATACCCTGCAAATCCTGATTTGACTGTAATAATCTGATAAAAATATCTATTGTGAATGCATAAAGTATAGGACTCAAGGGCAACCCGGCCTTACACCCCTACCTACACCAATCCGCTGCCCATACCACCTATTAACATTGGGTATAATAACAGCTTTATGATGCATTGAAGTTATCCAACCTACAAATCTGTCCAGAATTCCAAAGGCTGCCAAAACAGAGAATAGAAAGGCATGTTTCACTCAATCAAAGCCTTTTCCTGATCAAAGCTAAGCGCCAATCCCTGCAATAGGCCAGAGTCCCCTGAGAAAAATGTCTTGTATCCAAATGAGATTATCCTGCTGTCTTCTCCCAGGAACAGCACAAGTTTGAACAGTGCTAAGAAGTAACGGAGTAACTGTGGAAAGCCTAGCTAGCAATATTTTACTTAAAATCATTAAGTCAGTATTCAAAAGACTTAGAACTAATTTAGGAATTGGCATCCCCTATCACCTTTTTATATAAAAATATTAATATGGCTTCATTCATAGAGGGGCATAGTCTCGGTATGCAAAATATGATTAAACAGAACTAAAACAGGACTTAACTCAGCTAAAAGTTTTATAGAAACCCACACTAATACCATCTGATCCAGGGGCTGCTTGGGAGGCCAAACCCTTAATAGCCTGCTGTACTTCCTCTAAAACAATATCAGCTTCCAGAACTTTTTTATTTTGAGCAGACAAGCCAGGTAAAGGTAGATTAGCCAAACACCTGAGGATGTCCATTTCCGATGGGATGGGTGTAGCTGTAAACATTCCTCCACATATTGGTTTACAACTCGTAGAAGGTGAGAGGATCACTCTCAATATTACCTGCTGAATCGGTCAGTGAATTAAGTAACCTAGAGTCAGTTCTGTCGTCTTGCTCCTTAAATGGGTCTAAGGACCTGGAAGTCATTTCTGTGCGAATCTTAATTCCTGCGTTAAAGATTTACCCTATCATATTGTAGTTTAACCATCTGTGTCTTAATATTAGAAATCAATGCGCTGTAATCCAGAGAGGTAGTTTCTGCTAAAGAGATTAAATGCTGCAATCGGTGCCTAAATTTTAAATAAGCCAAATAATCCTGATTAGCTTTATGATGTGCCTGTTGCTGAAAAAGATGCTTCTAGCCTTTTTGGTATCCTCCCACCAAGTCAGTATAGAGTCATAACACTCTGAAACTGAAAGCCTAGTGGTCCAATCCCTGATCCATAACCATCTAATTTTAGAATCTTCTAATAAAGATTGATTCAGTCTCCATTTATTTTTTTACAACGTGGAGCACCTTCCCAAGTAAGAGATGCAATCAAAACATTATAATTGGAAAATTCAATAGGACAAACAGTGACATGTAAAAGTCTTATAACCCGAGATAAAAAATAGTCAACTCTGGTCTTGAGTGTATCTCAAAATAGGTAAAGCCCCGTGGGATAAATAACCCGATAGGCATCTATTATATGGGCATTCTCATCTATTTTTCTCAAAGCTAGGGAATCACAGATTAACTTCTGAGTGTGTAGGCCCCTATCTGGCTGAGCTAGACCACAGTTAAAATCACCTAACCAAATGACTAAACGTGAGGTATGCAATAAAGGCTGGACTTCCTGAAATAAAGCTACCCTCTGGGCTTTGGTTTGAGGAGCATAAACCGCAATCACCCGAAACCACTCTGAAAAAGGGAAATATCTATATAGAGAGCCCTCCAGGGTGAACATCCACTAATCTAGAAACCTGTAATGCAGGGTTAGAAAAAGGATACCTATTCCATCACATGTTTCATCCCAGTGGACCAAAAGGAGGGACCCATTGTCCAACACCTAGTTGCATGCCTAAGGTCAATATGGGTTTTAGACGAGTATCCTGTAAACAAATAATGTCTGAACGTAAGGACCTTAGAGTTGAAAAAGCCCCCATGTGTTTCTTCATACTTTTCAGCCCATTAACATTTAAAGTGGTAACAGTTAATGAATGCATAGAAAAAGGAAAATAGAACCCAAAAGCAAAACCCTATGGGGGTTACCTAGTTTTCTTCTAGTTCATTTAGCAATGGAATCCTCATGTTACAGTCAGTATCAGGAGTAGAAATGATGGAAGAAGTGTCAGTGTCCTCCCAGAATCCCCCAATATCATCCTCCAAGGAGCAAAGGAATTTCCTAACTGCAGCTGGTCCAGTGTAGGGAGTGTTTTAGAGACAGTTTTAACCATTGTCATTGTCTTTCCATGTCTATTATACTTCCTGGGTTGCACAATTTTAAAAGCAAGTTTAGTTGAGGGAGGGGAAGAGGAGGCATGTCAGACTCAACAGGTAAACTTTCACCCTCTATTGTCTGATCCTGCTGTAATTCCACCTGGTCAGATGGGACTGTTCCAGCAGGAGACCACAGTAGAGGTATCCAGTGGAGCAGCTGACCGTGAGTCAAGAAGAACCTCTTCTGGCAATGTCATCTGATGAACAGGTACATCAGATGCAACCTGTTTTGCCAGTGCACGTTGAGCTTGGTTAATAAGCCCTTCATGAGAGGGGCAATCCTCCCGGATATGGGATGCCCAAGGGCAACGTCCACAGGCATGTCCAGTCTGTTCACATAAATTACATTTAAATAAATTGAGACATGCGGAAGCCAGGAGCCCATACTCCAGACAGTGTGTACATCTAGAGGTATCACAGGCCGAGCTAAGGTGCAGTCTAGACCCACATTTAAAACAGGAGCGAGGTTGACCAACATACAAAATAGAGCCCCATCCCTCCAAAAAAAATATACTAGGCAGATGTACTGGGCCTGAGTTGGTAGAAAGACGTTTTACTTTAATTTTCCAACCCCCATCCCAGATTTGCTCACTGTCTATGGTAGAGTAGGCCTCCTAGAATTTCACATCTCTGATGTAACCAAAAAAGGATATCCTTCACATTAACACCTTCATTCTTAAACATTACAGTAATAGTTCTAATCAAAGGTCAGTGAGGGAACAGCCTGAAAAGGAATCCAAAGAGGGCTATTTTTTGTGTTTGATATTGAGCCCAGAACCTATCAAGACTAGACATTTTTAAAACTAATATCGAAGTTTCCATTCCCCAGAGAAATCAGCGAAAGATCTCTAAGGAAAAAAACTTCATAGTGGTTTTCAATAAATTCTTTGCAATGAATAATCTAGTCGAGATCTTCCAGGCCACCCTTGTACAATAGCCAGGCTGCATTCCTCCAGGAGCAGGTTCTCCACTGGAATGAAAAGGTCGGCTAATTTAAACAAGGAGCCATGGAAGCCCCCTCCTGATTTGGTCCCAAAGCCTTTGGACTAGGACCTAATCTAATCTCAGAGAGGTTAGGCCCTCAGTTTTCTTAAGCAATGCCTCAGTATTTTCAATAGGAAAAGTAGAATTAGAAAATCAAAAGGTCATTACCCCAGGGTGCGGTGGGGCCCTTTGTGGAAGTCCGCCAGTGGCCACTGTAGAAGAAGCGGTGGTGCACATCTTTTGGTATACAGGGTCTTTTGGATCTGGTGACCAGTGTCCAGGCTGTTCCTTAATCCATCCCGCTCCTTTCAGAGCAGAAGCAGGTGTCCAGTTTGCATCATGCAAAGAATCCGAAGGATGTTTATCCAAAGAAAAGAGTCCTCGACTAGATTACTCCAGGATTGTTCTTTCACCCTGTCTCGAAACGAAAAGAGTCTGAAGAAACAGCGCCTATCTGTTTTGTCCCAGGTCCGTCTGCCGCCACTCCAAGTCTTGTCCTTCTGGTTTTGTCCTGATGAGCTTCAGGAACAACCAAATTCTTGGTAGATAGCTATAGGCACCGGTATCAGTACCACTTTCAGTGCCAGCCAATGCACTGACAGCTGGGGGTTGATGTCAGGGGAAACCCGGAGCTACTTCCTGGGACTGTGGGTGCTGTGCAGCATCATGAATCGTCGGTGCAGAGCCCTTACCAAGAGCAAGCAGTTCCTTGTTAATTTCATGAGCTGCGATTCAAACAGCTATGCTTTTCGTGAAGAGCCATATACTGTTGCGCTGAAGGTCCGTGCAAAAAAAAAAATGAGATTCAGCCGAGGGGTAGAGTTCTCAGGCAAGTCAGTCAGAGGCAATGCAGAAGCCAGTGAGGTAAATTATAAATCCATATCCTTCGGATCAGTTTCAAACAATCAGCCACAGCCAGAGCCAAGTCAACAGCCTCTTGTGTAGAAAGGACAGGAGTAGAGCCCTGCGCTCCTGTCCCTGAGATGTCCTTCCCTCCACCTGATCCAGAGAAGTGGCCATCGTAGTCTGACAGCCAGAAAGTCCCCAGTGGAGAATAGGGAAATGTCCCTGTCCTGCCAAATTTCCTCCATTCACTAGAAATACCACCAAGAGCTTAATCTGGTTCAGTTTCAGTTGATCACCATCTGTATCCCCACCTCCGGGTTGCCCCTGAAAAAGGGACTTCTAGTGTCAGTAGGCTTACCTGGTCAACAAAATTCAATAAATAAAATAAATTATTGGGGCGCTAATGAGCAGCTAACTGGGAAGACGTGTCTCCCGCTTCGTTCCGTCAGGTTAACCAGTAATTAAAAGATTAAATAAGGAGTTTTTCCACCCGGAGTGAAAACGGGTGGTAATCGTGTCGAAAGTAATATGGATGAATACCTGACATCCATGCCTCTAAAGTCAGCATTCAACCTGTAAGGCAAGCAAAAAGTAATGGCAGGATCTGGAGGGAGAACTCAGGCCTGGTCTCGCTCTCCGCAGCAGAAGTGGCGGCCTTGGGCAAGGAATTGACTGGGCAGGTGATCGCAGCCCTAGAGCCCGCGGCTAATTAAGTTAGAAGATAAATTAGAAGGCAAACTTCAAGAGGTTTTGGGAGCAGTCACACAGAGCTCTCGACTGGCGGAGGTGGAGAAATGATCTCCAGGTTGGAAGACGAGGTCCTGATGGTCCCTGAGCAAGTTCGTATGTTACAGAGAGAGCTGGAGGAGTTTAAAGAGGCCTATGACTACCAAGAAAATTACCATCGTGGGCCGAATTTGCCTCCGGAGGGCTCCCTGAGGAATTGGAGGGAATGATGCCTTAGAATTCTGCAGTAAAGTGCTTCCCGAGCTATTAGGACTGAAGCTGAAAACGGCAGGGTCAAATTGGAACAGGCCCATCAGGCGGTGGTGGTGCCTGCCTCCGTGGATCAGCCCCCACGTCAGATTATCATGAGATTTCACAATTTTCAGGACAGGAAGCAATATTGAAGGCGTATAAGTCCAGAGGCTCTCTGTGCTCACGAAGATCATAGGCTGTTCCTATCGCAGGATTATTCAGCCGGCTGCTTAAAAAGCGGAAAGCTTTTAATGGGGTGATGATCAATTAAGAAACTTAAGGTGGAAAGTTTCTGACCTACCCTGCTAAACTTGAATTAAACATGAAGGGCGACCTACTTGTTTTGGGAACTTGAGAAGGCAGAAGAGTTCATCAAGGGCCTGAAAAGGAAAGTGAGCTGGTGATGACCACGGAGAGGGTTAGAGGTGGAAAGTAGAACAGGAGGAATCCTTGCTGACTTGTTTTATAATTCTCTGGTGTTTCCAGTTATTTGGTTCTTTTCTCATCATAGGAGTTTTAAACTGTTCGAGTGGCACCGTTGTGCTTTGTTATTTAAAAGTGGACACTTGAGAAGGCCTACTGAGAGTCGGGAAATTTGGACTAGTAAGGGGTGAATAATATGGAGAATAAACTGAGATGCATGCTAACACCCTGCCTGCTTAGTGGGCTATGGAAGGACTGCTGGCAGCCTAGAGGGCTGAGGACTGTAAAGTTGCAGAAGAGTGCTGTGGCCTGCAAGGTAGGAGCAGGGGAGGGCTATGCGCATGATATGATGGCGGCCTAGCCCCAGCGCCTTTCTCCTCTCGAATGTTGATTATTGGACTCTGGGTTCGAGAAGCATGACACTTGTTGCTGCTGAGCAAAGGCTCAGGGGGTGCGATAGGAAGGGGATGGCAAAGGGTAGTGGGGTAGGTTGAGGGGAGAGGAATGTGCCAGTGTGGAGGATAAGAGGCATAGGGATTAACCATGGGAAGAAGGACAGAATACACACCTAGGTCTAGACTAGGTTAGGTAGTCGGGGAATTATGTGAGGGAGGAGGGGTCCGATTTGATGTAGGAGAAGACGAGGAATGAGTAAATACCAAAAAATGTGCTGGCGAGACCTTACCCTAGGCCGAGACAAGCGAAGGCATTAGTAAATCTGGCACACCCTGCTCGCTGGCTCTGGAAAGAGGGGAGGGAGGGTCGGGTGTAATGAATGGGATTAAAGGGATGGCTTAGTATGAAGGAAAAGAGGAGAAGGAGGGTGTTGGTGGGGAGGAAGGCTCGAAGGGGATAGGGTGAAAAGAAAGGGATAACTGGCGGTGACAGGGAGATGGTTGGGATTTATGGAAGTGTAGAAGGAGACCCTTGAGGCAAGGACATGGGGGGATGATTCTGACCCGAAATGGAGCATCGTGGGGACCTTAGGGGTGAATAAGCTTCAGAAAGAAGAACTGGGGGCCTGGTGGGGTGGGACACGCATCTCAGTTGTGGAAGAGAATGGTGGTGATGTGTTGTTTTTATATTTCTCAACATGCACTTGTGCTATGTTAGCAATTAGTGTAAATGTGGGGGCCTGGTTAAGGAAAATTAATCAAAAGGCTGGAAGGGAGGGAGGGAGGAGGGGTGCGGGGAGGAAATGGTGGGGTGGGATGGTTTTGAATGTTAAAATTGATGGATGTCTTACAGTGTTTGTTAGTAGGATAGTAACCTGGTTATACCTATGGAGAGGTGGCCGAGTGTGCAGAATTCAAGGGAAAGATGTATGTGTGCCTGTCAGAGACTTGGGGCACCCTTGGTGCTTGTAACATAAGGACAAATAGCAATGCTCATATAAATGAAATATACTTGGGTGAGATGGGGATCTAAATGTTATATCATGGAATGTAAAAGGTATAGCAAGCCCAGTAAAGAGGACCGCACTTCTGACTGCATTGAGGCGTGGGGGGGCGCAAGTGGCTTTGCTACAGGAGACCCACTTGACAGACCTGGAGCATGCCAAGCTGGTTAGAAATTGGGTGGAGAAGTGTGTGACGCCTCCTATTCGTCCCATAAAGGGGGTGTAATACTCCTGCACAAAACTTTTGTTTGAGGTGAAGAGGTAGTGAAAAGACCTTAGGGAGGTAGATATGTCTTTGTTACGGGGTCTGGCAAGGCAAAACACTCACGTTTGGGTGTATATACACACCGCAGTATATGATCCAGAGTTTACTCCTCTTTGTTTGGCTTGCTTGTTAAAGAACAATTTCCTGGTCTTATTATAGGTGGAGATTTCAACTGGGTGATGGATGGGGATGGATCATTCGGCAGGGAAAGGGCAGGTAACAGAGGCTATAGTCCAGTGGCAAGTTGGCATAGCAGATTTGGACGTGGTGGATTGCTGGAGGGCTGCTAACCCCACTGAGCGGGAGTATACATTCTACTCCAACCCTCATAAAACGTGGTCCCATTAGATTATATATTTCTACCTAGGAGCTGGATGGGAGAATAAAGGAAATCAGCCACAGTCCCATTCTTATCTCAGATCATGCTATGGTGGTACTGAGATTTACAGGAGGAGGGGTGAGAGAGGCCCACCAACTTGAAAGTTCCCCATGTATTTGGCCAAGGACCGGCATTTAAAGAACATCTGATAGAACAATGGAAGTATTATATGAGATGAATAATATGGGAGATGTTTCTAGGACACTCTCTGGGAGGCAGGTAAGGCCTACATGAGAGGGGCCATAATGGCTATGTAGGTAAAATCAAGAAGCAGAAAAGGAATAAGAGGATAGAACTGGAAGGCAAGTTAAGGAGCTGGGAAAGAGGGTGGGAGGAGGAGAAAGGGAAAGCTCGGAAGTTGCTGACAACAGCGAGGAAGCTTTAAATTCTCTCTTGAGAGAGGAAGCAGGAAGGCGTGGTTTGGCTGCCAGAGAAGAGTCTTTGAATGGGGAAATAAGCCGGTCCCATGTTGGTAAGACTGATGAAAGGGGGTGTCCAACTAGGACCCTACAAATCAAAGGGGGGGGCAACTTATGACCAGGTCAAAAGATATAGCAAGGTGTTTAGCGAATATTTATAAAAATTATATAGGGCAGAGCAAGTTGGACAGGAAAAGGGGATCTGGGAATTCTTGGACAGGGTACCCATACCGAGGATGTCAGATGACCAGAAGGAGATATTGAACGGCCTATATCACAGTGGAGATATTAAGGGCCATGCAGAAACTGCAGGAGGAAAAGCCTGTGGACCAGACGGATTTCCGTTGAGTACTACAGGATTTGGGGGTCAGTGGCAGATGTGTTGAAGGAAATATTTGGGAGAGGAGGGACAGGTTCCAACATTGCCTGATTCGTGCTATGAGGCCAATATTTGTTTGATTCATAAGAGTGGGCAGCAGGGGTCGGAGTGTTCAGCTTAACGGCCGATATCTCTCCTCAATGTGGATACGAAGATTCTGGCTAAAGTTCTGGCCATAAGACTGGAGAATTTATTGCTGGACATAATCCACCCAGACCAGATCGGATTCATTAAGGGACGGCAGTCCTATCATAATGTACGGAGATTGTTAAATGTTATTTGGTGGGTGGGACAGGCTGGAGTCTGGATGGGGTACTCTCTATGGACGCTGAGAAAGCATTTGATAGAGTGGAATGGGATTACCTCTTTGAGGTAATGGGCGGTTTGGTCTGGGGGACTAGTTTATAGGGTGGGTTAGAGCCATGTACTCAAAGCCCTCGCGCACGAGTAATGGTAAACGGTTGTTTCTCTGAGAAGTTTGAATTAAGGAGAGGAATTAGACAAGGGTGCCCTCTACCCCTATTGTTTGCCCTAGCGATTGAACCCTGGCGTCGGCAATCGCTGCATGAGGCGTGGTAGGAGTAAGGGATGGGAAGGAGGGAACATAAGGTGGCGCTTTATGCCGATGATATGCTTCTGTTTTTGGGGACATGGGTGACTCCTCAAGGCACCTGATGGATATTATTGGAAAATTTGCTGATTTTTCTGGGTACAAGATTAATGTCAAGAAGTCTGAAATAATGGGATTCCCAGATATTAGTCTGGGGCGAGCACAGAGGTTTTAGTGTTGTTAAGACTGACTTCAAGTATCTAGGGTTACATATCGACGGAAGTGGGAAGAATTGTACAAGCTGAACTATCACCCACTAATCAAAGTGATATTGGCAGAACTGAAAAGATGGTTACACTTGCCCATATCCTGGATTGGGAGGATCAATCTCATTAAAATGAACATTATACCTCAGATATTATACCGATGCAAATGCTGCAGGTGAGATTAATACAGAGGATGTTAAAAAGATTGGAGAAAGGGTTTGTGGAATTCATACGGCAGGGAAGAAAACCCAGAATAAGTCTGGCAAGACTTAAGGCGGATAGATCTAGGAGGGCTTAACTTTCGAGACCTGGGTGTGTACTACAGGTTGGTGCAACTTAGAAGCGTAGTGGATGGATCCACAGGCTGGAGGTAGCTAGCTGGGTGGGGCTGGAACAAGAAGGGGTCCCTGAGAGGATATCAGCATACCTACACAGTAAGGGGCTACTGGTGTATAGAAGAATGGGGAAGATTAATCCATTGGTGTGGGAGACGTTGGAGGCCTGGGGTCACTCATGGAGGCAAGAGGGACTAGTTCAGAGGAGACAATCTTGCTCCCAATTGCAAGGAATCCTTTTGGTTCCAGGAATGGAGGACAAGGGGTTTCTGGAATGGGAGAAAAGGAGGAGTGGTGTGTTGGAACCTTGCTGGAAGAGGGGAGCTGAGTGAGTTTAATAAGGTTAGTAGAGATAAAATTAGGGCTTCACATTTATTCCGGTACCTTCAGGTGAGGCGTATGTCAGGGGTTGAGCAAAGGGGGCGTGGGATTGTGCCCAAACAGAATAGAGCAGGTGCCAAGTCAAGCCAAGAAAGACTCAAAGGGTTCATCGGAAGGTTACTAAGCAAGGCAAGTTAATTTGCCAGATCTGACAGGCCCACAAAAGCCTATGGGAGAGGATTTGGGTTTGCTGATATCGAAAGTAATTGGGAGTTGGTATTGGAGATGCCAGAGGAATCATGATATGTAATAAATTTAGGAGGCTTTTTTCAATTCCTGCACAGAATGTATGGCTACCAGTCGTGGTACACCAGATAATACCCTAAGGTATCGCCAAACTGTGGGCTAGATGTGGCAGGGGTTCAGGCACTTTCTACCATTGTTTCTGGACATGCCCAGTTCTGGTTAAGTTTTGGGGAATGTAGTACAGGAGGTAAATAGGGGGTAGGGGCCGTCTATCCGTGATCCCCTGATTTGTCTGTTTGGGGTGGAAATGAAAGTAGGAGAGGAGGAGGAATGGCAAGTTTTACCTAGATGGGTCAGAGTTGTGTTTGTGCTGGCTAGGCACTGCATTCAGAACACTAGGTTACTGAAATGGACCTACAATGGTAGATTGGAGGAGGTTGGTTATGAGGTCACTGGCCCTGGAGAGGTTTACATGGGCAGTTAGAGGTGGGAGGAGAGGTTTATGAGGAATGAGCCCCATTCCTGGTGACTGAGCATTTATGAAAATATAATGCTCCATACAGGATGGGATGTCTAGGGTAATGGGGTTGCATGAATTGAATCCAGTACCCCGAGGTGGGGACATTCGGAATGTACAACTGCTTATTGGGGCTTTTCTTTGATGTGTCCTAGGCCCCTCCCTTATATTAAGTACTGCAATTGGAGGATTATCCTCCTTGTCTGATATTGTGAAGTGCTAGGCAGGGAAGGAAGGAGCTCACAATGCACAGGGGCTTGGAGATAGTGTGACCAAGTGTTTGAGCCTATTGTAAATTTAATTAGGGTAATGTATCAAATGAAATAACTAGGTATTTGTTTCTTGTGTGTCTATCGGTATTTGTTTTTCTGTCTACTGTCCAATGTAGCGTTGTATTATGTTTTGTTTTTTTTTTCCTTTGTTTTGTGATGGAACACTCTAATAAACAAAATTTTCAAAAAATAAATAAATTATTTTTCGTATGAAGGGATCCTCTCTTATATGGGCCAGTTCCTTTTTGTATTGCCATACAAAAAAGAAAATCGACTCATGAAAAAGATTGAAAATGTATAAAACACACATTTCAGAGTCATTTTCCAAAAAGTAACTAATTTACAGCGGGATCCCTATTAGCACAATACATGAACTGGTGTCTTTGTAAGATCTCATTTTATGGGTTTCCATCAAAACTTAAAAAAAAAACAGATACAAGATGACGCCATACAAAACAAAATTTTTCTCACAAAAAGTATTGCCCCAATCTTTTTGTATGGAGCAAATTCTTCTCGTTCAAACAGCTATCCAAAAGACCATACTGAGCATGCTCAGAACAGAAATATCAAATTCTTGTAACTTCGGCATGGATTGATATTTTTCACCAAACCAACAAAACACACCACTTTGGGCCAAGCCCTTTGTAGTCTGAAAATTTCCAGAGCAAAATTCAAAACTGCCTGGGCACTAGGAGATGAGAAAAACAAGGAAAAAAATAATCTTTTCACTTTTTGCTACCCAGATCTCGGTATCTACAGATTCGATTGGAACAAAACTTGGTAAATCAAGAGATCTTGCCCCAAAGACCGCACATGCAAATGTCATACAAATCTGTTAAATGGTTCTGAAGCTATTACAGTGCAAAGACTGGTTTAACATAAGAAACCCCCTACTCAACCCTAACTATTGTGGCCTTGCACCACTATATGTATATAAAATACATGGATGAGGATTTTTCCCCATACAAAAGGCCACCAGTTGTTTCCTTGTATACCTACAAGTAAATTGTCAAAATAAAAGTATATAATAACACTAATCAACCAATTAAAAGTATATACCTATGCTAATTAAACATGTATACCTACAGTACATAAAACTGTATGGGACCACACTAAGTACAGCTAAGTACTGCATAAATTAACTAATAAAACATCAATGAACAATGCCTCAACCTACAAATGAGCCTCAAAAATATAAATATCTGAACTGTTCAGATGCAGCTAGCAAAAACATTACATACTAAACTCTGGGAAAAAACTGTTTCAGAATAACTGTCACAAACATGGATATTCGAGGCTCACAGCACTTACCAGCTGCTATGCCTTTGCCGATGTTCAGTCCAGGCCTCCAGTCTACAGATTCCATGCCCCATGATGCCATCCATGCCACACTGCTGCGTGCATGTGGCTCCCCTACCAGTGGTGGCTCTTCACATAGCTTCCGACCCCATGTTGCTATCGAACCAGCTGTTCACAGTCCAACCAGCCGCACTAGCATACTGTTCACTACCGCACCTACCACATGCCACCACTGAAGTAAAGGGAAGACCACCTCAGACACACCCTTACATACTGAGGATCTGTTTCTAGTATTGTTTAAAACTTGTGTCACTAGGTGCCTATTTTTGGACAGATTTAACATGATTTTAAAGAGCTTTTTAACATGACATTCTGGCTTGTAACTTTGGAATTAACATTTTGATTACACTTGACTATTCAGTTACTGGACTTGGGTTATCACTTTTGGGGTTATTTATCCCTTATTCTGTTTAACAGTGCACTGTATTTTATTTATTGCTTTTAATGATGTATCTACTATTTGTACAATTTATAGTACTATCAGTATTTTGCCTGCACTAAGTCCACAATATATGATACAGGCCTTTTGATTTTCAAGCTACCTAATAGCTATCAGTATATTATATTGAATTTTACCAAATTAATATTTTGGTATAGACCTCATGTAGCAGAGATGGTTAACACTTGCTTACAAACAAGAGCAGGCAATACCCTCTCTCTGTAGTGTGGAGATCCACAACTCTCCTCACAAATTTATGGAAAAACACACAGAAGTTTAAAAGACTAAAGCAGACCAATATCACAGACTGCAGGCCAGATATTCAAACTTTGCCCTGGGCTAAATTAGCACTGCTCGGCATGCTAAATTAGCCCCGGAACCAATAGCCCACCATATTCAAAAGGATAGCATCGGTGCCAACCTGCTGAATATAGCATACTAAGGATGCCAGGCAAACTGTGCTGGGAGAGCAGTACAAAATAGCCTGGGAATAAGACACTCTGACAATAGCAACCAGGAAGTGTAAACCACAACAGCATCCCAGTTCACAGTGATGTGAAGAAAGGTAAGGTGAACTATGTGGCCAAATGTGTGTGCTAGCAAAGGAGTGGTGTCAGTCAAGCTGCAAGCATTAGCGCATATGATATTACATTGTGCAGAAATGTACAATGTTTCTGAAATGTTTGTGTGGCACCAACACATTTTATGAGTTTAGCGCCAGAGCTGAGCCATTTGCTTGGCACAATCTGTTGCCCAGGGCAAAACTTTGCTACAATCAAAAGTGACATGCAAATGAGCCTACTTAGGTAGTCTGTGGGAAAGCATCCAGATTAGCATCTCATTATGACTTGATTTGCATGCAGTTTACCAGTGCTATTGCAGGTCCCACAGCTCCACCTGTAGGTCAGTATGGAAGTACAGGGCCTGGCTGGGTCTGCCCACAGCTCCAACTGTAGGTCAGTTTAGAAGTACAGAGGCTGGTTGGGTCTGCCCACAGCTCCACCAATAAGGTTAGTCTGATAGTGCATGGTGGTAGCTGCAGGCTACACTTGTACAGTACAGCATAGAATATTGTACACCAGGGGACTACACAGCATAGGCAAAAGTGGTGGTGGTGCTGCATGCAACTGTCAAACTGTAGTTCATGCTACAGTGCACAGCGAGACACTACAGTGGCAAAGGGGCCAGTAGTGTGAGGGACACAGCAATGCCTATGGTGTGTAGGGCAGTGATGACCACTGCACTGCATACAGTGACAGGCCCAATTTGCAGGTGTTTACTGACAGTGGACATTACTGTTATGCTGTTGTGAGACACACAGATGCTGCACCGCTAGCATGGGATACTCACTGTGACACACGGCTGGATGTGTGTGCTGTGGTGTCTGTACAGATGTGCAGTATGTGGCTGGGGGCACATAACCTCAGACAGGCACACTGGTGTTGGGGTATTCCCAACACTGGCCCATTTGCACTGTGTGGCTTGTCCCAGTCTTGTGGCCACACCTAGTCTGTGGTGCAGCCTGGCCACTTATACACCCTCCTCTCAACACCTCCATGCCCACAGTGCTGCATCGTGCTGGCATCTGTTGGTGTCCATTGAAGGGTGGTCTGCAGGTGTGTGCTGTGGCTGCACTGCATGGTGTCCACTGGGAGCAGGTCACCACTTACTGCCTGGCATGGCTGGGACTGGTGGCAAATGATGGCATCATAGGGATGCCATCCTTGAGCAGCATGTTCCTCTGTCTGGTTTATTTCTATCGTCATACTTACTGGTTAGGGTCACACAAAGCTACATAAAAGTTACACAAAGCCACGCAAGTTGGTTTGCCCAGAGTTAAGACTACCTTCTCCTGGGCGGTAATTTGCACCATGCAAAGTGTTGCACTAAGTCGCACAAAAATGCTTTGCACAGTGCTATTACTTGAGTATGGCATTGCGCTTGTATTCATGTACACACACCCTCAGTTTGCCTCTTGCATACATTATAATTTTAGAACCACAAAAAGGCTTGCACTCAAATAAAGTCAGTGACCACAGTCTGTGGGTGTGTTTTGTGATGTCCAGTCCATTTTGGTGAGAATAAAATATATTTTTATCTGCATTACTGTGGTCACTGACTTTATTTTTGAGTGCAAGCCTTTTTGTGGTTCTAGATTTGTAATTTTAGCTTACGCACCAGTTTCACAGGTGAGCCTCTTTGCCTGGTTTAGTGCGTTATAATTTTTCCCAGCACTAATGCAATTTTTCGCTCTTTGACTTTCTGAATATAGTGGACCCATGCTAACCTTGCATAAGCGGTTTGTGCCCAGCGCAAAGTTTTGAATATCTGGCTCTTGATCTTTTGTGTCTGCATGAAACCTGGCATAAAAGCTAATAATATTTCCTTAATGGATTTCAGTTATTTCATAATCCAGGGGTCAAGGATATTGGATACGGTAGATGTTCTGATGGCTTGGTAACTTTAATTAAAGTGAGGACATTTGATACTACTGACCTCCTATATAAATCCCCAAATTTATTGTAATCTCCGTTCAAAAACAGAAATTCAAACTTATCGTAATAAATTGTTATGTCCCTCCATCTCACTCCAAATATTATAACCCAGTTATCTAGGTTGAGTTTAGAGACTTACTTGCAAACATGAAACTTCATTGTGCTGACTGTGAACTTCTTGTTTTGGGGTCTATGAATGCCAGAATTGGGGAATACAAGGTTTTACTGATAACTCCGTATTGGTTACCTCAATTAGCCACCTGTTATGACATTGAGGACATCCAGGAATAAATGTATTAACAAGTCAGGTCTATTTCTCCTAGACGTCCTAAAATAATTGTCTTTTTGCATTAAATGGTAGGCCAAAAGGTGACTTGGAAGATCATTGTGCTTATTGTTCAGCCTTGGGTACCACATTAATAGATTTAGTATTATGGTCTGGTAATTTGGAAATCTGGAGCAGCCTCTATATTCCCATTAGGGCAGAAAGTGACCACATGCCAGTTATGTTAAGTGGCTTACCAGTCCTTTGTAAACAATCCCTTGAAACAATTGCCCCCTTTACAGACTGTAGGTTGAACAAAAATTAATCTGGGACTGCACCCTAGAAGAGCATATAATGAATCTAAGTATGAGCATGTTAGCATTGATTCATTTGAATAACCTTGTGCATTTAACAGCAAGTCATATTTGGCAACAATTTAATCTTATCCTCAAAACATTAAGGAAACCCTATATAAACAGGTTTACATAAACAAATGCGTAACCAACAGACAAGGTGGCAGTTCCCAGAGCAATGTATGCGCACCAGAAATCAACAAAACAAACTGCACAGAGCAAGAAAATCAGTTTCAAGTTGTTTTAATCCATCAATGAAATGCTCTGCAGTTATATCCATTCACCAACAGTGAAGTCGGCTCTCCTCCTAGCGCTTAGCTTATGCAATAGGCTTCATCAGGAGTCTGCTGAAATTGATTTTCCTTGCTCTGTGCAGTTTGCTTTGCTGATTTCTTGGTGCATACTTTGCTCTGGGAACTGTCATGAATTATGGGGACTATCTGGAAGCAAAAATCAATTTAAGATATTAAACAAAGAAAGAAAATAGTATAAAAATATTCTAAAAAGAAAAAATGAACATGTCAATATGCTCAGTGGGATAAAATGTTGAAGACTATTACAGAAAAGCGTATGAAAAGTTTTGGCAACTAGTGGCCAGGGGCACTAATAACTTCAAAATACTGCCGACTCATATTTTAGAGGCACAATGGATACAACATTTCAATGTAATTGTTTGTGATCCGCACAATAAAAACTCCTTATATTTAGCACTTGCTGAATCCAGAAAGTTGAATACTTTAAAATTTCCATCAAAGACATATACTTTGCTATAAAATCCTGAGATTAAAAGGCCCCAGGCCCAGGCATGATCCCGCAGAGGTCTTTGTATGTAATACTCCAGGATGGTGCAACCCGCTGGCAATATTCTAAGTGTCTGATAGATAATTTTGTTCCACACTTATGGAAGGGTGCTGAGTGTACCAATCCATACAAAGGTGACTTCTCTGACCCATCCATGTACAGACCGTAAGTCTATTGGATCTTAACCCTACAGGGCCGTGGACTAATATATCAGTCCAAATTCCTATATGTTCTAATTCTGTTGGCAGCCTAAGGATTAACTCAAAAATCTTTGCTCAGATGTTAACTCGCCTCTTGCAACAAATAGAAATCACAGGAGGATTAAGTGAACTACAGGTAGGTTTTAGACAAGGATACTCAACGACTGATTGCTTTATCTTGAGACACTTATTTGAGAAATGTTCATCCCTGAGAAAACAAACTATTTGTTGACTATATAGAGACTTCTCTGCAGCCTTTGATTCAGTTTCTAGGAAAATTCTTTGGTCTCTTATGTCTCAATGTGGCATAAATCCATCATTAATTAATATAATATTGAACCTCTACAGTGAAACTTGGGTGACTGTTAGATTTGGACCAGGGCCAGTGCTCCAGTATTTATTTTTTAACAAACAAAGGTGTAAGACAGGGTTGTGTGTTGGCCACATCTCTCTTTGTCTTTGCATAGACAGTTTACTCAGGAGATGGGAAAACTTGACTCAGATTCCCTAAGATTCTTGATTATCCGTGACTGACATTAGCCTATGTGAACAATGTGATTTTAATTTCATTATGCAAGAAAGGTCTTCAAAACAAATTGAATTACATAGCAACCTGTGCTACAGAATTACAATTACAAATTAACCATTCAAAACCAAAATTATGATTTTTGGACAAAACAATCCCTAAAGTATCTGGTATGTAGGAAATCAAAGGTTAGAATTCTCAGGGACAAATAATTATTTAGGACTGTCATGGTCCCTGATCAGTTTCTTGATCAAGCTAAAACTCCTACTTGGAAGTGATTGAGATGAACCCCAGCCCCATGGCACAAATGTATGCATTACCTCCTCTACCCAGTCCACCTGCTCAATTCAAAAGGATTAAGAATAACCCATATGAACATCAATAGCCTGAGACCAAAATTCATGAACTGGAAGCCTGGGTGAATCTTTACTCCCAGATGCATTTGCAATTGGAAACCTGGCTCAAACCACATGTACTAGACCATGAGATTGAGTTAAGAGGTTTAAAGATATTCAGGCAGCACAGACTGGGCAAAAGGAGGAGGAGTTCTGATCTACATTAGATCCTCCTGAACTGCTTCCAAGGTGATAACCCTGCCCTAAAATACAGCAGTTATGAAATGGTATTCATAACACTGATGATGGGAGGTACCAAACCCCTGATGATCGGATGCATGCATAACCCGCCCCAAGCAGCTGGCGCTGCCCTAAACTCTCTTCTCACTGTGCTGCCCGATCTCCCCAAGGGTGAGAAAGGTAATACTGGCGATTTTAATATACATTGGGGCCTCAAACAAATGGAGAACTAAAGAAATTACTACTAGAAGCTGATCTAACTCAGTTAATTCATGAGCACAGAGCACACCAGACTGAACACAAACAGGAAATCACTCTACGCTAGACAGGATCCTGGCCTCAAAGCCAGATAGCATTAGACTGGCAGGTACATTTGCAGATGCTCTAAGCAACCACTCACCAGTGTTCACAATACGGACAAATAATTTTCAAGTCCCCCACCTAGAATACTCTGGGCCTGGAACTTCTCTAAGTTTGTTACAGGATCCTTCTTAGACTCATTAACTGAGGTAATTGGATTTACATCAAACAAGCCCCAAACATAGACACCATCTTAGACTTCTTCATAAATAACTTCCTATCTGCAGCAAACAAGCATGCCCCACTGAAAAAATCAGGGTAAAGGTCAGGATGCTAGGTGGCTATCCCAGGATCTGAAAAAAATTCATGAAGGAAAGAGACAGGGTGTGAGGGAACTTTAAAACCACCAGTCAATCCAAGGCCTGGTAGAACTACATGGAATTATGAAACAAATGTAAGAGAGAGCTAACAGCAAAAAATGCTATGTCAGAGATCTCCAGAAAAAATCTCTCAGAGCCAAGAACATTTCTGGTCACAGATCAACCCTCTCATCAAGGGTAGTCCCACCCAGAGAGACTGTGCTATAACAGCCAATGGTGCCCACCTAAAGAACCCTGTGGATGCTGCCAATGCAATCAACTGTTACTTCACAGATCTAAAAGACAGCAACATTTCCCAAGGAAGAACAGACAGCTACAAACATACCTTGAACTGCTTCCCTCTGCCACTGGGTTCACTCTTTGGCTGTTTGAGGGGTCAATGGCGGACCATACAGCGAGCGAATTCTGTGGCTGTGGGGCTCACCAGACTACAAAGCCCATGCCGCCCACCACTACAAGACAGCAATATTTCCTAAGGAAGAACAGATGGCTGCAGGTGAGAGCTGCCAGGAGCTGAAGATACGGGAGCTGTTTTATCCAAGACTTGCTGAACAATGCACAGTATTGACTGCATTTCGACTGTTCTTTGCCACAAACTTACCTTGAACTACTTCCTCTGCCACTGGGTTCACTCATCGGCTGTTTGAGGAAGTTCGGCAGTGGACCATACAGTGAGCCAAATTCTGCTGGGGAGGGGCTCAGACTTCAAAGCCAACATCACCCATGGGCACGAGTGCCGTGGCATGAGCGGACTGAGTGGCATGAGCGCCACTCAGGGGAGGAAAGCTGATTGTTCTTGATATAAAAATATGGGGTTAACTAAAATATACAAACATGCAGCTAGCAATATTGATGGGAAGGTGGTTTCTACTGGGTTTCTGTTTAGTGACTTCCCAGTTTATGCTTAAAGAAAGAAAGTGATGGTGTAACTAAGGGTTCAGTATATATGACATTATGGGGATATAATCAGCAGAGGGAGAGCAACATGGTGAAAAGACATAACCAATTCACTAATGAGAGACAGTTGGTCACCAGATACTTCATTAGCATGCAGAACGTTTTGCAGCTAGATTTGGAATAAAATGTTTTATTTTCATTTCTCTTCTAGCACAAAGTGGAGACATCGAATCTAACCCAGGACCAAGGGAGAATATAGGATTTCAATAACTCATGAGAATGTAAGAAGTTTAGTGAATAAAGTAGAAGAGTATAGGACATAGGCATCGAAGGGCAAAGCAAGATATATTGGCAATCTCAGAGACCTGATTACACCAGGGAATAGGAAATCAAGAAATACAAATAGTAGGATACAGTCTTGAAAGAATGGATCGTGGCAGAAGGGGGCAATGTTATACATTAAAAATAGTTTAGGCCCTTCCGGGTCATTTTAAAAGAAAGCATTAAGGGAATTGATTGCTTAATGATAGAACTTTCAATGGTCAAATTAATAGTGGGAGTGTTTATGTCCCTCCTAAAACAAAAACACTGATACTCTGGCCAATTTATTAATAGACAAAATAAAAGATCATAGAGTTATATTAACAGAGGACTTCAATGCAAATTGAAAGCAACTAGGAGGCATAAAACTGGAAAATAGCTTTGAAGCCCTAGGTTTCGATCAGATAATTCAATCTCTAATAGATGTTTAAACAACAAAATCAAGGTTCTGTATTAGGTCTATTCTTTGTTTCCCAAGATTTGATCGTTAATAGTTGGGAAATTTTACCCCTAAACCTAGGTGACCGTAATCCTATAAGATGTAGTCTGCTTATTCAACATCCTCAAAATAATCCCAAATCAATACTTGTTCGACAAAGGGATTTAAAAAAGTTTGGAGGGAATCATTTAGAAATAGTCTAAGGAATTTCTATCGGGATAGAGAGTGTTTTTAATTCGGATATTAACTTAGCAATGCAAAATTTATATACTCTTTAATATAATACAATTACATGCACCTAAAGTGTTAAGAAAAAAAAAAAAAACAGGAAAGTGAAGTGCCATGGTTATCAGACAAGTTAAAACCTTAATACGAATACGAGACCAAGTTTGGAAAAAGCTTGAAGAACTAACAGCTGAAGACTGGGACAGGTATACATTTTGGAGGAACAAATGTAAAGGGAAGTGAAACAAGCAAAAAAGTGCTATTACTTTAAGTTAAACAATGCTAAGGGTCCCAAGAAGTTTTGGAGGTGTGTCTCAGAATTAAAAAACAGTCAAAACAAATAACTGTCAAATTTAGTAGAAAGGAGCACCTTAGGGAAGATCCAAAAGAGGTTGCTAATATATTTAATACCTATTTTTCCTCCCTGATTTAAAAATACCTAAACTTAACAAAAGACCTCAGATATCTCAGTAGCCAAAATAACTGAAGAAAGAGAACACAGACAGAATTAACAAGGGATACAGCACCTCGCTTTAGATTTGTAAACTTAACAACTAAGGAAGTCGAAAAAGCTACAGAAACTAAATGTCCCTAAGGCAGGAGGTTGGATGGTTTGGAGGCCAGGTTTTTGAAAATAGGGGCAGATATACTTGGTCCTATTATAACTTACTTATTTAATTGGAGCCTATGCAGTTCAACAGTTCCTGAGATATGGAAGATGGGAAAAATAATTCCCATCTTCAAGGGAGGGGTTATAGTACCATTCCCTCAAAATATAGGCCGATAGCCTTGCTCCTTATCCTTTCTAAGGTCTTGAAAAAGAGGACATTATCAGCTTAGTCAGTACCTGGAACAAAACCAGATACTGACAGAGTATCAACATGGTTTCAGGACAGGAGGTCCACAGACACCACCTAGCAGACTTTAACAGCTTAGTAGCGACTTCTCTAAATCAGGAGGAGCACTGGAACAGTCTTTGTGGACCTCAGCAAAGCATTTGACCTGGTATAACATAACACAAACCTTTGTTCAGGGGAGTGCCACAAGGATCCATTCTTGAACCATTGCTCTTCTAATCTATATCAACAACATTGATGTGGGTATCAACAAGCAAAATACATCTGTTTGCTGACAACACAGTGGTTTACTTAAGTCGTCCGACTGCGAAGCTGCCTGTGCAGACTTACAAGAAGAATTTAACCAGCTTCAGCTACTACATAAACAGCTCCTCTTAAATATGAAAAAGACGAAGGCAATGTTGTTCACACCTTATAGCCAGTATGACTAATCCTGCCAGCTCCGGGATGCCTCTGATCACCACAATTCTAGGAGAGAAATTGGATTTTGTCCCTAAATTTAAATACTTAGGAGTGTGGCTAGACCAGAATCTCACATTCTCTGAGCATGTTGAAGTTCTGGCTAAGAAACTAAGGCAGAGATTGGGTCTATTCTACAGAATTACTCATTTCCTCACTTGTGATGCCAAGCGGAACTAGTCCAATCTACTTTGCTCCCCTAATCAACTATGGTGATTTTCTATACAGCCACTGTCCTAAAGTTTCGCTCATCAAGCTGGACACGCTGTTTCACAGAACCATCAGGTACATTACCAGTCTTCTCCTCTACCCATCACTGCCTTTTATACAAAGCTGTAGTATGGTCTTCACTTACATTCAGGCGTGAAAGAAGCAGTCCTTTGGACCTACAGAGCTATCTTAAAAAGGCTCCCACATTACATTACTGAATGTCTTCCCATAAGTGAGCTGGGACCTTATGGCCTAAGGAGATCATATATCTCCTTATGCATCCCTAAAGCTTCCACCCGCTTTGGCAGAATGGCCTTTAGCTTCTCGTTGATGACCCTATGGAACAAAATGCAAAAAATACTGAAACTAAGTTACCTCCATAGTGTTAACACTTTCAAGGCACTTTATGCCCAAGGTGTGTGTGAACACTGCAACTGCCCCGACTCCTATCATTAACTACTGGTAGCTCACTCCCCAGAATTTGGCCTTAATTATGCCCTACCCTACCCCAGGTCATTTCATGCTTGTTTATTAATCCGTATGTATTTATTACCTCCAGTCCCTGTACCCCTATTGCGCGTTACAGGTAAGACTCTGACATTTGAACCCAAAGCGTAAAATCTGTACCCCTGGGTGGTTGCACCTTCACAAGCCACCTTCCGTGACCACTTGCCCAGTCTCTTCAACAAATTACCACTAAGGCTGCCAACCAATCGGATCTGCGAATGCCTTCGGCTCTTGCTCTGATTGGCTCCTGCAGTTCTCTTGGGTGATCCTTCCAATGCGGTGAAAAAACTGAATGATCTGCAGTACTCGCTAATACAGCTGTAACCACCTCAGCCTGACCGATGTCATCCTTCCACATGGCTAAAGAGTTCTATCGGAAGTATGAGTGATTAAGCCCCCTCTTGAATCATTGACCGTGACTGGCCTCAGGTGCCTTAGCGTATCCATTCCATCCATGTCCTGTGACCTTCCCATGGCCTGATGGTATGTTGAACCTGGACAGCTAGCGAGGGCATCGAGCATGGATTAAATATCACGGTGAGGTACTGTCCGCCTGTGCACAGTACCTTGCTCACACCATCCTCTGTTATGTTGTGGTACAGCCACCCCAGCCCAATGTAAGGCTCCTTGAGGATGCAGTGTTAGGGCCTAGCAGGCTGCCTCGTCCTGCTTCCTCCAAGCATAATCACACCTGCTTTCCACATTTGTGAACCAGTCAAGAAAAAGCTGTATCATTTACTTCTGTCTGTCTGTCTTGATAACGATGTGTGTGTCTCTCTGTCCCTTCTCTCCTATGAAAATTACTATATCAATATCCATCTCTATAGCTCCGTTTCTGCTGCTCACTGGTCTTATCAATGCTCTAGAATCAACTGTAAAGTTATGTGTATGTTTCCTGATTTTGCACTTACACTATGTTTTATTTCTGCTGTAAATATTGATGTTTGTTTTGTAATATAATCTGGATTTAACCAGGTCCATCTTGCAAATGAGCTTGCTCAATGATGTTCATCTGGATAAATAAAGATTTGATTGATTGATTGATAGATAAAGGCCTATTAGAGAAACTAAGTGAGGTGGGGGTTCAAGAAGAGCCACTAAAGTGATTTCAGTCATATCTGACTGACCGCAAACAATGTGTGTCCTGTGGGGCTGCTGTTTCAGGCCTGGTAGAGATCAACAGAGGTGTCCCCCAGGACTCAATATTGGGCCCACTGATGTTCAATATAGGTAAATGGTCTGTCAGCAATAATACAACACAGTGGTATAAGATGATATGCAGATGACACCGTATTAGTGGCATCTGCAGATGACTCTAAGGGCATAGAACAGCAGCTCCAGATGATCTTGACACTTATGGAAAAAAAAAGATGAAAGTCAACTGCTTCTTAATAAAAAAAAAAAAAATGCATGGTGTTTTCTGTGGGTTACACTCACAAAAGAAAGCCTGAGGTGGAGCTTCAATTCATGGATGGGACTTACATAAAAATTAAAAATCGGCTAAGGATTGCAATTGGAACCCTACTACCCATGAACCATAAATACTTGGGAGTTGCAGTGGACACCAGATTAACATATGTTGACCATTATATATGTTACAACAAGTAAAGAAGGTAAGCCAGAGATTGGGGGCATTAAGAAGGGTATCTGGATCCCTTACAGTAGAAGTAAGAAATAAATTGATACAATAATTGCTAATACCAGTCTTAGTGTGTGGTTCCATTGTATACAGTATCGTGAACTCTACCGGACAGCTTTAGACAGATTGGATTAAATATATTATAGATTTGGGAAATTCATTACAAAAGTGTTCAAGCACACACCACTATAACATGTATAGCAAACTTGGGTGGCTCAAACCAGAAGAAAAAAGAGCTTACCAGTGGTTAATATTCTGTCATAAGCTTATATTTCTACAGGATAAATACCCTTAGCTCATGTGGTAGAAATAGAACCTCCTCTAAACAGTTGACTAGCCGAGAGTAACCTCCATAAAGTCTCCTTGATTAAATTGTGCAATAGATTAGGAGACATTACCCTACAAATAGTTTAGCCAGGCACTGGAATAATCTTCCATATGAACTGAAATCAGTAACCAGTTTACCTGTTTTTAAGGTATCCTTGTATAATTACTTCAGCTCATCCTGTTCTTGTTTCAGATATAAATTATTTTAGTCTATCTTGTTGAGATGTGATGTTTTTGTTGTTTATGCATTTTTAAATTTGCACCACAGGACATTGTTGGAAATATGGATGAAACCCTAACAATTTGTATCCTGTATAAAAATAACATTTTAATCAATCAATCAATAAATGGGTTCAAGGCTCTCCACACAGGGCTCCCCTATCCACCCTACCCGACTCTACTAACCTCCTCCTTCCCCAAACTACCATTTCAAGTTGTTAAAAAAAACAAGGTCCTAAAACTACTTATGAACCTAAGACCCCATGTTTCAGCCAGACAAGACAAGCTGGAACCAAGACTGCAACCCAGCCATAGCTGCTCCAGTCTTGTGGCTGCTCAGTAGATCCCTCCTTGAAGGAAAGTCTCACTCTGGAAAGTGGCCCTGGTTACGGCCACCCACAAAGGTGGATCACGTGAACATGTGGAAAACTATCGTCCCATATCAATCCTCTCCATCCCACGTAGGTACTAGAGAGGGCCATCTATAACCAAATAACATATTACATTGAGAGGAACAGTATATTTATGCCTAGACAACATGGCTTTAGAAAAACCATGGCACAGACACTGCCCTTATCTACCTCATTGATCTTATCTTCACAGCTCTCGACAAAGGCTAGCCCACTGGATCAGTCTTCATAGACCTCACCAAGGCCTTTGACCTGGTGAACCATCAGTTGCTCCTCACAAAACTCAAACTCATAGGCCTAGACTGTCTGACAGTTCGGTGGTTTACAGACTACCTTCAGAGGAGATCCCAATTTGTCGGATGGCAAGGTGCACAATCGGAAAATTGCCAAATTCTCGACAGGGTAGCCCAGGGATCCATCCTGGGGCCCTTACTATTCTCTGTTTTCATAAATGACATGCCAAATCACTGTGGTGAGGTGAACATAATCCTATATGCAGATGATGCCGTGCTCTACAGGACCTCCAATGACCTGAGCTCTTTGAACAATTTACTGACAAGTGACCTGCAACTCCTCGAGGGTTGATTGACTAGCAACAGACTTGTGTTAAATTGTAAAAAACTAAGGCTATTCTATTTCAGCCCTACAAGCCTGGGGCCAGATAGAGCTTCAATCCTAACTCCAGCCTCTAATGGCACAAGGATTGAGGTAGTAGATGCAGTAAAGTACTTAGGCATTACCTTAGACCAGAACTGCACTTTCAAGACACATATCAAACTACTGACCAAGACAGTGAATCAGAAACTTGGACTACTGTACCACCTCAGCCCTTTCCTCACACAGGACTCCGGCTAAGGATTGCAATTGGAACCCTACCACCCACCCTGCTGAATGGGTTACCAGTACTGCTCACCATAAAGGTGGGGAAATATAAAAACTTAGCACCCTATAGCACAGGGTGTGCCAGTTTGCTATGGGGGAGCTCAGCCAAGGGAGTAACACTGCCAGGTACTCCAAGCCCTGTCTTGGCCGACTTTGAAAGAGCGATTTGAGTACCATCTTTATGCTTAGCATTCAAGCTAAGGTCAGATAAGGCACTACCAAGCCTGGCTAAAATGTTATCTGCTAAACAAAACAGGCCCCTTAGATCCTCAACCATCAGCTCCTCAGTGTGCCTAAAGTCAGGTCATCCCAGGGACAGAGAGTCGTTCTCGGCCAGCATCCTGCCTCTGGAACACTCTTCCAGCAAATGCACAGATATGTAATTCCCTCAGGGGCTCAAAAAGGGACTTAAGGCTCATCTGTTGAAAGCTTAACCAATGCACTTGCAACCATTGAAAAATGAAAGTCCTCATTTTGCGACCTATATTTCCCTACTGCAATTTTGTCTGTAACCATGAATGTCACCTATTAATTTTATGTTGAGTGCTGAAAATTGTCTAAAGCGTTAACAAGAATTTGTAATATGAACATTGTAATGTCTGATGTACACTAATCTATGCTCACTGTAATACTGTCTGTTGTAAACTGTGAAAACTTATGGAATGTCAACCTGTAATTGTGTAAATTTATGGAATGTTTCACCTGTGATTAATCCTGGGTTGCCTCGAATAAGGAACGTCATGGTCTCAGTGGGTCTGTTTACCAAAATTAAAATAAATAAATAGACTTTCTTTTTCAATGAATGGTTTATGGGCAGAACATTGTAATAAAATATTGGATCAAATGAAGAAAACTGCATGGGGTCTTAGCAAATTTAATTACAGTTATGGGAGGCTAACTATCAAGTCACTGCTTAATATAATTAAGTACTTTGCCCAGATTCTTTACAGTGTTGAGATCTGGAACACCAAAAATCCAGAAAATGATTTACCCTAGTCTATAAACTCCTGAGATAAGCACTTCGGGTACCACAGTCATGCCCGGCAGTATATATAAGATCTGAATTGGGTATTTCAACTATTAAAGCTAAAATAGATACAAGAAGAATTCAGTACTGGCGAGTATAACCAGATTACCATATTCAAAGGCTGTCCAGCAAGTTCCTAATAGAACAAGCATTTGTCAATGCGAATGTTTGCTTGCTGGTATTAGCATGGAAATGCAGGAGTTAGAGATGCAGAATAAGAATGGCAGTGAAGTATTGAACTTCACGCCACCCTACTCCACCCTGCAGAGGCGGACAGGCATTGGAGTATGCGTTTGGGTCATCGCCCATAACGTTCATGCCATTTCACTTTGCCCTGTCCTGCAGACACTGACACGTGTTGAGGAGTGCCTTGGGGTGTTCGGCTGTACAGTCACCCATTCCATAAGGACATACGCTGAAATGGGTGCAGTATAGGGAGGACAGGGTGAACTGTGGGACCAAGAGTTCAAAGCACACCTTGATGCCTGTCACTGGCTGCAGGGTGGTGGGGTGGGGTGGAATGGCATGAGCATTACAGTAGGCAATACAAAGGCACACCTGATGCCTGTCAGTCTGTACAGAGTGGGGCGTTATGGTTTGACACGCTAATGCCCGGCGTTTGTTGGCATTTACACTACAAATTTTCAACATGGCCTTTTGTGACCCCCACCTCATGAAAGCATTTGGGACCTCTTCATGAACAGTGGCACTATGATTTTGTTAATGTGTCCCAGACTTTGAGTTCCCACAGTGACCATGCCATTCTGCACCAGATGTCTGAAAACAGAGACTGGGCAGCATAGGGAGCTGTGAAGAGATGACAATTTATTTAATTTTATTTAACATACTTTAGGATTACAACCTTTGAGTCAGGGACTCATTTACAAAGGTTCCACGTCAGAGTACAAAAACCAAAAACAAGACTTACAGAATACATAGTTACAGCAAGAAGGAATTATACACGAGTTAAGCACATGAAATTATAGTAACAGCAGTAGTACAAGATAATTACAAACAGACATTTTTCAAGGAGAAAACAGTTTGAAAGTATAGGCAAAGTTCAGTTATTGTCATAACAGATATCAGCTGATATCAACATACGTTAGGCACAGGCTAGCTCTGACTATTTTGGCGCAGTGGAGACTAGCCTAGCACACACACAGTAGCCCAACACAGGCATTGTCAGAAGGGTTGACAGTGATTGTAGCCGTAGATAGGGCTTACCTAGTGGGGACATAGGCACCGTCGAGGTGAGTATATGTTGTTTGAGTGCTACTTTGAAGGGACCTAGGTTGGAGATGGAGGATAAATCATGGGGAGTTCATTGTACCAAGTTGGTGCTCTGAAGGAAAAAGACCTTTGTGCAAGTGAGGTCCTGACTCTCGGGATTAATCATATCTGTTTGCTGGCGGAGTGAGTATTTACCATTGTATGGGAGCATTGGAGTGCAGCAGATACCCCATTGGGGAGAGTCCCAGGTGAATTTTCTTTGTAAGGAGACAGGTTTGGTAGCGTATTCTCTCATCCAAGTCTAGGAGGTTTGCGAGGGAATACAGGGTGCAGGTGTGAGTGCATTTATCTGCCCCTGACAGGAGTCTGCACACTTGATTTATAGCCAGATGGATTTTGTTCAGCGCCATATGATCAGCAGCTGAGTAGATGGTTAGCCCATAGCCCACAAGAGAAAGGACAGATGCAGTGACAGCCAGATTAAGGGCTTCAGGGGGTAAGCAGGTTTTGTGCTGATAGCTGATGACAGGTTGTTTATGTGCTGGTTGGAAGGAGAGGTGGGAGTCAAAGGTTACGCCTAGGTATTTGTGTGTACCTGCTCTAGAGGAAGGAGAGAGTGGGAGAGGATGGATAGCTGCATATTCTTGGCTTTGGTCTGATGGTGGGCAAAAAGCATTGCTTAGTTTTTCACATTAACTATGAGTCTATGGTCTGTGAATCAGTTTTCAATTTGGTTGTACGCATTTTGGAGGGATGGTTGCAGAGAATACGGATCTTGGCGTGAGGCAAAGAGAACTGGGTCATCTGCATACATCAATAGATTACTGGTGCAAGACTTGGGCAGGGCGTTCAGGTAGATGCTGAACAGCAGTGGGCCAAGATTGAGACCTGAGGAACCCCAGAGTGAACAGGAGGACTGGGTGGTGTGTATTTTGAAGCATTGCAATCGGGCTGTGAGGTAGCTAGTGAACCAGGCTAAGGGTCCACTGGATAGGCCAAGGAATTGTAATGTGCGTATGAGTAAGGGTGGGATACAGTGTCAAAGGCCTTTGACAGGTCGATGAAGATGGCTCCCACAAGGTGTTTCCTGTCCAGGGCAGAATGGATATAATTGGAGAACTCAGTCAGGGCCGTGGTGGTGCTGTGACCTGCCTTGAAACCATGTTGTTCCTTGATAGCACATTGTAGGTGAGAAGACAGTCAGTAAGTTTGGTGGCTATAATCTTTTCAAGGGCTTTGGGGAGGATGGAGATGGGTCAGTAATTATTGGGAAGAGTACTATACCACTCTTCAGTATTGGGGTGATGGTGGCCGTCTTCAGGTTGAGGGAACTGCCCAAGACATAGGGAGCAGTTCAGAAAGTCAGTCAATAGGGAGAGAACAGTATCAAGTACAAGCCCTAGGATCCTCATATCAAATGAGTCCTTACAGTAGCAGGAGCCCCTGAGGGTGTTGGTGAGAAATGGCCTAGTTTCTTTCATGGTCACTACTTTGAAGTGGAAGGGGATACTGAAAATGTGGGGCTGGGTTTCTGGAATAGGATCAAAGAAGTTGAGTGGGAGTACAGCACTGAGGTCGGAGAAGGATGCATTAAGGCTGTCAGCTATGGCCTGCAGGTCGGTAGTGGGTACATTGTTTATGTTAAGTAGGGATGGGGGAGAGACCGGGTTTTCCGTTCAGTTCCTTGATGTTGTCCCAAAATAGCCACGAGTTCCCCAGGAGGAAGCTAGGGTTGTTTTGTAGTATTCAGATTTTGCCTGTTTTATAGCCCAGGTGCATTTGTTGTGGGCTGTCTTGTGAAGCCTGCCTATCAGATTGTGAACCAGTGGAAATTGCTTTCCTCCAGAGGTCATCTCTGCATTTGAGCTGATGGAGCAGCTCAGTAGAGAACTCAGACTGCACTGTGCTTCTTGGTCTGAACATTAGAGAAAGGGCATAGATATCACAAGCTTTATTAAATGAACAGGTAAAGTAGTCAAGGGTTTCATCTATGGTTGATGCCCGAGATCGGGGACCAGTCACAGCTGGTTAGGTAATACCAAGTTTGGCGAGGCCACCAGGTCTAAAGCAGCGCCGGGATATTTTGAGTGGTTTGGATTTCTGCTGAAAGCATGACCATGTAAATATAATGGGGAATGATCACTTAGTGAGTCAGGGAGGACAAAAGATTAGAAATTTTGCTGGGACGGTTTGTGAGTAGGAGGTCTAACAGGGTGCTAGAGCCATTGGTGGAGTTCAACCTTGTGGGTTGGTTGACCAACTGGGTAAGATCAAGAGCAGCGAAAGTGTCTTTGATAGGCAAGTTTATGCTGGCAAGCCAGTTCACATTCAGATCACCTACTATAGAGTGCTCTGTATTGGGTGGGAAGCTGGCAATGAAGTCAGTGATAGACTGAATTGCCTGGGCTTGAGTTTCTCGGGAGGATGTATGCCACAATCAAGGTTAGAGGGGCCCTGTAGGGGTCTAGAGTGAGCTTTAGGGAAAGGGCTTGGGCATTGTGGTCAAGTAATGGTATAGGGAGGGTCTGACACCCCCTCCATGCTTACCTACTCTATCAGTTTGGTATAAGGTGAAGCCTGGAAAAGCAACTGTTGAGTCAGGTATTTTTGAAAGCCAGGTTTCTATAAGGGCCAGAATGTCTGGTTGATGTTGGAAGCCAGCAGTGGAGGCCTGTGGTTTTCTTGGGGAGGCTACAGACATTCATTGCTGCTATTTGAAGCCCATGTTGTGAGAAGCTAGGGCTGGGAGAGGCAGGGGCCGGGTTGGGATGGACATTTCCGAGATGAGAAGGAGAAAGACAATGACTGAGCATGGTAAGGGATTGCTGTCTTAGTGTCATCGGTGTTGTTGCCTAGTTTTTGTATAGGTAGAACAAGGGATGGAAAGGGTGAAGAGTGTGGGATGGGATAGGAGTAAGACCCGGCATGGTGGTAAGTGTAGATAGGAGACCATGGGGAGATGTATAGGAGGGGACAGGGTGTGGGCAGCCAGCCTTGGTAGAGTTGGTGGCATCAAAGATTGTACGGAGGTGTGTGCATGGGATGGGTTCTCAAGTGGTAAACTTGTGGGACCAATAAGAAGGAAAAATGTGATCAGGAGGAGCCTTGGACTCCAAGCCGGGGGTGACCAGAGTGGAGCAGTAGTGAGGCAGGTGCCTGATGTAATAATAAGGAAGACATAGTAACATCCAAAATTGTGGCAGTCACCATGGCTTAATGATAGGGTACTGGACTGTGGTGCCGGATGGTACAGGGTTTGAATCCCGGAGAGGGACAGAGAGTTGAGACCCTAGTAAATCCCTAGACTTGGGGCAAGCGCTATCCTGCCGTGGGCAGAAGAGGTTAAAAATACAGGTGTAGCAGGGACTCCTAGAGGAGGCTGGGGAATGACACTAAGTGGTACACTAAGGGGTAGTGGGTCTGGTAAGAAGGATGGGGTGGGAGGTCTGAGGGAACTAATGTGTGGGTGGAGGTAGAAAGTAAGTGGAGGAGCCAAGGGTAGTGGAGTGAGAGGTGGGCAGGAGGCAGGCGGAATAGAGGATGGAATAGCTAGTGAGACAGGGCAACTGAGGACCGAAGCCCTCTAGTGGCCAGACTATATAACCTGCAAATGGGAAACTAGGGACTTAGTTCCTGAGCCAACAGGAAGTCATGTGACCAGGAGGTGCTTAAATTAAGGGTCGAGGTGGGTAGGGCAATCGGCGTGAAGCGCGGCAAGACCTAAGACCCTCCACAAACAGTGGGAGGTGAGTAGTTACCTCTTGAGCCTCTCATGGGGTCTGCATTGCCTTGTGTGTGCTACTGCAGGCAGAAGGAGCTGGAACTGTGTTTGGGGATCCGGGGAGGCCTAATGTAGAAAGGGAACAAAGGTTTAGTTAATATGCAGCAGGAGGCTTCGGCTCTATCAGCATGCAGCAGGCTCTTACCACTTTCAGATACCTTGCTCTCAACTGTGCATGCGCCAACTATTGGGAGGGACGCCAAAATGGAGATTCCCCTGTAATCACGACTGAACTCAGGTACAGAGTTACATTACAAATACTAAAATTACCATTCATAAACTGCTGTACAGGGCCATCCCACTCAGACTAAAACGTTAGCTGCATGCACGAGCTTAGTACAACATTCCAATCACACACATGAGAGCATAAAAGCTACAATACAGCCCCTTAAAGTTCCCCACTAGACAGACACGCTAGCAGCATATAGAGGCTTAGAGACATTTTGGTAACAATAACTGTAGACAATGCTCAAGCGAGCCTCTTAAAGCTCCCATTACAGCGAGGTGAAATCCCAGTGCCCAGAACTTTAGGATGCGGTCCTCAGAGTCCATCAGCCCACTTTGCGGGCAGAAAGGGTTGAAACAAACCGTGAGAACAACACCCTCCACAAACAGTGCGAGGTGAGTAGTTACCTCTTGAGCTTCTCGTGGGGTCCGCATTGCCTTGTGTGCTGTTGCAGGCAGCAGGAGCTGGAACTGTGTTTGGGGATCTGGAGGCCTCTTGAGCCTCTCATGGGTTCTACATTGCCTTGTGTGTGCTGCTGCAGGCAGCAGGAGCTGGAATTGTGGCAATGTTGCAAATCTGTAGTGAAGCTATTAAAAATACTCAAGCGTCCGGGCTTATGTGGAAACTGCCAAAGCATGTGTGTGTAACAGTCATTTAGTGGAATCTTCATCAAATTTTCAACATAGGCATTTCGTGACCTCTGCTCATGAACAGTGTCACTATGATATTCCCAATCTGTGCGAACATTGATTTCCCAGCTACCATGCTATTCTGCGCCAGATGTGTAAAGGCATATTTTGGGCAGGATATGAAAAATGACAGCTGTACTGTTCATAAGGAGGTGTGCAAAAAATGCCAATGTTGAAAATCTGGAGAAAATATTACAAATGCGTGTAATTACAAGGGTGCGTGGAAGCTGCGCAATGTACACTCGTAATAGTCATTTCATGGACTTTTGTCACCAAATTTTCAACATAGTTTTTAGGACCTCTGCTCATGAACATTGTCACTGTGATTTTCTTAATGTGTCCTGAACACTGATTTCCACAGCGACCACGCTATTTTGTGCGTGATGCGAAACCACATTTCAGTCAGGATGTGAAAAATGACAGCTATACTGTTCATAAGGAAGTGTGGAAAAATGCCAAAGTTGAAAATCTGGGTGAAAATATTACACATTCGCGAAGTTATGGCGTGCATGAAAGCTACTATAGCGCACACTCGTAAAACAGTAATTTGTGGGTTTTCAAAATTTTCAACACAGGATTTTGAGAGCCCACCATGAACACTGGCACTGTCATTTCATTACTCGGTCCTGGAAGGTGATTCCATGCAGTGACCTCAAAATCACCTTTCAGAACTGAATAATGCCATGACATTGTCTGATTTCATGAGGAAGGGTCCAATAACCCCATGTTGAAAATTTGGTGCCAAATCCAAAATGCCTGAGACATGCACTAAAGTTGAAAAACCCTATTTATGCCATTATACAGCTTACCGGCATTTCTTCAGTTTGCGGTCAGTTTTAAAGTGCAGACATGTTCGGTCCACGAAAATCATCCACCAGGCTCCAGAGGTAAGTATGGGATGAGAGGGGTGTGTGGGAGGTCGGTGCACAGTGGGTGGAGTGCGGGTTGGGGAGAGGACAGTGACCAGCATGGGACCGTTTCCTTTGTTTCAGGAGATAAGCGAAAAATAAAAGACGTTGCAGGAAGGTTTGTTTTCCAGGCTTTTCCAGCACACTGGGGTGGGCTCCCAGTGTGCCACCTGTCTTTGGGTGGGGTACTGAAGCCAGAGATTGGGCCCCCGTTGGCAAATAAGGACTGTTTGGGGGGTCCACGATGCCATGGGATTGGGCACGCCCTCAGCACACAACAAATGGGGAGGGTTACATCATGCCGACGGGGAATGGGCTCCCCGTCAGCAAATTAACTGGGTCAGGGGAGGCTGTCGATGGGGGCAGCCACCTCAATCGGCTTTCATGGGGCTGAGCGGCAAACCACCACCATGTTTACTTTAATTGTTACACTTGGAAGTACACCTCTGCAATGACGGGTCACTCCCTCATTGCAGTGGAATGTATTACAGCGGTGAAAACATTTCAACTTGGTAGCACTTTTGGAGACCAGTGTCATTGGCACACTGTGCCTCCATTGTCCACCAGTGCCAACCCCCAAATGCAATGCCTCCATTGGCTGCCACAGTGCCCACCTCCACAACCCACTTCTCTCCTAAGTTGCCGCATGTTTCTTTCGCATGCCAAAGCACACATAAAAGGATCTTGGATTCTGAGAGGATGTGGAAACATCAAATGCTTAAGGAGTTTCATCAAGATCTAAATAAACATGACCTAATCCATTTGAACAATTATGTTAATAAAACATAACATTAAGCCTAAAGTACAAAAAAATATATAAAAACAAAATTCATATTTTTAGGAATGAAAGGGATTTAGTAGTTATTGCTAACTCTAGATACTCATGGTTTGCCCAGGATAACTATTATTTTGGATACAAGCATTATCTGTATGTTTTAAAAGATCCCTCTTTAAGAAAAGTATTTATTAAAGCATGGCTGAAACTTTTGAAAACAACATATGGAAACTCTTCACTTGAGGAGCTAAATTGTAAATGCCAACAGGGAGGGAAGGAGGACCTTATACATATACTGTGTCTGCTCCTTGTACACTAAACAAAGAAACTTTTGGCTTGTCCCATTCATGACAAATGACCCTAATTTAACAGCCACCAACTCACATCAATGTTAATGAACATGGAGGATGAATGGATGATTTCCAGATTAGCTAATTATTTCAAAATAATTTATAACAAGCCTAACTGGGATGTCCAAGTTTAAGCGCCTTCTATAGCTAACGCATCCTGCTACAGAGCACCTGTGACTGCTTAAATCAATAACAGCCTTGCCCACTTAAGAACCTAGCTGTTTCCACTTTAGCCCTCTTGGCTACCAGTTGTGACTTTTCTCCTTTGGCTCATGTCTTCTCATCCTTCCTGCTACTCTCTCTACTCTCACCCTTTCCCCATCACGCACTCTCTTTTGACAAAGCCTCCTGGCTGCTACCCTCCTCACCCCTCTTTACCCTTCCTAACTCCTACCCTACTTCCCTTCCACTCCGTTTTGTTCTGCTTGCATTTGTATCATAGTTTTATCTGAGAATGTATTTACAATTTTGTACTATGTTGTTTTTGTTATCTGTAAATGTGTGTTATGCCATCCTTTGTCTGTTCTACCCTCCACTCGTTGATGTGGAATCTTTGTAAATGAGCTGTGCTGTGCTCAAAGGTACTTGTTAATCCAACAATAAATAAATTATAAAATACAGAAAAATACGTGAACACATAAACAAATACTGTTCATAAACTTAGAATGGATTTTTCACACTGGGATTTAGGGCCCTACATCTGGGGCAATGTACAAAGTATTGTTACTCAGTTTACCTAAAATGCCTTGGTGTATAGCAGGATCTAACTTTTTTCCTTACTATTATGGGTATAAAGAAGGAGATTTGTACTTTCATAGAAATGTATTTTCTTGTGTAATAAGATGAGTAACTACGGTGGAGAAAATCAGTAGCGCTGCTTTAATTACTTGCTTTTCCTCTGTGCAATATTAAAATTGAAAGTAATCATTTTCAATAGTTTAAACAAATGTATGTATGATTTATTTTTGTAATGGTTGTTAATGAGCAGACAAATAAAGTTGAAGTTATAAGTTAGGTTACTGGGCCAGTACACTACAGAGAATGAAACAGGACAAAATAAAAGGCAAAGGCAAAACCCTCTACACTATGAAAAACACAAGGGACAATAAACAAGCAACCAGGAGGGCTCAGAACAGCCAACCAGGAAAAGACCTAAAACTACAAAATTGAGTAAATTTGACCATCCCAATGCATTATATAAAATAAATAATGGGTAACTGTGGTATACATGCAGAAGTATAACCATCTCAAATTAGGGGAATAAAGCCCTCATCTCTCAGACTCGTGGCTGCAGGGGCAGTTCAAGTAGCTTTAATGTGGGAGGCCAACAAGATTCAGAACAAATGTTGGGCCCCCAGAAAATTTTAAATTTTGCAGTGCCCATAATGATATGCGATGCATCTGGAGGGACTGTGAAGGGATGTGCCCATGCATACGAAGAGAAGCTCCATTCACAGCCCAAATTGGAGGCACATCCCATTGGCATGTCCAGGAACATGCCTCCCAAAGTTAAGTCTAAAAAGTAGACTTAAGTGGGTGGCCACCCACAGGCAGGCTGTCATACTGTAGACAGCAGCATGGCAGCCTGCACATCCTGGCAGTCCAACCTCCCCAACTGACTGTAGTCCTACACCCACTGCATTGCCCATAGAGGCCCCTGGTGGCATTGTGGTCCCCTCCCAAAGCACAGAAGCCCCATCATGTCATCATACAAAGAAACTGAGCCAGTACCCTGGTGGTCCAGTGGCACCCACAGGCACCCCCAAGCTGTCACAGCTGCCGCCGACTGTGCTGTCTTGAGTATGACAGCATACAGTACTCTTGCAGTGCATTGGCTGACCAAGTTGTGGTGACAGCGTGCAGCACATGCTGCAAGCCCATTGGTTGACATGGTTGACCAATGCCTATGACGGGTACTGTACACAATCATACTTAGAAAGCACAGTCAGGGCAGCTGTGGTGGTGTGGCGGGTGGGTTGTGCTACACTGTTCACCTCTGGTGGCCAGGTCATGGGAGCAGGCTTGAGGGGTGCCTGTGTTGATGAGGGGTAGGGGGTCACTGGACCACCAGGGTACTGGCCCAGTTTCTTTATGATGTGGGCAGGATGGGGGTGCCACTATGCCACCAGGGTACTGGCCTGGTTTCTCTTTATGATACAGCAGGGATGGGGGTGACACTATGCCACCAGGGTTTATTACAGGACATGATGGTGTTTCTGTGCTTCAGGAGGGGACCACTATGCCACCAGGGTTTATTATGGGACATGATGGAGTTTCTGTGCTTCAGGAGGGGATCACTATGCCACCAGAGCCAGGACTTTGGCACTGGCTGTACTGACAGCCCTGTGGGGGCCGGGCATTCTACCAGATGCATCCCTGTGGCCCGCAAGCAAATGGGGCTATAATGGCATGCAAATGGCCCCAGTGTGCCTTACATGCCTAATGGCTCCATTTACATATCTGTGGCAGTGAATGGTGATTTTGGGTGTGGTGCATCCTGAGATGCACTGCCCATGGGCTTCCCAGCCCAACATGGGGATGCACCAGTGCAGCCAGGGCTGGGCACAAGTGTGGTATTGACAGAGGATGCAGGAGGCATTCCCACACATCTTCTGTGAATACCACAGTTTGCGCTCAGCGCACCTCCTCTGCTCTCCTCCAGAGCAAAAGAGATGCACGCGCGCATCTCCTTTTGAATCCTGCCCAATTTCTTTGACATAAGCTTATAAGCTAACTTGGGAGGTGATAAAATTGTGAGGTATGAAAGAGGTGTCAGTGACAAGCCCATCCTTTTAGCCTTAAGTCATTATAGAAATATCCAAATTCAGGTTTTGGTCTGAAACGTCCAAACTCTGGTAAGTGGATTATGTATTTCCAAACCCAACCATACAATCATATTAAATACTGGGGTGTTATGACAGGTACCAAATATAGTCTATTTAATGGGAATAAACAAAAGAAGAAAAAAAGATATAAATGGATGTCCCTTTCATAAAGTTCAAGATGTCCACATCTTTAATAAATATCAGGATCTGGTCAGAAAGTTTGCTGTAGCCATAATTTAGCTTCAGTGCCATTTCACTTAGGGTAATAAGAAACCTTATATGGTTGCTCTACTGCCAGTTTAAGGAATCTATGTTGGGTAGCAGGGCTAAGAAGGGAAAAAAATGTGCATAATATATAATCACTATTTATTGGGAGGTGTTATATTGGAGAAATTTGCAGCAGCAAACATATATAGAAAATGTGGGTATTAAAGTCATAAACTTTCTCCACATTAAACGAGAGGTCACCCTCCTGTCTGCAATCTCCTATAACTCCAGTTTTTCTTACACTGAGAAGGAGGTATTCACACATGAGCAATATATGTTCAGATTTATTGAATGTGAGGTATTGTTCAAAAGTATCTAACTTTTGAAAATGAAAATCCATAGCTGAAAGTAACCCAACTATCGAACAAATAGTGATGCCCCTGTTGTTCGAGTAGAGAATTTGTGAAAAGGAGCATTTTAGAAGATGGCATACTTTTGAAAGTGAGATAAATTTGCGAGTTTAATCACCAGTAGATTAAGAGGTTGGTTAAAATTCTCACTTGATTCTCCATCTATGTGCAGAAATGTATTTCTAATAAAATGGTGTTAAATTATGTAACATCTTTTTAAGACCAATAAACGTACATAAAGATAAAGGCTGATCAAGTATTTACCCTCATTCCAGTATATCTATTACCAGCAAACATTTTAACTGAGTATAGTGAAAATAAACCTAAATGATTGGATGGTTCATAATATTTTGAAAACTAGAAGAAAGAAAGTAAGAAAAAACACCTGATACTTAAAAATGACATTCTCTGAGACCGTTCTCCAGTCCACTATATCTCGTTGCCAAGGTTTAAGTTCAACAGCCATGTCAACTAAAGATGAACTGTGTAGAAAAACGAGCTAAATAAAAGTCACGTTTTAAACAATTTCATATAAGGACTATTTTTGAAAACAAGCTCAGGGGCTCCAGTCATTTTAATACCAAGACAGTTCTTTGAATTGACTAAGTACTCCATCAACCATCTTTCAAAAGATCTAAATCAGGACCATAACCATTACTTCCAATCAAAGCAAGATGATAACATAAGCGGCAGGTCCAGATGTCAAACTTTACATGTTCGGGACCTTCAATAACAGCAGATAATAAGTCTTAAGAAGTGCATTTAACAATCAACAGGTACACCGTGCCTTTATAAAAATCTAACTAAAAAAATGTGTGAGTTCACTGAGGAAAGCTGTGACAAATTCTCTCTGAGGGTCAAATGGTAGATCACCCTGATTTAAAGAGATCAGGAAAGCCTGTTCAGTAGTATCAAATGAGATTGTTTTGCCACGTTTAATAATACTGAGTTTAGCTGGGTAGATCATGTTGAACCTAATTCCAGCATTAATCAGTTTGTTTACAGTACACAACATTTATGCTGGACAGCTTCCCACTCTGCTATGACCATTGCAGCAGATGATATAGGTGGAGAGCCGCCAATACCATCCAGGACTGAAGAGCTATTAGCATTGGAGCTACCAAGCAATGACCAGTTGCATTAGGCATTTGCCTTGTAGAGGACTGCAGTGAGATTAAAGCCAGAAAAGTTTAGCAAAGGGACAGTCTGGGGCATGGTACTTGACTTGCTCACATCAGAAACAGTCCATATGAGTGGCCTAGGAATGGATTCATGCAAATTTCACAGTTCAGCTCTCAGTTACCACTGCATGGGGGCACTCCTGGAATTCATGAAAACACTGACCTAGGGTTGCCAACAAGAGACCAGCTGTAGAGAAACTAAGTTACCTAGGTGCTTCTATTTCTATGCTATTGAAAAACATTGGACATTTACAGAGGCAGCAAAGCTCAGACTTCATACTTTCAGTCACTATCTCCCAGTTCAGAATAAAAAGCAAAGAGCCCAGGGCCACCAAACTGATCCTCTGACCAGAACATAGGATCCCACCCACAGTCCCAAGCAGCATTAGGGATAAACCAAATCAGCTGCACGCTCAGTCAGTGACTCACAGTATTCAGCATCTCCAACGTAAATAGGGTCAGGCTCTCTATGGGTCTGAAAATGCAGAACCCTCACCAAGGTTTGCCGCCAGGGCGTGTAGCTGAAAGCCATTATAACATTTAGGTGCATGCCAGGGGGAGCAGGCAGCACCAACACCTCTTTCTATGAAAGGTTGCGTTTACATTGCTAGCCTGCCATGTGAGAGAAGGTCAGCTCAGGTAAGCAGTTGAGGCAAGCAAGAACATTGGGTACACACACGTTAAGACTTGCAATTGTAAGTTCGTTCATTTACTTTGTACACATACCTCAACATCTTTCCTCACAAATCAGGGATATGACTTAGACCATAGTGTAACAAATGTTTGGCATTATTTTAATGGTTAAATCCCTGCACGTTAGTGATGGAAATGCCAATTCTGGGAAAGGACAGATGGAGTTTTGAGGCTAAAATCAGGAACTCCTCAAACATAAAGGCCACTTGAGAGTATGTATGCTTTTAATCTGGTGAGAGAAGGTCAGCTCAGGTAAACAGCTGAAATGAGTAAGAACACTGGGTGCAGGCAGTTTACCGTTTTCAAAAATTAACAGCTCACTGTCGGCCCATTAGGAAACGCAGTGCAGGGTCTAAAATAACTACACTATTATTAACACTGAAAATGTAGGGGGCCAAGATAACTATATGGCCCCGAAATATAAGTGGGGGCCATGGCCCGACTGCCCCCCTGTTTTAGCCACCCATGCGTGGCCGTATAGCTCTAATTAGCCCTCAATGGGTATACCTTCTTGTAATATATGGATTTCCAAAATGATAGTATCGAAAACGATCCAAAAATCCTTATAATACATCTCATGAGCCACCTTAATCACCACACAGCTCTAATAGTTTGAAAAACTGATTTGCGGAAAGTAACGTCGCTACTGTTTTACGATACTCTGGCAGTAAAATCGCAAATATGGCACTATCAAAGCCACAAACGATAACAGAAACAAGGCTCCACTTCCTGATGCAGCTTTCAAGCCACCCCAGTTAAGACTCACCAACCTCCTTCATCCATATATTACAAAAAAACAAAGTATGAGTGTGTACATTGCTGAATTACTCCGAGTTGGGGACATAGAAAACCTCTCGAGGTTATCTATGTCCCCAGAAACTCTCGATGAAATGATAGCCTTGTAATACACACAACCCATCTATTATTCTATTTTTATACCACACTAACATATATATATATATATATATATATATATATATATATATATATATATATATATATATATATATATATATATATATATATATATATATATATATATATATATATATATATATATATATATATATATATATATATATATATATATATATATATATATATATATATATATATATATATATATATATATATATATATATATACATACATATATATATATACACACACACACACACACACATGCACATGCACACACACACACACACACACACACACACACACACACACACACACACACACACACACACACACACACACACACACTAGATAATCTTTGCAAACAAACATTGTTAATGTATCAGTTAGGTTACAGCAACAAAGTTTGAAAATGTGGTGTTAGGGTTTCAACCTTAAAACCCCATCCCACCCCCACCTTGCAAGCACCAACAGTTATCGGGGGTGCTTTGAGGTTGCCAGCCCTAATGCTCACCCATTCCATGCACGAATAAATAAGTTGAGATGGGTGCAGTATAGGAGAATAGGGTGAGCGTTAGGGCTGACAACCCCAAGGCACACCCCTGATGCCTGTTGGTGGATGCAGTGGAGGGGTGGGGTATTAGGATTGGTAACTCTAACACCACATTTCCAAACTTCTGTTGCTGTAACTCTAACTGATGCGTTAACAATTTTTGCAAAGAATTTCCTTACTTTTGAGAAAGTATAATTGTACCTTTATTTGCTTATGGGGACCCTGCACTCCCATCCATTCATAACTTTAGGAGAGATTGTAATTGCATCCTTATTTCCCTGTGGGCGCAGGGCCCTCTGGGCCCTCCATTCCCATCAGTCCATAATGGTATCCATATGTACATGTGGGAGACCAGGAACCTCTGGGCCCTACACTCCCATCCATGCATAATTTTTCAGATAGAATAGTGGTATCCTTATTTGACTGTGGAGCACAAGGCCCTCTGGGACCTGCGCTCCCATGCCATAATGTACAGCATCAAAAACACCTCACATTGCAATCTTAGCCTATAAAAAAAACACAGCAATATTTGAAAGCTGTGTAACTTGACATCAAATTTATATATTGTCATGAAACCACCAAAGAGCACATCAGTGGCAAAAGGACCCCTTGTACCCTGAAATTTCAGAGCAAAACTGCAAACTATTTCTTAACAGTATAGTGACAAAGAAACAACTCCATAAACATCCCATTGCAATGTTATCCTATGGAAAATTATGCAAAATTTAAATCTGCATAACTGCAAGCCAAAGTAATATATTTTATCAAACCAGCAAAGGGCACATCTGTGGGGCAAGCCCTTCGTACACTGAACATTTTAAGTCTGAAATTCCAAACCATTTTTGGTATGAACTGACAAAGAAACAGCTATATAAAATAATTTTTTCACAATTTGCAGAAAAGAATCTTTTTCACGCTTTGTTTTTTCGCAATTTGCAAAAGAAAATCCTTTTAGCAAAAAGGATCCTGTTTTACAAATCACAAAAATTATCCTGTTTCACAAACCTTTTTCACAATTTGCGTTAAAAGAAAATTATTTTTGCAAATTGTAGAAAAGGATCCTTTTTCGTGTAAAAGTTTTCGTGGTTTGCTTAAAAAGCAAATTTTTCACACAGTAATCAAAAACTAACCCCAGATTCCAATTCTAGAGCCCCAATTAGGTAAACACAACTGTTGGTGTTTACCAAAGTCCTGTATTACTTTGTAATTTCATTTTGTTTGCCTCACTAACAGAAAAAGGAAGGCGGCAGCATGAAAAAGGATTCCACATTTGCAGCAGAGGATTCTGCGTTTGCAACAAAGGATTCCAGATTTGCAATAAAGAATCCTTTTCAAGGTGAACATCTAACTTTTCCATAGGAAATAATGGAAACTTTGAGATTTAATAACTTTTGAATGGATTTATATTTTTTCATCAAACCTTTAGAAGGCATCATTGTGACCCAAGACCTATATAACCTAAAAATATCAGACCACAATTCCACACAGATTTAGCGCAATGCGGAGACAAAGAACTTGACAAAAATGGTAATATACACACACACACACACACACACACACACACACACACACACACACACACACACACACACACACACACACACACACACATATATATACATACACACACACACACACACACACACACACACACACACACACACACACACACACACACTCACTCTGTCTCTCCGCAACCGCACATCCGATCGAATGAACCTTGCCACATCAAGAGATCTTTGTTCCTGATGAGGCATGCCAAATTTCACGTGAATCGCTTGAATGCATGCAAAGTTATTACAGTGCAAAATTTTCAGTTTAACATAGGCGTGAAGATTAAGCCTTAACTACAGGGACACGACTGTACCCTATAATATATAGGATATACCATGCCCCATTAGACGTATCTGTGATATTTCTCCCTAGTGTAGTTTGAGCTTATGATAGTGCATCAGCGCAAGTAACTGATTCACATTATGCTGAGCAAGCGGGTTGTCAGCACTATGGAAGTAAGTGGGTGCAGCCTGTCTTGATGCTGTGTTAGGTACAGTCATTGCCGGTGAGCACTGAATTGGAGTGCTGGTGTGTGAGACGGAGGTGCTCAGAAGATGAAGAGAGGTATGCTGAAGGGAAATCATTTATATGGAAAGGTTTTAAGTGAGCGAGTTATTATTAATGTGACTGGGGAAGAATATTCTTTTTGATGAAAGGAGGATGATTTTAAGCAGCTTGTGAAATAAGGTTGGAAAAGTGAAGGTACTCTTCTGAGCCAACCATGAAGTAAAACTAAAAGTTTTGGGGCCCTATTTTCAAAGGTTTGCACAGATGCTAACTGGTGTTTGCCCACATAAACCAGGTTTTGTGCTGGAGCCCAATATTCAAGAGAGTCAGCTTGTGCCAGCAAACAGGGTTAGCGTCCATGCATAACAAAATGGCGGGTATGCAAATGGGTGGGGACAGGAATATTGGCACAAGCAGATATTCAGCAGACTTGTGCCACACAAAGGGTTTAGCACAATCCTTTGTGCTACACAAATACTACTGCTTAAACCCTCTTACTCTGCACAACCCTAGCAGCTATGGGTGGTACTGCAGCCAAGTAGCGGTGGGCTACTGAGGACACACCCACCCCTGTGGTCCATGATACCCCCAACACCAGTCCATATCCAAGAATAACTGTCCCTCATGCTAGTGGTCCCCCTGATCACCAGCCTGCATCTCAAAATAAATGTCCCTGGTACTAGTGGTCCCCCTCCTTCAACTGCCAGCCCATATCTCAAAATAAATGTCCCTGGTGCTAGTGGTCCCCCCTCCTTCTGATTGCTAGCCCAAATCTAAAATGAATGTCTCTGGTGCTAGTGGTTTCCTCACCTCGATCACCAGCCCGTAGTACAACTTACAACCCTTCTTGGCATCCAGTAGGTCCCCCCACCACTCCAAGGTACCACTGCTCACAATGTCCAAGTCCCTGGCACTGAGCACCCACCCCCAGTAACCTTACCAGTATCCTTTGTGTCCGAGGTGCATACAGCAACCAACGCAGCCCTCCTCACACCTCATTGGCTTGTGCCATATGTTCAGGCAGGGCATACGACCCTAATTTATAGGACAGGTCACTTCCTGTTGTCCTATAAATAAGAGGCATGCTCCCTGCCTGGACAAATAGTAGCCAGCCAAGGAGTTGTGAGGAAGGGAGCTGCGCCCATTACGTGTGCCTCGTGGCATTGAGGATCAGGCAAGGAGGGCGGGGGGCTGCTGCTGTCATGAAGGGGCCACTAGATGCCAGGAATTTGCACATCTGAGTGGTGGTACTGTGGATCGGAGCACCACTGGACACTCACGGAGGTTTGTAAGTTGTACTACAGGCTGGTGATCAGCAGGAGGGAGGCCCACTAACATCAAGGACATTAATTTTAGATTCAGGCCAGTGATCGGCAGGTGGTGGGGACCACTAGCACCAGGAAGGATTACTTTTTCCACACAGCCTGGCAATCAGCAGGGGGACCACTAGCATCAGGGACATTCATTTTGAGATATGGGCTGGCGATCAGAGGAGGGTGGGCCATTAGCACCAGAGAAATTTATTTTGAGACATGGGCTAGCGATTGGGGAGATTACCACAAGCACCAGGGATAGCTACATGCCTTGTACTGGGGAAGGAGGTGCCACGCTAACCTGCCTCCATGACCCAAGCGAATGGGTCCATAATGGAATGCAAATGGCCCTTAGCACCTTGCATGCCCAGTGGACTAATTTGCATGGGTCCCTTTGAATATTGCAGATAGTTCAGCAGCATTCTCCACTCCTGAGTCCCACTTCAGGAGCCACGTCTGGGCAGTGCTGCTCTACTTAGCACTTCATTGACATGGCTCTTTATTCAGTTGGATAGGGCCAGTGCACTGTTTGACTGAATATAGCATCCTTGAATCCCTGGGCAATTGCAAAGCACAGCACAAGCCTCTGCACTCCGCTTTGTGTTTTACTGAATATCAGGCCCCTGATCTTACAGCTGTGGAGCTCGTGCTGTTGGCAGGGACCAGTCAGGAGCTACAGTGAGGACATTTTGCTCCTGGGAACCCAGAGTGACAGTATTTTGATATTCTCATGGGGAGAAAGCAAAATATCTGTAATAAGTACCACAAAATATCCTCACAAGCATTGGACATACATATATACATATATACATATATACATATATACATATATACATATATACATATATACATATATATATATATATATATATGATAGATAAAATGAGTAAGAAAAAATCTGTGAAAATCAGTGAAACTTGAGATCCCTGATTGGATAAAAAGCATGTTATGACCATGCATTTTCCCACAATGACTTCAATACTCCCACCATGACTGCAGGACTGTGCTATAGCAACACTTGCACACACAGGAGATTGCTAATGCTATAAGAATTATTCAGTCACTCCAGTCTCCTGCCAGGTTGGTTCCACGTCCTTGGTTCAGAGTTCCCCATTCTGCCCTCAAGTTCTATCCCTGCTCCGGTCCTCATGATTTTGACCCTGAGGGCTTTGGGGATGATTCTAAAGAGATTATGATGAAGATGAGGATGAGAATCTAGGAGGCCTCTGGAACCAGATGTTTCCCGATCCCCAGCACCCAGACTCCCTGACAAGGGGTCAGAGGATTTTACTAGTCTGTTTGCTTTTATGCAGCAGGTAGCACAAGCACTGGACCTCCCAACCAAGAGGCAACTGAGGAGGAGGAGGAACCAGATTACGTCAAGATGATGGATGTGACTTCAGCTAAAAGCTTCTATTTCCATCCATAAATCTCTGAGAAAGCATGTGTTAAAATCTTACAGACCCCACATCTAGTCTTCCAGTTGATAAAAACTGGACAGGAAGTATCGAGTTGTCTAAACCTGGTGCTGAATTTCTTTTTGGCACCCCAGCCATGAAGGGGTGGTACAGGCTGCTGCCTGTAATAAGGCTGGTATACCCTGGCTTCCCACCCTCTGGATAAAGACTCCAGAATGATGGATTCAATGGCCAAAAGGCTGATCTGGTTCTTCCTTGGCCATACGACAAGTCACTTACATGGCTTATGTAGCCAGATTTCAAAAGAGCCTGTGGAGCACAGTATCAGAAATTTCTAAAGCACCCATGGCATCCGACCTGGTAGAGGCTGTCAAGAGGGCAATAAGGCATCAAATTTCAATTTAGAATGGCTGTGGATGCCAATGTGCTGCAGCCAGGTTGATGGCTACTTCTAGATTTGCATGGTTTAGGACTACCAGTCTCTCTCAGGATACTCAGACAAAATCCTGGATTTCCTTGGAGCCTTCATCCCTCTTTGGCCAGCAGACTGAGGCCTATATGAAAAGATGGATGAATACAAAGTGGTTTAGAGGAGTGCAGCTGCTAAACAAAAGAGCAGCTGCATCCCAGAAACAACAGAATAAAGGTGGGAGAGCAAAGCCTCATTATAGGCCCTTCCTCCAAACCCAAGCCCTTCGACCTACCAACCTCAGAGGGGTTATTTCACTGGCGGGAATAGGGGCACTGGCAGGACTGGGCTCAGTCCTTAGCCAACCCAATCAGTTAAGCAGACTCCCAGAAGAGTCTGTCCGGGTCGCCTCCCCTCTCCCAGTAGGGCAGGCTTGCCCACTTCCTCCAGGTGTGGCAGTCCATCACCACAGACAGGTCGGTCCTGGAGGTAGTGGGCCAGGGTCTACCTCAGCTTCAAGTTTATGCCCAAGCTGAGGACAAGAGCCTTCAGCCCTTCCTTCCCATCAGAAGCTCAACTTCTGGAGGAAGAGGTAAGAAAACTGTTGCAGGACAAGGTGCTAGAACCTGTACCTTACGTCAAAGGGGAAGGGTTTCTACCAAGATACTTCCTCATAGTAAAGAAAACAGGGAATAGCGACCCATTCTGGATCTCAGACAGCTAAACAAATACCTGACAAAACCAAAATTCAAAACGGTTACCCTGTCAACCATTCTGCCCACACTCAGACAAAGGGATTGGCTGGCATCAGTAGATCTGAAAGATGCTTAGTTCCATATTCCCATCAGACCATCACACTGAAAATACCTCAGGTTCAGGCTAACATCAGGCCACTACCAATTCAGAGCCATGCCCTTGGCCTTTCCTCAGAACCAAGCGTGTTCACAAAGTACTTAGCAGTGGTGGTAGCACACCTCAGAAGGCATGGTGTTAGTTTTCCCTATCTGGTAGTAGGCCATCCGCCAGCAGATGTCAAAGTCACTGACCATAGTTCAGGAGGTCCTGCAGTCCCTAGCGTTCCTTCTAAACCCCAAAAAGTCAGCGCTGACCTCAATCCAGCTTCTAGATTTCATAGGGCAGAGCTAGACACTGTGAAATGAAGGCTTTCCTTCCTCAAGGAAGGGTGGAAACACTGATTCAGCTGGCCAGCTCTTTCCAGCTGTCCATCCCCAGACCAGCAAGATACTTCCTCCAACTATTAGGCCACATGGCAGCAACAACAGCAACAGTTCCAGGGGCCAGATTCCAAATGAAGGACACTGAGTTCCATCTCAGGTCTTATTGGTCACAAAAAGAGACCATTTGTCCAAACTGGTGCGGTCATCAAGTCTCTACTCTTATCGCTCCAGTGGTGGCAGGAAAAGGGAACTTAAGACAAGGGGTACCTTCCTGCAGCAGCTACACTCAGTGGTACTGACCAGAGATGCCTCCCTCCTGGGGTGGGTAGCACACATAGGAGACCAGAGAGCCCACAGGACTTGGCTCAGAAAGGAGAGTCTGCTCCACATAAATTTGTTGGAGCTCAGAGCAGTACAGTTAGGATTCTGTCCTTTGCCTCAAAGCTAAGAAACAAGGTCATACAGGTCAGAACAGACAACACAACTACAATGTACTACATATACAAGCAAGGGGACAAGGTCCTCCCCGTGTGTAACCCCACGTGGCGCTATCCCAAGGGCTACTACCCCTGCCTGCTTAACTACTAACAGGTTGAGGGCCTAGGTCCATGGCGGTGCCTTCACCCAGAGGTCTGTTAGACAGTCTGGTATGACTTGGTCAATGCCTCTGGACACTGCAACCCCCTTCCTTCCCATTAGTGGCCACACAAGTTAATCACAGTACCTTCGTAGTATACACTTACCCCAGGATTGGTTTGATCAGCTTGACTGGGAGCCCTGTGAAATAAGATGCAGTAATACAATTGCCACTGTACAATATTTCAACACAGACACTCAGTTCAGGCAGTGTAACTTTGCAGAAACAACCAAATCTGATTTATTTAGGGATAGTAACAAGGACAGGAGGAAATCAGGTTAATTAGATAATGTGTATAATCAATCACAGTACTGTGCACAGTTTCAGAGTCCCTAAATGTCACTTTCACTGGGTACCCAGGATGGGGGGCAAGCCAGGATCAGTGCAGCTGGTTGGGGCCCTGAAATGGAAAATACTTGCACAATACCTAATTTGTAATCCGGAGCCAGTAGGCTCACTTCATGAAGAAAGAAAGGAAAAAGTAATCAGATGGAACACTTGCAATTAGATGATGGCAGGAGCTACCTGATTTGTACTCAGATTCAATGCTGAAACTGAATGGAAGGCAGATTGTCCCAGATTGCCAAGAGAAACAGAATAGCTGGCCCAGCCCTTGTGGCAGGGCTCACTCCCACTCAATGCAGGCAGATGCAGTCCAAGTGATGCTGGCTATGATTTCCAGCTCACTCACATTTTATATGTACACAGAACACTACCAGGCAAGCAGCTGGTCACTTCAGAAGATTGCCTGGCTACAGAGGCATTCTTCTCTGACTCAAACGCGATTCAGTTTGAACCCTGCTAGGAATCACACTCCTGGCACAGCACACAGTTCACAACATGGGAATTACTCAGAGCTCAATCCCCACAAGACTACACAATATTATATGTAAACGCTACTTACTGTACCAGACCACAGCGCCCTGACAGGCCGATCGCAATTCTGCACACTTTGGTCTTCTTCAGGTTAAGTCTGGTCCCAAAATGACTTCTGCTTCTTCTCACTTGAACACTCGGAGTCACTGTCCGAATTACACTTACTAATGGATGCAGGCCAACTTTATGGCCTCACACGTGCTTCCCACGCAAATCTACTGCACACAACGGCTGCACGAACACTCAGGCAGTTTCCCACTCAGCTTCCAACTTCAAACATGGTTCTCTTCTGCCTCAAACCTCAGGGCATTTCAGCACCAAGGTTCCTCTTGGAATTGCTGTCTGAAAATCAAGGTCCCTCTTCAGAATCTCTGTCCAAAATCAAGGCTCCTCTTTAGAATCTGTCTGAAAATCAAGGCTCCTCTTCAGAATCTGAAAATCAAGGTCCCTCTTCAGAATCTCTTCTCCACACTTGGTTGCCCATTATCTAGGCCACAACAACTGCTTTCCTTTTCACATAAGTTCAGATACTTGATCGAGAAAAGCGCGGTCTTTTCTCTCCCTTCAGGAGAGCTGATCAAAGTCAGGCCTTTTCAGGCCTTCCGCACGGTTCCCATCGCTGCCCCGTGGGCAGCAGCCCCAGGAGCTGCTCACGGCAGCTCCATGCTCAGACTGATTCTCTCAGCAGACAGTCCGGCATTTCCATTATCCAAAAGGTTGCAGTTGGCTGATTCTCCTTGTCAGTCACAACAGGCTCCTCTATTGGCAAAAAAAGGTGCCACAGTCCAAACTACATTTCCCAGAGGCTCTTCATACAAGCCCCTTGTGGCTGGCTCCATTTGAGAGTCCAAGTGCTGATTTGCCAGCAGGCTCCATTTTAAGGAGCCCTCCCTATTAATTGGACCTATTCAGCAGTTCAGATCTGAAATGGAGGGCAAAACACACAGAGTCCCAGCTGCAAGAAAGGCAGGTTAGACAAACTGTACTGTCATTATCACTCTAACAAATTACCAGCAGATAGTTACATCTTTTGAAAGTGCTCCCCTGCGATATAGCGACTGCAGAAATGGAGCGATCTGCTCAGTGGCCCAGGCAGGACTCGAGCAGGGAAACAGTCCTCCCATTTCAAATTAATTCCACTGCAGTTTGGCAGCTCTTAAAGCGACAGTACATGGAGGCATTAGGCACTCTCACTAAATTATTTTAAAATTCGCTGAAATATAGGATACCAGCCGGGCGGAGAGCACTTAGGCTCACCCAAGGAAGGCTTTTAGTGACCCCATTTGTAGAGGGGTTACACCTGCACAGAAGCCATGCTGATATGAAAGTTGGCTTATTCCCAGAATCTTTCTGTGGCGGCTGTCTATCTTCCAGGAAAGGACAATGTCATAGCAGATGCCCTGAGCAGAATCAATCAGAACCACCATGAATGGGCACTGAACAAGCAGGTTCTTCTAACAGTGTTCAGACAGTGGAGGACCCCACAGGTGGATCTCTTCACAGCCCTGGGTAATCACCAGCTGCCACAGTTTTGTTGCAGGCCTCCTGCAGAGGGCACAGTGCCAATGGACGACTGCTGATGGACTGGACAGGGAAGTTCCTGTATGCATTCCTTCTCTTCCTCTACTTCTCAGGGTCCTGAACAAACTCAGGGCACAGCCAACAACCATGATTCCCATTGCCCCGGACTGGCTAGGCAGCTATGGTACTCTACTTCTAGTCCTGTCAGTGAGCACACCAATATCCTCCTGGGTAAGGATCCTTTATCCCAACCTTCAATCCCTCAGACTCAAGTCTTGGCTCTTGAGAACACAGAATATGCTGACCTTAGGTTATCAGAGACAGTCCTTCAGGTGCACCGAGGCTCCAGAAAGCCTTCCCACAAGGCAAACTTACTCTTCAAAATGGAAGAGATTTTCAATCTGGTGCCAGCAGCAGGAGGTGGTCAGTACTCAGGCTAGTTTCTCAGTAGTACTGGATTACCTAGTGCACCTTCACTCCCTTGGCCTCAAGACCTCTACCCTTAAGGTGCATCTAGCAGCTGTCTCAGCTTATCTCTCTGCTGGTAAGAAGTCTACTCTGGCTTCCAATCAGTTTTTAGAAAATTCTTGAAAGGGCTTTTGTACTTGTACCCTCCACATAGGGAGCCCACCTCTGCATGGGATCTTAACATCTGTAGCAGACAGCTGATGCAGCCACCCTTTGAACCCATGTCTTCAGCAGACCTGAATATGTGACATGGAAAACTGTGTTCTTGATAGCCATCACCTCAGCCAGAAGGATTAGTGTACTACAGGCCCTGTCTACAGAGCTGAATTACATATCTTTCCACAGGGACAAGGTAGTCCCAAGGACAAACAGAAAGTTTCTTCCCAAAGTGATGTCTGATTTCCATTTAAATCAGTCTATCACCTTACCAGTCCTTTTCATTGACCATTCCAGTTCAGGAGAATGCAGGTTACATAGCCTGGATGTCAAGAGAGCTATCAGCTATTACCTTGACCATACTAAAGGTCATAGACAGGAGAGGACCCAGTTGTTCCTGACATATGAAGAGGTAGGAAAAGGAAAACCTGCCTCAAGAAGAACCATTGCCCACTGGACTGTTACTTGTATCCAGTTGTGTTACAGTAAAGTGGGAAGGAACCTCCTGTTGGCCTCAGGGCCCACTGCACAAGGGCACAGCTGCCTCTATAGCAGTTGCAAGGGATATCCCTTTACTAGAAATCTGTAAGGCAGCTACCTGGAAATCTGTTCACACATTTGTCAAACACACAACCTGGATACCCAGGCCAGGAATGATGCAAGGTTTGGCACAGCAGTACTGCAGAGCCTGTTTCCTAAATAGGTTCTGTACCCATCTCCAAAGGCACTGCTGGGGTAGTTTGCATATGTCAGAATACAAAAGATTTCCTGGGGTTAGAAGAAAATTTTACTTACCATAGTAATCTTGTTTCTCCCAAGGGATTCTTACTGTATTCTGAGCTCCCACCCTTCCTCCCCTACTAGAACCTGGGGGCACTGCACTACAGCTCTGATTACTGTGGTTGACTCCTGGCTGTTTTTTTCCTTAGGCCATCTGTGACTTGAGTCTTAGAGATGAATGCCTACTTGTTTCATAGATGGGGATGTTTAATGGGGGTTGTGGTTGTTTCTCATTAAACTTAATTATTAGGTAGTATAAATAGTTTCCTATGCACGCTTCATTAGAATCTGACGGTTAGAAGGTTGTTTACCAGAGACAGTGGTTTGAAACCAAGTTCGAGCCTAGCATTCTATCGCTTGCATAGGTTCTATTAACCTTTTCAGCCCGGGCAGTATTATGGTGGGACCATACTGCATATGTCAGAATACAGTAAGATTCCCTTGGAAGAAACAAGATTACTATGGCAAGTAATGTTTTCTTCCTGTCCTCACTTGCACTGGGCCCTTGGGTCTTAATAAGTTTGTGCCCCAGGTCGCTCCTGTCAAAAAGCTTTCAGCTTAGTGTGCTATACCTGGTTAAAACAACTAAAAAAAAAAAAAAAGCTTGGTCTGTCTGTTTGGCTAGCATCCTGGAAAGCCTTCTCCACAGTGCTCCTGCCATAACCCCTTTGTATAGATCTATCACACATTTCCATGCCATATTGTTCAAAATCAGATGCTTCACTACAGTTCCTATGGACACGCAGCACTCAGGCCTTTGGATATTTATCATATGGTGTGGGTGGCAGCTTGATGCCAATAGCAATAAATTCCTGTCAGTGTCCTTCCTGTATAAGCTTGTTTGTAATGTTCCATTCTCTTTCTTAGGGATTCTGAGATCCAGGAGGGACACCGACTAAAGAAATACATTGCGTGCAAATGTCAAATTCTCATTATTAGTTTCAAGATACTTAACAGAATCACTAAGTTTGTCCGTGTGCCACACCACACCATGAATATGTCATCTATAAAGCGATGCCAGCAATCAGTCCAACTGTACTATGGATTGCTCTGGCTGTCATAGACTTGTTTCCAATGGCCCAAGTAGAGGTTGGTGTAACTGGGGCAAAAGTTTCCAGTCGACCCCGCATTGTAGATACCAGTGTTCCTGGAATAAAATATATTTTTGTTAACACATGCTCTACACATTCTAATAAAAGCACTTTTAGCATGATCAATGTCAGGGTCCAGATTAAACCAGTATCCCAGTGATTCCAACCACCTATGTGGGTATATTTGTGTACAGGATGACACACCCATTGACACCAAGAGCCAAGATTGTTCCAGTTGCATATTGTCCAAAACCTCCAGGATCTGCATAGTGTCCCATATATAGGATTGTAATGATAGAACATGTTTATTATGCACCCACATATCTGACAATGGCGCATTAAGGCCCTATTCCAGATACAGTTGGATGTCTGGGTGTATTATACAGATGCTTATGTACCTTGGGCACGGTTTAAATACATGCTTGTACTGGGTGTTCAACAGTAAGATAGGAAAGCTGCTCCTGGGTAATTATTCCACACATACAGATTCATAAAGGAAAACATCTATTTCCTTTTGAAGCCCAAAGTCAGATCACCCATCAGTGGACAATAGCACTCAGTACACCCCAGTTGCACTTCAATCTCCTGTATATATTTATGTGTTAACAAGACAATTGAACCACCTTCAGGGGCGGATCCAGGAGTCTTATAGATGGGGAGCTCAAGTCAGATCAAAATAAAAATAATAGGTCAGTGGTCTGGTGGGCTGCCTAGGCCCCAGAAATTATTTTACATTTTGGTGCAGTTCATGCATTTTGAGGGTATTTTAATGCAATTTCTACCCATTTCCTCCCTCCCCATGCTTTGTGAGTTATACTTCAGCACCATCCCCAGAGTCCACATGACAGTGTGTTGCCCAAAATACCCTCCCATTCCAAAATGAAACAAAATACTCAAAAGACTGCAGCTGGGCAGCAGCACATTCGAAACATATAAAATGAGAAAAGTTGAAAGAGACTTGGTGATAGACAAATTGCAGACAAATTAAACAATCCAAGTAAACAAGTTCGCAAATGGCACTCACTCAGCATGTTATGACAGTACCATAAAGCCAACCCATCCCAGTGTGTCCTGCAGTACAGATTAACCTATCCCCAACCTTACCTCAGTAAAATATAAATACAATAACTACAGAAACATGGTAAAGTCACTTTGCTATCTAGTTTCTGAAATATAATTTCAAATTTGCTTGCTATTTTTGCAAAACATATTTTATTCTATAGAGCAACTTATTCAAAGAAAATAAATTGTTAAATAAATAAAATATTTTTATTGTTTTAAAATTTCCTTTACTGGATTAGCCATGGTATGAGGCATCTCATTTTATGATAGGCCCAAGAAGTCAGTAAGCAGACAGCAGAACACAGTTTTTAAACAAATATAAAATGCATTTTATTTTTTTATTAGCAACAGCACTTGCTTGGGTACATCACAACTTGCACACCCTTCCCATTCAACACATATACAGTGCCTTCAGAAAGTATTCACCCTTGGATTTTGTCACATTTTGTGATGTTGCAAACTCAAATTAAAATACATTTATATGGGATTTTTTGTCACGATCTACACAAATTGCTCTATAATGTCAAAGTGGAAAGAAACATCTGGAATTTTTGTACATGTAATTTAAAATAAAACCTGAAATGTCTTGATTTGATAAGTGTTCACCCCTTTACTATGACACTCAAATTGAGCTCAGGTGCATCCAATTTCTTGTGAGCTACTCAAACTTGAATGGAATCCACCTGTGGTCAGTTCAAATGGTTGACATGATTTCAGAGGAAATACACCTGTTCATATAAGGTCCCACTGTTGACAGTGCATGTCAGAGCAGAAACTCTACCATGAAGACCAAGGAGCTGTCCGTAGAACTCCGTGGATAGAATTGTGAGGAGGCATAGATCTGGGGAGGGGTATAAAAACATTTCTAGGGTGTTGAAAGTTCCCAAGAGCACAGTTAAGTCCATCATTAGGAAATGAAAAGATTATGGAACCACCTAGACTCTTCCTAGAGCAGGCTGTCCTCCCAAACTGAGCAACTGGCAAGAAGGACCTTGGTCAGTGAAGTGACCAAGAACCCAATGACCACCCTGACAGAACTAGAGTTCCATGGCTGAGATGGGAGAACCTGTCCAGAGGACAAAAATTCTGCAGCACTTCACAGATGTAGCCTCTATGGAGAGTGGCTAGATTAGATTAGATTCACTAAAAATACCACCAACAGCTTAATCTGGTTCAAGGACAGTTGGCATTCATCTGTAACCCCTCCCCGGTCGTGCCTGAAAATAGGCAGGATTTGTCTAGTGCACTTACCCAGTCAACAAAATGAAATAAATAAATAAAATAAATAAGATGGAAGCTACGCCTGAGAAAAGGCCGCATAATAGCATGCCTGGAGTTTACAAGAAGGCACGTGGCAGACTCTGAGACCATGTGGCAAAAGATTCTCTGGTCTGATGAAACAAAATTTAACTCTTTGGCCTGAATGCAAAGCACTATGCCTGGCGCAAACTGAACACAGCTCACTCGGTAACACCATATCCCTACCATGAAGCATGGTGGTGGCAGCATCATGTTATGGGATGCTTTCAGCCACAGGGACTGGGGCACTTGTCAGGATAGAGGGAACAATGAATGGAGCCAAATACAGGCACATCCTTGAGGAGAACCTGCATCAGTCTGCAATAGACCTTTACTGGGGCAAGATTTACGCTCCAGCAGGACAACGAATTCAAGCATACAGCCAAAGCAACACTGGAGTGGCTTCAGAATAAGAAGGTGAATGTCCTTGAGTGGCCCAGCCAAAGCCCAGACTTGAATCCCATTGAGAATCTGTGGAAAGACTTAGATTGCAGTTCACCGACGCCCCATCCAACTTAATAGAGCTTTGAGCAAATCTGCAAGGAAGAATGGGCGAAAATCCCCATATCCAGATGTGCAAAGCTGATGCAGACATACCCAAGAAGACTCAAAGCTGTAATTGCTGCCAAAGGTGCTTCTACAAAGTATTAACTCAGGGGTGAGTACTTAAGTAAACAAGATATTTCAGTTTTTAATGTTTCATAAATGTTTGTCACACAAAAATATTTTTGCCCTTTAAATTGTTGAGTATGCTGTGTGAATCAAGGGGGAAAAATCATTTCAATGCATTAAAAATTCTGGTAGTAACACAACAAAATGTGACAAAATCCAAGGGTGAATACTTTCTGAAGGCACTGTAACTACATAAACTAAATATTTGATTCTATAACTTTTTCTTCAGTTTTGTAACTGCCTGTGTCAATGTGCCAAACAAGGTCTTATGACTTCTGTTGCTAATTTTGCTCTCCGAGCATGCAGAAACTCCTGCACATGCCATGATATACAGCAGAACACCTTCAAAACTCCTATGTCTATTACTTCCTTCTGTGCTCATTCACACTATACAACCACGACTGAAAAGACCCCACAGATTAGACATACTGTACATGCTGACGTTTTACCTCAGTTCAAAGGTCTCATGTATCAGTTTCTGCTTCTTCTGGTTCATGCTGTTGCTGAGACCAGAGCTGCCCCAGCATTAGTTTTGTACCATTCCTAGCATGCTACCAGAGGGCACTACCTCAGACTCCTCTCCTGTGAATCCACACCAAAATCAAATTGCCATATAGGACAAAACTAGCAGTGTCCTTGAACTATTTTAATGTCATGAATTTAAGCTCCCCATACTAGAAATTAATAACACTAGTACTACATTTATTACACACCAGTTTGATGAACACTAATGTCCTGTCCCATCCCAGCAGCCATCTCCACCCACTATAGTTTGAGACTGTGAAAGTCTTTTTAAAGCAAGACGTACCAGATTAAATGAAGACTTGATCCATTTTCAGCAGGCTGAAGTCTATGTGCCCTAGCTGAGTACAGTCTCTGGTCAACTGGCTACCAAACTCTTTCTCTCTAGACAGTACACACTGACCCCATGACTCCTAATGAGCAGAGCTCTTGGCTCAGCTTGCTTCAGCTACTCAGAAGATGACCTGAACCTCACTCCAACTCCTTGTGCTGATTTACCAAGGCCACACTGACCCTGTGTTACTGGACTGCTGCCACCTGAAACCCTGGGTTCTGCTCTTCACTTGTGGGTGGGTGGTGGTCTCTCTCTCTCTCTCTCTTTCTCCTCAGTAGCACACTCACTCATCTCTTTGCTCCAACGTTAATCTTCCGAGTGAATGAATTACAACTCACTCTTGTTTCGCAGCCCAGACATTTAAAGAAGGTGCCCTTGCTAGCCACATCCACTACTGGATGCAACAGCAAATCAGGAGCAGTGGGCACCAGGTAACCTGGTTGAGATCTGTATTGTTAAGGTCCACTCTGCTTTGCTGCAGCTGTACCCCCCACGCACGAGCCCCCACGATGAACAAAGGAGCTGCACCAAGCCTGCAAAAGTAGAGAATGAATGCTCAGGCTCACCAAGGCAAGACCAGCTGCTGCCACAGTGCTGGGACCTGACCACATGGTGCAGGATGAAAGTTAGTAAGAAATTCATGCTGGAGACTGGCTTTCGGGGCCAACTATGTGGTGGGGTGGTTGTTTACTGCATTACCAGGACATTGGAGGAAAGATTAGACCCGTGTGGCTCAGGCAGCTTTCATGGAGGCATTAGTACATACCATTACAGAATGCAGCACAGTGTGTTACTAATAGAGGAGCTCCATGATGGGAGAGCTATAGCACTCGGCCCTCCCTCTAAATCCTCCTATGACCTTTGTGTGCTGATTTATTTGCATGCTCGTCATGATGATTGCCATACAGTCGACTTACTTTCCGTGGTTGGAATACAATGACACAAATGGAAGATATTAACCTTGGGGAGGCAACAGGCTCTTATACAGACATGATTTTTACTGTGGCTGGAGAAGTTTAAGTATTTGGAGATGCTACAGATGCAACAGTGAGTAACTCTGTACAAGGTACCAGTAGACCTGATATGACAGCACCTACCCTGATATTAAAACTGCTTTTCTAAATCTGGAGCAGGCAATACTTAAAGTTCAGAGACACCACTGGGGAAAAACTACCTTAGAAGCTTATCTCAAAGTGAGGCCCTTAATTGAGCCCTTGTCTAGTTATGCGATGCACATATTAAACAATATGTTCCATCATTACGATCAGATAAAGGGACACTATGCAGATTGTGGAGGTTTGGACAATATGCAACTGGAAACAATCTTGGCTTTTGATGTCAATGGATGTGACATCCCTGTATACAAATATACCCCAAATGGGGGTTGGAATCCCTGGAATACTGGTTTGATGTGGACCCAGACATTGATCATGCTAAAAGTGCTTTTTACTAGACTATGCAGAGCATGTGTTAATGAAAATAGTTTTTTATTCCTGGAACGCTGGTACTTACAATGCAGGGGATGGATATGGGAAACTTTGCCCTCAATTACCCCAACTTCTACTTGGGCCATTGGGAAACAACAGCAATCCATGACAGCCAGAGCAATGCATATTACAATAGGAATGATTGCTGGCATCACTTTATAGATGACATATTCATGGTGTGGCGGCACACAGGATGAAAGTAGTGCTTTGTTAAGTACTGTATCTCGAAATTAGTAATGAGAATTTGAAATCTGCAGTACAATGTGATTCTTTATTGGTGTCCTTCCTGGATCTCAGAATCCCGAGAAAGAGGATGAAACATTACAAACGAGTTTATACAGGAAGGACACTGACAGGAATTCATTACTATTGGCATCAAGCTGCCACCCACACCATATGATGGTAAATATCCCAGACGTCCAATTGCTGTGTGTCCATAGGAACTGTAGTGAAGCATCTGATTTTGAACAACATGGCATGGAAATGTGTGATAGATTTATACAAAGGGACAGATCATTATTGAGACCCAAGGAGCCCAGTGCAAGTGAGGACAGGAACAGAATTAATTTTATTTCTACTTATTCTAGGCACTCAGCTGAGATACAAAAATCTTGATGCAGAATTGGAATATCTTTGAGTCAGACCCCTACTTAGTGAAGTCACTAAGCGGAAACCAAGAATGGTTTATAAGATTTATAAGAGAAGCAAAAATCTAAGAGATAGCATGGTACATAGTTATATACCAGCTCAGGGAAGACTGATACGGTCAAGGTACATCATTACCAAATGGAATGTTTCAGTGAGGGAATGTAAATTTCATAATCATATGCTAAAATGTAAGACCTTTTCAACCTGTTACAACGATATGTGGTGTATCTTGCCACTTGCCAGGACAGAGCTTTTATATTGGTAAGACCACAAGGATGCTTAAACGATTGGGAGAACACACTAGGTCCACTGAGAATCAAGATGAGAGAAGTGCCCTGTCAAACCATTGCAGAATGATGAAAAGGACAGTCTTCAACATGTCTTTAAATTGTGTGGTATAGAAAAGCTCAGCTTGGGAACTAGGAATGGGAGTCTGAGTGATATGCTGTCAGAAAGACAATCCTTCTGGATTTTTACATTAGGTGGCCTGATTCAGCCAGGATTAATGACAAAATTGACTTGTTACCCTGTATCTGATGTAAATAATCTCTACTTGTGCTGCATTCAAAAAGATGAATACATGTCTTTTTAGTACCCATTTTTTTTTTTTTATTTGAAATTGGTATATTCTCTTGGTATAACATGCTAACAGTTCCATAATTTTTATGTGTTTCTTTTATAGGAAATGGCCCAGAGCTGCCTCACCTGTCAATATATGAATAACATTTTAGGTAAAGAATGTGAACTGCACTTTAAACTCCAGCTAATGGTAACATTTTAATTGATTACAGAGTGTAGTCGAAATTAATCATGTATATAGCTGGTATGGATTTTTAACTTTGCACTAGTGACTTTTGCTATGTTTGCACTATTGTTATTTGCACTATTTAAAGGTAAAAAGAGGAAAGAGAAAATGTGTAAATATGCTTGTAAATCTCATGCTTCTTTGACCTGTCCTTTAAGAACAGGTGCTATTTAAAGGAAACGCTGAAAAGGCACAGTTTGACCAGGTGCTACAAAAATGCTTGATTAGTGCTTTCAGACAGCAACATTTTTTTCCAATTACCTCTAATTGCTTTTTTTTTCGTGATTTAAACAGTGGCCGCTCAACTTTCACTTTCTATTGCTGGCAGCCACCATTTCATGAGTGGCAGTGAGCTTCCTGAGCTCACTTTATGCTAATAAGTCCTGCCAACCAATAGCAGAGGTCAAACAGGCATATTAACATAAAGTGAGCCCGGAAGCTCACTGCTGCTCATGAGATGGTGGCTGCCAGCAACAGAAAGTGTAAGTTGTGGGTAGCTGTTTAAGTCATTAAAAAATTGTTACTGTTTGACAGTACTAATTGAGAGCTTCTGTAGAGTCTCAGGAAAGCTGTGTCTTTGCAGTATTTTCCTTTAAAAGATGTATGACTGCATATGGGTAACATCCCGATAACGTGGCTAGGCACTTAACTGGTCTGAGACTTTTCTGCATTTTTGCCTTGGTGTACATACTGGTGGCAAGTTTTAAACTTTATTCACAGTAAAGCCTTTTGAAAATGCAGTGGGTGTGCGGTCTTCTGCAGTGTTTCTATTTATGGTAAGCACAGCACTCCAGTGAGTGGAGCTGGAACTGCTGTTTGTATTGTTCTACCACAGTACTAGTAAAACATGTTCAGTATTGGCAAATGCTTGTTACTTTGCTTTTTATTTATTTAAAAGTTTTACCAGGAAAGACATACTGAGCAGACTACCGCCGATTCCAGATGTGTCCTGGGGTTAGGGGAACGGATAGTACATACAAGTCAACATACAGAAATTTTAAGGACAGCAAAAAATTACAAAGGTTACATACAATATGTACAAGGTTGTATAATTTCAATTAAAATAATCATGAATAATTACATGTACAGGATGCAAGAACAGAGAGTGACAGCGATCAGTAGGCAGAATATGAAGGAAAGTAGTGGCAATTAAAATCTGGTAGTTAAGCACTTGGTGGACAACATGGATCGCATTGGGTGGTTGTCATTACATTTTGCTCTAAGTTAAGTCATGGCCCATGCTATTGCATGCCAAGTTGACATGTGCAGCTCATGAGACTTGCCTTTAAAAGGGAGATTTGTTGCCGGGGGCGGATGTTAGCCAGCAGAGAGTTCCATAGTTTTGAGTGGACTCTAAAAGCAGACTGCCCAGCAAAGGTAGTCATGTGTGGATTTGAAGTAGACAGGAGTTAAAGTTTCTGAGGGAGTATGCGGATGGTTTTTGGGCTGTTAGGGTAGAGGCTAGGTAGGAGGGCAGTAACTGGGTCCAGAATTTAGCTGTGAGTCTGTTGCAGTGGTATAGGCGCCTATTTACGAGGGATGGTGTGTTAAGGTGACTGTAGAGGTCACAGTGCTGAGTGGAGGGAGAGCAATCCAGTGCAAAGCGGCAGAAGGAGTTATAAAGAGAATCCAGTTTAGCCAGGGTGGATTTAGGGGCAGAGCTATAGACTATGTCCCCGTAGTCGAAAATAAGGGAGGATCATTTTCTGTAGGATCCCTTTGCGGGCAGGAGAGGGATGCAGCTGTGGTTCCGTATAGTGCCCCAGCCTAGGATGTAGTTTTTTGTGGGTTGCTTCAATACTGCGAAAGTCTAGGTGTTGGTCCAGCCAGACCCCTAGGTATCTGAAGTAGTGCAGACTTCTAGAGGAGTCCCATCTAATGTTGAGAATGGGGAAAGCGGAGACGGGAGAGTCTTTGTCTTGTATCAAAGGTCATAGAGATAGTTTTTTTGGCATTTAGGATAAGTTGATTTCACAAAACCAGTGCTGGACTTCAGTGAAGTCTTGCTGATTTTGGATGCAACTTCCTGCGGGAGTGACCTGAAGTGTACAAGACTGTATCGCCTGTACATGTGAATGTCAGCATGCTGGCAGATCGAGGAAGGCTGTTGAGGAAAATGGAGAATAAGATAGGGCCGAGGACAGAGCCTTGGGGACACCAATGGAGACAGGGAGGGGTTTGAGGTGTAGGCACCAATTTTTACTGATTGGGACCTGCCACCCAGATATGAGTTGAACCAGCATGTAGCTGCACTGGAGAGGCCAGCTTTAGAGAGTTTTGACAGAAGGAGGGTGTGAGAGACTGTCAAAAGCCTTGGCTAGGTCGATGGAAATGGCAGATGATGTGGCTATTATCCATGCCAGTAAGGATGGAATCAGCGAGTCTGAGGAGGGACGAACAGTGGAATGGGATTTCTAAAGCCGGACTGGTAAGGGTGAAGAAAGAAGAGGAGTCAAGGTAGGTGGTGAGTTGCGTAGAGGACGAGTTGTTCCTTGATTTTGGCTAGGGTGGGCAGTAGGGAGATTGGGAGTGTAGTTACTAGGGAGGATGGGTCACCACTTTTCAGAAGGGGATGACTGTGGCATGCATCCATTTTGAAGGTAGAGTGGCAGAGGTGAAAGAGAGGTTGAAAAGAAAAGCTAGAGGCACGGTGATTGCTGGTGCAGAAAGGTAGAGCATTTTAGCATCTATGCCTGTAGTGCATCTACCCTTAGAGGGTTTAGGGCGAGCAGGGTTTTGAGTACTTCTGGTGGGGTAACCAGAGTAAGGAGAAACTGGATGAGGGGTCGGCATGAGTGGGGATGAGGATGTCGCGATTTGTGTGGCAGGTAGGGGTTGGAGTAGTGAGGGACCCACTGCTAGTAAACACTGAGTTGAAAGCTGTGGCAACTGCTAGAGTTCAGTTATGATAGAGCCTCCCACATCTAGGGCAGGAGTGAGTGGCTGGGCGGAGGGAGAAAAGTGATTTTCTAGACCCAGAACTTGGCTGGATGATTGAGATTATTTGGAGGATGATGAGAAGTAGTGGGCTTTAGCCTGGCAGATAAGCCTGGTGCAGGTATTTCTAAGCGCTCGTAATGTAGGTGATCAGTGTGCATCCCTGATGTCTTATAAGCTTTCCACGCCTGATCTCTGCACGGAGGTGTTCCAGGAGGTCAGTAGTGATCCACAGCAGATGAGCACCCCTTACTCTAATCTTTCTGGTGGGCATAGTAATCCCAGACGGCAAGAAATTTTGGCTTAAAGAAGTCATAGGCATGATCCATGGGGTATGTAGGACCAATCCAAGTTTGCTAAGTCTTGTTGAAGTCCATCTAGGTTAAGGGATTTATAGGATCTGATACGGAGAGTTTTGGAGGGAGTGATTTTGCTTTTGAATACTTTACGATTCTATATATCATATGGTGATCACCAGACAGTCCGGAAGGAGGCCTGAGGTTATAATCCTGTGAGGGTGAGAGGTGACGCCAAGTCGAGTAGGGAGTGGTTTAGCTTTTTGTGGTTTAGCCGCCAGAGATTCGTGATGAGTTGAGTCAGATTCAAGCCGGCCACATGGTTTCGAGTTTGGAGCCAGCGCTAGTGAGCCAGTTTAAATTGAAATCTAGGATGTGGAGTTCCTCACCGAGGTAATGCTTTTAGGGTGTCTAGGGTGAGCTGCAACAGAAGTTAAAATGGAGTCAGGGGACAGTAGGTCCCTGCTATAAAAATAGGGATGGAGGGGTAGGGAGATTTTTATTAGTGAGGAGTCAATGTTGCCAGGAAAGCAGGTAGCGTGACAGGTGAGAATTGTACCTGGGATGATACTGAAATGGCCGCATTACCCTCTCTTTTGCCAGGGCGGTCCTGTCAGGTGGAGTATCCAGAAGACTACTCAGCATCCAGGTTGTGGGGTTTCAGCCAGGTCTCTGTGATAATTAGGACGTCAGGGCATAGTGTATGTACTAGGGTTTGTAGTAGGGCATTTTTGTGGAGATCATGATATTTAGGTGGGCTATTTTCAGGCTTCTGGGTAGTTGGCCAGTGGTGAGGGGGTCGCAAGCGCTGGTAGGTCCAGGATTTAACTCAATGTCCCCGCGAGTAGGAGTGCTAAAGTTAGAAACAGTTTTAGGTTTTGTAGTATTTTATTGGTTTGCAGCGGGTAAGGAAGACTGGGAGGCTGTGTGAACTTTTAGGGCAGAACATTTTGTAGAGTTCACAATTCTCAAAATTTTGATCTGAGCCAAACAATCAACGCAAAGGTTGTAGCTGTCTGCTTTGCCAATCAATGCTTACAGAATTTATACAGTTTAAATAAATGAATTAATTCTTTTAGGCCTTCCTGTCATGCCAGTTTAACAGGAAGTTGCATACCAAATGATTTTCCGTAGTTGTTCTGAGGAAAAAGTACAACCATGTTTAAAATAAAGTTTGATTTAAACAAAATCACTTTATTTTTATAACATTTAACCCGGGAACCCAAAACCATAACAGGTGAAAACAGCAGTTCTCCTGGTTCTGGGAACCGGGGGTGAAAACAACAAAATAAACTAAGCTAAACTAATGCACTGTATCTGATGAACTTACAAACTTTATAAAATTACATGTAGAATACATGAGTTAATGTACAACAAGGCTGTATTTACTGGGGATTCTATGACAACTTAAACCTCGATAGTGAAGCTCAAGAGGCTTATGTGATGTCATAGAATCCCTAAGATGGAAACACAGCCTTTGTCTGTTCACATTTATAGTACTCTATTTATTATTTTATGTAGCACATAGTAAGCCCTCATTGTTGGCAGATCAAACAATGACTGGGTTCCATTTAAAAGCAACACTAAGCACAGCAAATCACGCTAAATAAACAACATTCAGCATAAACGGTAATTCACTGGCAGCAAGCATTTCCGTTCAGCTGGTCATCAAGTTCACTAGCGATTTGGCAGAGAGGAGAAAATCAAAACAGGATTCCAAGTTCAATGGCAAACATTAATATTCAGCATAAATGGCAATTCATGGCGGTGACAGGAAACACTTACATCAAGCAGCTCACCAGTTTCATTACTGGCAAAACCAAACACTTGGCCAAGACAGACCCAAAAAAAAAAAAATATTTGAAACCAGGTTATTAAATTCAGCCAAGAATAAGTTAGGTTTTTCAAAAGAGTTTCTTATCTGCAGATGCCTTGATTGAAGATCTAGTCTGAAAATAAAAACAGAAACAGCCATTACCAATTGCAGTACTCCGCGCCAGAAGAGGAGAAAGTCCATCAGACCTTTAAAATTGCCTTGGTTTGGTGCTTGAGCAGTACAGCACTAGAGACAAGGAACAAAAGGTTGTTGTAGTATAGTAGCAAGGTCACCATTATACTGCAACAGTTTTTATAACCTTGAACTGTAGTACAACAGCTTTTCTGGCTGTATTGAAATCTGCCTACTATAAGGGCTCACTATGTACTATAAAATGGTTGTTAGAGCTAAGAAAATGTAGCCACTGGGACTTGAACAGGACTCTGGGGTGACTGATCAATTCAGCAGAGAAATAAATCTGCTATTAGAATTCTAGGGGATTGTGACCACATTACAGAGTTTGAATTTTAACATTCTAAAGTTCCTTCTCCAGAGCAACACACAGGGCTTAGAAGATGCAACCTGTATGACATCATCACTAATACACCCTCATTGCTTGAAGTGTAAACCCTACTGGTTCCAAAACAATGCCTGTTTTTTTTTATTTATTTATTTATTTATTTATTTATTTATTTTTTTTTTTTTACACTTTCTATTTATTGTTTTCCCATAAAACATACAGTTGACATACATGCACATACCTACAAGGCCCTTGAGAGGTGGGGAGCAGGGATAATTCCAGGGCCCAGCGCCAAGAGGAGCCCAGGCCACCCAGCATACTGTATGAAGGAAAGGGCTGCAAGCTGGTAGGGGCCCCAGAGTTCTGAACTTTCCCCAGGGCCAGAATTCCTCTCAAAGGGCCTGCATACCTATACGAGAAGCACAGCGAATCTAGTATCAGTATGATAAACATGCACAGAATTTACAACTATTCAAAACCTGAGTCACTTCACTGGGAAGGCATATTGAAAGTACAGAATAATCAAAGGTGCACTAAAATAAAATTCTTCACCATCAAGGAAGAAGCAGAGAATTAGGATTAAACAAGCAATTTGTCCCTGTACTTAAAGTACTTATGACTCATAACTGTTTGAATCTGCATAACCGACCTAGTAGAACTAGGTTGCAATGAATGCGCTTAAACCATGCCAACAGACAGATGGCTTGCAGTGTAACATCTATTAGTCAATTTACTATAGATTCACGCTTGAGATACATATTTACATTGCATATTATTCAAACAGCATATGGACAGTTACTGAGTACTACATAGATCGGGGCTCAGGGCACAGTAATAAGAAAGATGTCAACAGCTTTAGCTAGAATAATATTTGACCAGCCCAAGCTCAATGAAGAAATAATACCCAAGGGGGTATTGGGCTATACCAGACTATCCAGGGGCATAATGAGGCCCGATGCTGCAGGTGGAGGGCCTTACATTTTTTTTTTTTTTCATTTTTTTATTTTAGTCTTTGTAAATGGGTAGGCCCACTAGGCACAAGTGCCTGTTTTCAGGGGTGACCGGGAGCACTGGGTGGTTACTCGACTCTAGTGCGGAGTCACACAGTATGCAAGTGGAGGTTGTGAGAATCAAATTCAGGTCTGGTCTGCTGGATGTACCAAGCTTGTTCACACCTCGTCCTCTAATCTCTAGGCTATACTGCCAGCCTGAGGCCCTGGAAGGTCTGGTATAGCCTATACCCTCAATCCTTCAGGGTATTATTGCACTTAGAAATTGGACATCAATTTAAACTTTAGTAAAGAAATTAAAGCAATAAAAAATTTACTTTTACGTGAATAAAATTGAAGACAGCGTTGTTTTTAGAGTGTTTTTTTCAATTTGAGGTTGGTTTCTGTACTCCAAATTCGTCCCTCAGCATGGCCATCCTCCCCAACCCCCGCTTGCTGTTTTCTTTGGTTTATCTCTTGTGATCAGGACCAAGAGCAGGAGCACAGTACAGAAGACGGTACTGGCATGCCATCTGTGGAAGCTGCTTCCTGACTCTGAATGGTGGCACGGGTGTGTGTGCTGTTTACAAGGTAGTCACAAGACTGTCAACCTAATGCTGGGTTTGGCGCTACGATTACTGCTGTTTCTGGTTGGGGGCAACCTAAAAGAAAATAACGTTTATTTTTATCAATTGGCTCAAGAACTTCATTGGGAGTTAATTCTGCTTCGGGGGTAATTAAAACAACAACAAAAAGCTGGCCGTGGCGCTGGATGCCATACCTCGCGTCATGCGGTGACCTAGGTTCAGGAACAGACTCGGAAAGCTGGGGGTCAACAGGGAAGGGAGGGACTAAGCGTCCAGAGGACTGCTCTCCTCTCCTCTCCTGCAGTGGGTGTAGGGGTTGCCTCATTCTGTAGCAGCCATGGTGGAGATTGATAGCACTACAAGAGTGGCACTGTAGACAGGGAAGGGAAAGTGAAAATGGCACCCATGTCAGCCGGATGACAGTGGCCCTGTCTCCTCACCATAAAGCCGGAACCCCAAAGCTGCATACCCTCACCTGGCACAGAAGCAAGGAAGTGCCTAGGAGTACCTGGTCTCCTCCTGATGGCCCCGGAGGGTAGGAGACTCCCGGTGAAGGGATACTTCAGGTCAGCTGGGCAGTGGAGAGCAGGACGGCAGAACGGAGAGGCAGTGGTGAGTGATTGCTGGCTGCCTGAAGGAGTGGGTGGCTGGACGCAGCAGGAAGGAATAAAATATGCAAAGAAAAACAATAAAAATTACTTTTAGTGACTAAAATTGAAGACAATGTAATTTTTTGTAAAGAATGTTTTTGTTTTCCATTTAAGGTTTGTTTCTGTACTTCAAATTCTTCCCTCAGCCCCCAAAACCACTTGATATTTGCTTTTTCTTTTGGTTTATCTCTTGTGATCTTGTGATCAGGTCCAAGAGCAAGAGCACAGTACAAACTACAGGTACGGCATGCGCCTGTGGAAGCCACTTCCTGACTCTGAACAGTAGCAACGGGTGTGTACCGCCACAAGGTAGTCACGAGACTGTCAGCTTAACACTGGGTTTAGCACTGTGATTACTGCTGTCTCTGGTTAGGGCAACCTAAAAGAAAATAAAGTTTATTTTTAGCCATTTGGCACAAGAGCTTCATTGGGGAGTTCATACTGCTTGGAGGGACATTAAAACAATAAAAGCAATTATTTTTAGTGACTAAAATTGAAGACAAAATAAATTCTTTGTAGTAATCCCTCTACTGGTGCACTTGCCAGTAGAGGTGCTTCTATTTTTTTTTTTTTTATAAGGGGTTATTTTTTCATTTGAGGTTTGTTTCCTACTCCGATTTCTTCTCCTCAGCATGGCCATCCTCCAGCTCCCAACCCCTCCTCGCTTGCTGTTTGTGTTTTCTTTTGGTTTATCTCTTATGAAAAATTAAAGCAATAAAAAATAACTTTCAAGTGACTAAAACTGAAGACAGCGTTGTTTTTTGTAGTATATTTTTTCCATTTGAGGTTGGTTTCCTGTACTCCAAATTCTTCCCCTCAGCATGGCCATCCTCCCCAACCCCGCTTGCTGTTTTCTTTTGGTTTATTTCTTGTGATCAGGACTAAGAGCAGGAGCACAGTACAGAAGACAGGTACTGGCATGCCATCTGTGGAAGCTGCTTCCTGACTCTGAACAGTACCATAGGTGTGTGTACCGCTTACAAGGTAGTCAAGTGACTGTCAGCTCAGTGCTGGGTTTAGCGCTACAATTACTGCTGTTTCTGGTTAGAAACAGAAAATCTGTTGGCAGATAAGAACCATACGCCCACCTAGTATGCCCATTTCCTACTCACTGCAGAAGCCCCAAATCCTATTTGATCTGCGGCTCCTGCTCTGCACATCTCTGGGGTACCCTTATGTCTATCCCATGCACTCTTGAACCCCCGTGTTAATTCCACCTGCACCACATCTGCTGAAGGCTGTTCCATGGCTCCACCCACCTTTTCAGTGAAAAAGTACTTCCTAACATTACCCCTGAGCCTTCCACCCTTCAGCCTCATATCATACCCCTTGTTCTTGTGCAGTTCTCTGAAATATGCCTTCCACCTGTACCCTGTTTATTCCCGTAAGGTACTTGAAAGTCTCTATCATATCCCCCTCTCCTTCTTTCCTCCAGTGAATAGATATTAAGGTCCTAAGTCTTTCCTCAGAGGGCTTCTGGTACAGTCCATGTACCATCTTCATTGCCCTTCTCTGGATTGCCTCTGTTTTGCCAATATCTTTCCAGAGATGTAGTCTCCAGAACTGGTCATAGTACTCCAGCTGAGACCTCACCAGTAATCTGTACAGTGGCATCACCACCTCTTTGTTCCTGCTTGTTATGCCCTCCTATGCACCCCAACATTGTGTTTGCTCTCCCACTGCCTTTTCACAATGTTTGGCCACCTTCAGGTCATCAGATATGATAACCCACAGGTCTCTCTCCAACTTGTGGTGGCTAGAATTTCCCCACCCATCCTGTACTCCTCCTTTGGATTCCTGTGACCCAGGTGCACGATCTTACACGTTTTAGCATTGAAACTCAACTACCAGACACGACCACTCTCTAATAGGCTTAGATCCTTTCTCATTTTTCCAACCCCTCTGGTGTGTCCACTCTGTTGCAGATCTTGGTGTCATCTGTGAAGAGGTACACCTTTCCTCAGACACTCTGCAATGTCGCTATTGAAGACATTGATTAGGACTGGCCTCTATCACCAACCCCTGTGGCACCCGCTGGTCACCTCCTTCCCAGATTTCATGCCTTTTAACAACCACCCTCTGAGCCCTATTCCTTAGCCAGTTCCCAACCCACTTTACTACCATAGGACCCACTCCCAAGCTCCCAGTTTATTTAGCATCTCCTGTGGGGGAGCAGTGTCGAAGGCCTTGCTGAAATCCAAATAGCCACATCCACCATCCTCCCTGCATCTACCACCCTGGTTACCCAGTCAAAGAAATCTAAAAGATTCGTCTGACAGGACCTTCTCTGAGAATCCATGCTGCCTTGGATCCTGTGCCCGCTATCCTCCAGAAACTTCCTAGCCTCTCCTTAAGTAAGGACTCCATTAGTTTTCCCTACTGAGGTCAGATTTACAAGCCTTTAATTGCCTGCCTCCTCTCTGCTTCCACTCTTGGTGAGGGACCATATCTGCCCTCCTCCAGTCCTCAGGTACCTCCCGTCTCTAGTGATGCTTTGAAAAGGCAGCCAATGGTTCTGCAATCACTTCCTTGAGTTCCTTTAGTACTCTGGGGTGGATCCCATCTGGTCCCATTACCTTATCTGCTTTTAGTCCCCCAAGTTCTTCTAGGACTCTTTCCACCATGAATGGGCTGGTGTCTACCTCCCTCCCCTGAATACCCCTCTTAATAAGTCTGTCCCTCACCCTCCCTTCCCTGTTGAATACTAAAAAAGTACTTATTCAATAGCTCAGCCTTTTCTAGATCATCCTCCACCCTTTCTCCTCCTTCCTTCTTCAGCCTAACTATTCCATTTCTGGTTTTCCTCATTAATGTATCTGAAGAAGGTCTTGTTGTTTTCTTAATAGCCTGGGCTATACCTTCCTCTGTCTGTGCTGTAGCTCTTCTAATTATTTTCCCAGATTCCTCTGCTTCTCCAGATATTGTTTTCTGTCCTCATCCTTTTGTGTTTCCTTGTATCTTCTGAAGGCTCTTTTCTTTTCCCTTACTTTCTGGGCACTACCTTGATAACCATAATGGCCTTTTCTTTCTTTCCTCTTGCTATGCATTTTGGCACAGTGACCTGTTATTTCTGTTGGCAACCTAAAAGAAAAGTTTATTTTTAGCCAATTGTCACAAGAGCTTCACTGGGGAGTTCATGCTACTTTGGAGTGGAGGGGTTCCCATTTACTTGCTAAGCTTAGTAGAAAACATGGGTGCCATTCAGCCATAATTCATGTAGGGGCTGGGGCACAAGGATATGGACATAAAGTCAGGCACGCTGGACTGACACTTATTTCCTGGTCTGTACTGATAGTTATTGAACCCCTTGGCATGGCTGTCATCCAATCAGAGACCAGAAAATGATAAACCCATCTTCTAAAATTGGATGGAAACTTGCTTACCAAGATAAAAGCCCTAAGGCCTAGTATCCCAGGAAATATATGCACTTAACATGTTTTCCATATCAATACCCCACATTCTTTTGCACCTCAAAGACCCACCCCACAAGTACTGTATTGTCTGAGAGACAGTAGTCCTTCTCCACACTTCTCCTGTTGGTGAGTCTTGGCAACATGTCCCAAGACACTGTAAAGCATGTCAAACCAAATTCTGGGCCATTTGGTCTAAGTCCCACTCTGAGAATAAAATATAGTCAATGTCCCAAATCAAATTTTATCGATGAGTTTAACATAGTTCAACATTATCAGCTGTAAGGTACTTGCAAACCAGTGTCCTGACTATAGCTAAAGGTGAAATTACTCTCCTCCCATATTCAAATGCCCTGGATCTCCATCCTGTGAATCTTTTCTAAAGAAACCTCCTCTGAACAACCTTTGCGATTGAGCTCAATTTCTGCACCAGTTTCACCACTTCATGGGGTCTGGTAAACAAATACATTTTCAAGCCCACAGTGATGTGCAGTCAAGCTATCAGAACAAGGCAAACTGGAATCCTAGGACCTGAAGTTGTCTCTTGATCTTGTCAGACTCCTTATGACAAGGCCAGGTACCATACACCAGGTCCAACGAGGATAAATAAAAGCTCCTACTAAAAGCTCTTTCTATTGCCTTGTCAATGCCAAAAATCCACTCTTTAGTGCTCAGAGAAAAGGGATCGCCACTGTCTTCAGTTGGTGCATCTTCTGAGAAGTCTATTGTGGGCTGTCTTTTTAAGTGTAGTGACACTTTAGTGATAAAGCCAGCAGCCAGTGTGCAGCTTCAGGGCAACAAGTACTGAGGGACCCATGCTCAAAAAAAAAAAAAAAAAAAAAAAAAAAGAGAAGACCAGATCATCTGTTGTTTTAGACCCCCGTCAACCCAGAGCTGCAAATTCTTGTCCCCTCAACATTTTCTATGTGTTTAAGTCTTAGGTGCAGATATTCATTTTCAACCACAACCTTAAGGAAATGTCCATGAAAATTGGGCCATGCCTGGAGTGTAAGGCATGGCCCAGTGCTGTCCTACAAAAGTAATGCTATTTTTATCTTAGAGATCATTTAATAGCTCCCTCGTATCTCGTTGATCCTGCCTCCTCCCGTAGCATTACATGGCGTGGCACACCCACAACCACCTGCAGCTGTCTTACTATGACGTCTCATAGGAGAGCAGCCAGGAGGGGCACCATGTACTGCTAATGCAGGTGTTGCTATTCAAAGCTCCAGTTTAAAACTAAATGCTCGGTGGTATGCGAGACCAGGTATAGACTGGCACCAGAGTGCCAGTCTATACCTGGTCTTGGTATACCATCAGGCATGTAGTTTTAAAAGTGGAGCTTTGAATAGTAGCACTTGCATTAACAGTATATGGCACCCTCCGCCTGCTCCCTACATGAAACGCCATAGTGAGACAGCCGTGAGGTGGTTGTGAGAGTGCCATGCTACTGCTAAATGCCGCGGAGGGAGGCAGGATCAACCAGATACAAGGGAGCTATTAAATGATCTCCAAGATAAACGATATATTATTTTTGTGAAACAGTTAATTGGGCCATGCCTCACACCCAGGCATGGCCAGATTCTTCGTGGACATTTCTTTAATAGTTATCAAGATCGCTGTTTCTGCATGTCTCATGGCTCACTGCTGTGTCAGCTTTAGTCGGTATCCCGCCACCAACTGCACCACTGTAACAAGGCTAATTGTAAATCTGTCAAACTTACTTTGTGGGTTCATGATGGGTTTGCAAAGAACTTGTAATGAGGTTATAATAACTGGTCTTGCGCTTTTCCCATAGGAAACATGGTTGTAATTTTCTGTTATAACTGCAAACATGCGCGGGTTTCCCTCGGACCACGCTGCGCGTTCACTGGTTTCCCTTGACTCTGCAGCGTTCAGTGGTCTCCCCACCCTTCACGCTAGAAGGATGCCACAACCGCCATTCACAGTGAGTTTAACTTAAAAAAAAAAAAAAGAAGAAAAATATGAATTTTTAAACGACTTCTTTTAAAGTTTAACTTCATCTCCACGTCTTTGTGCCTCAAACTATTGGAGCACTGTAACTTGTGGACCACGCTGAATCCCTGCTGGTCTGCTGCTGCCTGACCACCAGTCGGTTTGCTTATTTTCTATAATTGCTAAGGCAAGCGCTACAGCAGCAATTATATAAAATAAAATATGGGATGCTTGCATCCATTAACTTGGGTGTGTAAAATCTCACTATACACACCCACCCTTACTTTATTCTCTATTTAATTCCCATCACTTTATTGTTCTGCACAGGCTGCTCTGATGGAGAACAGAGCTAGATTTACATTGCCATGGGCCCTATGCCAGCAGTAATCATGGGACCCCTACAGACTAACCCAGCCACCATCGTATCGGCACAGGTTGCGTGGCCACACCTTTGTCCCTCAAACATGTAGTACAACTCCAAATCCTCCATCCAGCACTATCACCGTAGAGCAATTACCACACTTAGGTTTACTGACAACAGATCTCACCCACTCTACACTCCTGTCTGCGTACCTGTAACTGTTTCTACACTCTACAATGTATCCATTGAAAACAATGATATACATCAGGAATAGCCACTTCCCACTTGAACCCTTGTTTTTTCTATTAACTCCTTCTATCCCCCAATTTCCTTTTTCCCTCCTTCCTCTATCTCTTCTATTCCCTTGTCCCTTCCCGCACAGTATGGGTTTGTGTCCTGTCTCTAAAGCAATCCCAATGTTATTTTCCTATTGCAATTTATGTTGTCTACTGTAACTTGAGACGTGGAACCTTTGTAAAGAGCCTTGGCTCAAAGTTACTTGTAATCCTAGAATCAAATAAATAAAAAATATGTAAGATTTAGATTAGGTTATCACACTACAATGGACAGTCATCACAGCTCGTATTTGTACCTTATTCCAGCTTGAAGCAACTGTTTTGAAAAATGTTATGCATAGAATGTTTCGACTTATATATACTCTCTGGGAGAGAATGAGCTTAAAATTGTGCTTAGCCTCAGGGACACAAAAATCCAAAACAGGATATAATTTAAAGAGCTGCTGATGCCTCAAAGAAAAAACTGAAAAAATAATATTTAGGTACAATTTAGCTTGCATTCTATATGATTCAATAGATTTCTCCTCCCATTACTCATTACTGAGAAATTTGCATGGAAACATGCTCTGTATCTCTTAGAGTTTATCTGCCTCTTTAGCTTACTCCCTACTTCATGTTATAGTCTTGTTTTGTGACATCACAATATGTTGCCATGGGAGTAATTGTGATGTCACAAATAGAGCATTATGACCTTAGGCAGGAGAAAGCAACAGGAATAGATAACTCTTCAGGAGCAAAGATCCTTTTCATGCAGATGGCCTCAGTAATAAATAATGGTGAGGAGAAATGCAGAACCAATGTGAAATATAAGCTGAACTGTGTCTAAATATTATGTTTTGTTAAAGCTGTCCTAATGGCATCAGCTGGTCTTTAAAATATTATAATCAATGTAGCACCAGACCATAAAACAGCAGCACTTGCACAGAGGTTGGGGAGGGGGCTTCATTTCTAAAACTTTGCATCATGCTTTATGCCTAAACCATATGAGTGTATGTTGCAGCACCTCAACTGTACTGTAATACTCAAAAATGATCAACCAGATCCAGAAAATCAATTTGTTCACACAAATGTCGAACTCACCCAGATCTGTTCTTGACACAAAACTGAGCACTGAACATTACTCAAAACAAAAAAGCACTGTGCTGAATCAGCCTATAAGCACTGAGCTCAGATGGATTAAACACAGCCATAACTGTTTACTCACTTCCTTCACAGAAGTGCCACAGCCAACAGATTATTGCATTTCTTCAAAACACCAGCCAGAGAAACCTCTGGAAATATCTTTCAGGTCAGTGCTGATCCTGAGCTGCAGTTCTGAGTGCAAGAGGAGCATGTTCCATGCAGAGGGAAGCCAAAGGGATGGTTGCTTATTTATTTGTCATTTTACAGAAAATGCACTTCAAGGGTGATAACTTGTTTACAGTTGTGTTGGGGGAGGGTATTCACGTGAACCGCCTTTATTGATGGGGAATTCTGGCTATGACATGAAACTCCCTACTCTTGTTTGATAAGTGCCATGAGATATTTAACTTCCCTACTGGGTCATAATGTTGCATGCTCTACAGTGCACGATATGACCGCGAGGTAGGAACAGCGTGGTAGATAAGAGCGAGAGGGTGTAAACCACGAAAATGAGGGATGTGTGGTAGTGCACCCTCTGACTCTTACGAGAGTGAAGAATAAGATTCCTGCTGGGAGAGGGGTCCACTGAGCAGGTGCCATGGCTCGATGGGATGAGCCATGGGCAGCAAGGGATGTAAGAGTGCATTTGGGACTGGGTTTCAATTACAGGTCCCAGTCACATGGAAATTTTTTTTTTTTTTCTCCACACTTTGTGCGATTCTGAGTGTGACCCCCAACCAAAGTTAGTTATATTAGTTGGGGGTTCAGGGGAGCAGCCTCTTGTAACAGGGAAACAAGAATTATGTGCATTTAATACACCGTACTGTTTTGGCAGCATGGTATATTACTATAGCATAATGTCTTGCGACATTATGACCCTGTGCCTTTAACTTCCACCTGGACAGTGACCACAGATGGGCATAGGGGCCCTGGTAAACATCTTTTCCCTCCCAATTGTTTAACCAGGTGATCTTATCGAAAGGATGGTACCTCAACAGTACAGAACCACCCTCGTACTGCATTACAGTGTCAGTTATGGCTATTACTCACAACTACTTGGTGTGGGATTAGAACCCATGACCTTCTGATCTTCTATCCCCGAGACAAGCGTCCTTCCTACTTACATAGCTAGTGTCACCTACTGGCTGCCCAGACTAGCTGTACAGGGACTACTTTGACCACATTCTTATTTTAAATCACTTGCATTTTCTTTTTATGTTATCAGATTTCATCCTAAACTCAACAAAATGTGATAACCCTATTTTATAAGTGCAATAAGATTCTTCAGCATGTGGGTTTCTCCTTTGTTAACCACAGTTCCAGGTGTTTGAAGACAAGCCCACATGACTCACAGTGCACCTGGGCATGCGTTTATGAAAAACTCCACAACTTGTCTTTTGTCTTATTGCTTATCAGAAATATCCAGCACAGCACATCAAGCACCTAGCTCCAACAAACAAATTCAGAACTGAACTAGAGTAATATAGGCAGCTGAAGTAGTTAAAAAATAAATCTGTCTTCAAAGATGTTAAATGTCGAGGGGCACAGCCATCAGCTGATGGAGCAAGACGTGATCAGGGTAGGCTACAGCTCAAGTAGACAGAAAACACAAAACAGATTTATTTTCAGATATTCCTCAAAAGCTTTTGAAATTTAAAAGTACTCACCATATGGTACTGAATGATACTGAACTTGGACACACAGCTACAATGGTTGAGCCCTGACAGGCAACACAAGAAGAAGTTAGGCAGAAAGCCGCCAAGCAGCAGGAGTATGTGGGAGCAGTGTCGTAGGGTGTGGGTGTAGACAACTTAACACAGGTAGAGACCAAGAGGTTGTGACACACAAGAACGCCTTTGAGTGCCTTTTTGTTATAATGATCCAAATAAAAGTTCAAATAATATAACCAAGGAGGAAATAAAACACTGAAAACTGGATACAAATCAAATCTTAGCTCACCAAGAGCTTACAGTTACTTTCAGGTGTAACATAGAGTGGAAGTAGTTTTAGTCTAACTTTCCACTGTCTTCTATGGTTCTGGAACAGAGTTTCACCTATTCCCTTCCACTGCTATCTAACATCTGTGTCTACCTTTCTCTCTTTATAGGAATTCACAGGGCATAATTAGTCATGTGGTCACTGTAGTCCGCCCCAATTAAATAATTACACTTTATTTCTACGCTAATACATAAGAATGGGGACTACAGTTATAACAAGTTGATATTTTATTTTACAATTTTGATATCTTAGTTACTACAGTCTTCAAAGCAGGTTAAAAACACATATTCAGTAGCTTGAAACCTTAATTACCTAAATTAGCTAATAACTCTGCCCACATTGTGATGTCACTCAGTTCTGACCCTCTACAAATGTGCTTCATCCTGGGCTGCCAGATCCTTTAGAGAGCTTCAGTCAAGACAACAACCAGGTAATCTGTAGGGGCTTTTCTTTAAATACTGCCTAGTACATTTGTTTAATGTATTCTTATTTTCTTCATGCATGTGGATAAAACCTCAAACAAAAGATAACCTACAAGTCTGATAGACAGACAGACTAAACCTTTTTATTTAGTGGGACATGCTGCTTTCCCTTTGAGCTGAACTAGTTTGCACAACTCACATGTGACAAGGAATACCCTTGTATTTTAAACCTCCTGACCAGCCTTCAAAGCCCCACAGCTTCTCCTAAAGCTGTATCTGTAACATTGCTAGTGCTAGCTTTCTTAAGGAGGGACTTAATTCAATAACCTTAACAGGGAAAAGAGGCTCATTTTATTATTCATTCTGTTAAACAATGCAACAAATGCCATAATAAAGTTTGGGCGTTTGTGCATTTTTCTTTATCTGAAGTTGGGAATTCTCGAGACAGGAAGAACGAATAAAGGGAGGGTAAGAATACACTATAATGGGCGGCCACTCCATTATAGTGTGAAAAGAGAGGATACTGCTGCAGCAGAGTTTGATAGAAGGAGAGGCAGATGGGGGAGACAGAAACAAGAGAGCAAAAGACTAGAAGTCTGGCTCGAGGATTTCTAAGTCCAAATCTGGGGCAATACTGCCACACACTTCATGCTTAAGCGATAACCTATCTAGGTTATCAAGACAACCTACCCTTTACACTTGGGTAGGATGGAGCTCCGCCCTCCTCACCATAGAGCTCCACCCCAGGGTCCCTTAAATACTTTGATTATTATTGGAACGAACAATTCAACCTAATTCATTCTAACACTACCCTGGGGTGTCTATACCAATATCATTCTTTCTATTCGAAATAGAGTTATGACCTCAGAATAATATTTTAACATTCTGTACGTTATCCCATTTGTCGGGATAAATAATCGGCATTTGCATGCGGGTACCAGCTCGATGTTGTACAGTAAATGTAAAGGCTGTAATGACAGGTACCACCTCATGATTCTGTTGTTTTATCTTTCATCTGGGACAAAAAGCAAGGATTATGGTCTGTTACTAGGGTAAAAGGCTCCCCATAAATAAAATCGTAATGATTCAATTGCCCATTTTGCTGCTAGACATTCTAGTTCAACTGCATTATATTTCCTCTCTCTATCATGTAGCTTTGGGAGATATATACTATAGGGTGTTCTTCTCCATTTATAGTCTGACTAATCGGCTCCAGACCCGTCCCAGAGGTGTCTGTGTGGACTTCAAATGGGTAATCAAAATCAGGGCTCCTTAACACAGGGAAGAGCACAGTGCCGCTTTATGGTATTAAAGGCTTGTTCACATTCTTGTGACCATTGTATTTTATTCCCATATTTCTGTTTTGTCAGATCAGTTAGCGGGCAGCAATTGTAGCGAAATTGGGGATAAAACGCCTGTAATACCCAGCAAGTCCTAAAAATGAGCGGATTTGTTTCTTTGTGGTTGGTCTGGCACTGTTAGCAGCTGCTTCTACCTTATCCATTTGTGGTTTAATGAGCCCATTACTGCACACAAATCCCAAATATTTGGTCTCATTCATAGCCAATGCACATTTACTTGGATTAATGGTCATACCTGCCATTTTGATTGCATTTATTATGTCTCGGAGATGTGTCAAATGAGAATCCCAGTCTTTACTGAATACCCACATCGTCCAAGTATGCAGCACAAAATGTAGTGTATGGTGTTAATATTTGATCCATATACCGCTGGAAAGTGGCTGGTGTGCCATGGAGACCAAATGGCATAATACAGAACTGGAAAAGGCCTGTAGGGGTACTGAAAGCTGTTTTTTCTTTATCTGCACTAGCCAAAGGGATCTGCCAATATCCTTTGGTAAGATCTAACGTGGATATGTATCTAGCATTCCAATTTTATCTATAATATCTATTCGAGGCATAGGGTATGCATCGAATTGTGCAATTTGGTTAAGGTTTCTAAAGTCGAGGCACAACCTAATACCTCCTTCCTTCTTTGACACTATCACAACTGGAGACCCCATGCACTTTTGAGGCTCAATGATTCCTAAGGCTAGCAGTTTGTTGATTTCCTCTTGCACCTCTTTTCGAACCCTCTCAGGAGTCTATAGGGTCTTTTCCTTACTGGGCCTCCGAGGTTTTTATTTGATGTTCCACATTTTAGCCTTACCAGGTATGCTTGTAAAGGTTGTGGCAAAGGTTTGAATCTGACGTTAGTTGCTCTCTTTGTAGTTGTTCTAAACTGGGGTTTATAAACATGTCTTGGGTCCTTCCTATCCTCCAGTCACCCATAAGCTTATTTCAAATTTGTCTCCCCTTCATCAGGTATGACCATGAGACTGATGTCATCATTTGTTCTTTCATACCATCTTTTTAACAAATTTACATGATACACCTTTTTTCCAGGTTTAATATCATGGGTAGCTATTTCATAATTAACTGGGCCTGTCTGCCTCAGAACCTGATACGGGCCCTGCCACTTCATGAGTAACTTGTTACTGGATGAGGGTAACAGTAATACCTGATCCCCACTCTGAAATTGTTTCTACTTGTACCTTGATCGTACAATGATTTCTGCACTTTTGGGCTTGAACACTGGATTCATGTGCTTTAGTTACATAAGTCACTAACTTCTGCCTCAGTGTTTTCATATACTCAGCAATGCCTTTTGCTTCATCTCCTTCCCTTCTTCCCAGAATCTTTTATGACATCTAACGGTCCCCGAGGATTTCTGCCATATAGAAGGGAAAAGGGAATAGCCAGTAGAGGCCTGGGGTACCTCTCGATAGGCAAATAACAAATAGGGTAAATATTTATCCCAGTTTTTCCTTCCTCATGGACAAATTTCATCAACATCCGTTTCAAAGTTTGATTGAAACGTTCTACAAGTCCATCTGTCTGTGATGATAGGGGAAGTTCATACTGCCACAATACCCAACAATCTGTAAAGTTTTTAATAAAGAAGCATTAAAATTACTCCTGATCCGATAAAATCTCTTTCGGTATACCCACTCTACTAAATAATTTGACTAGTTCTTCTGCTATTTTCTGGGTGGTGACAGTGCGTAAGGGATGGCCTCAGGATATTTAGTTCCATAATCACAGATGACTAATATGAATCGATTCCCACTGGAGCTCTTAGTCAAAGGTCACACTATGTCTATTCCTATCCGTTCAAACGGGTTGTCACTAAAGGAAGTGGTACCAGGGGAACAATCTCTTTCGTCCTACCTGACTTACTTTTTGGCACTCACTGCAGCTCTGACAATATTTAGCTACATCTTCGTGAATACCTGGCCAATAGAACCTTTGTAAAATCCTCCCAAAGTTCTGTCCTGTCCTGCATGTCCTGCCAATGGGATATCATGGGCTAGAAAATCAAATTGCGCCTATACTGGTGGGAACTATCAGTTGTTCTACCTGTTCTCCTGTATCTTCTTTAGTACATACCCGATACAATATGTTATGCTGTATGATGATCTTAGGGGCACCAGGACCATTTGTTTTATCCACTTGCTGAAACAGGGATTGTAAGGTAGAATTCTTAGCCTGTTCTTCAGCTATGTTACTTTTACAAAAATGGAAGATATTGATTCAGGTAACCCTTTTCTTTTCAACCCACCTTCTTTGGAGCCGTCTCTTAGCATTTTTAGACACCCTTATTTTCCTGGTGGATCATACAGTTCATCCTGAAATGGAAATACATCCCAATTGTTGTGATAGTCTACTCTGAGCTCTAGTGGTTACTGCAGACAGAGTTTCCTTATTTTGTATTAACGCTGGAGTCAGGGTAGTCATGGCCAATTAGTATCGGTACTGGTAGATTAGGAACTATCCCTGCAGTCACCTCAGAGCATTTCCCATCTATATTGATACATATCTGTCCTGTAAAATAGTGGTGAGAATCACCATGAACACATATGACATGCATATCAGGTCCTTCACTTTACTACTCCGAGTATCAAGCAATTCAGGCCTTACTAAAGTATTTTGCTACCTGAATCTATTAATCCTATTACATTTTGATTGCCCAGCTTACCACAGTAGTAAAATATCATGCACCTAGCAGAGCCAAATGAGTAGTACCCCCACGTATTTTTGGACAGAATCTGGCTATATGGCCTAGCCCTTGGCAGTTTCTACAAACAATGTCTGCTGAAAAGAGCGTCTTTTATTATCAGTTTTATTGTCCTTCTTTAAGTCACTGGTGATTGGAACACTAGTCCTTGTTCGGAAATAGTTCTTCCTGTTACCATCTCTTGGGACGTGAAGTCCCTTTCCGATATGTCTGGTGGGCTGTTAAAAGTCCTCAGCCAAGGAAATGGCTTTTGCTGCTGTTTCTGGCTTATGTTCTTTTACCCATATTTGTACCTCATGGGGAGTATTTGTAAAATTGTTCAACAATAAAGGCCTCCATAATTGCAGTTATAGACTTTCCTTCTGGTTGTATCCACTTCCAACACAGTTCCTGTGAGACGTGTAAATGTCTCTCTAGGATTGTCTTGGGGATGGTACTTTAAGGTCGAAACCTTTGCCTATATGTTTCGAACTAATATCATATCTTTTCAGTATTTCAGTTTTTACCAGGTCATAATTTTCAGCATCTCTAGAGTCCATGTGACTATAAGCCAATTGGGCCTCCCAGACAAATAGGGGCCAACCAGTACCACCCATTGAGTTTGTGGCCAATTACAAGCCCTAGCCACCCTCTCAAATGTAGTTAGGTGCTTCTATATCATCTGAATTAGTCATTTTAGTTAGCTTGATGTCTTTTGGGTTGGAGGTACCACTATCCCCACTATTGCCAGTATTAGACCCAATTAATTGTAACACTTTCACAGTCTCAGCCCACCTGATTTCCTGCTGCCGCAGTTCCGTCTCCTTTCCTGGGCATATATTTCCCACTGTCTCTCCATCTCACTCTGTCGAATCGCCAGCCAACGAATAAACCAGCCAAGTCCTCAGGTGGTTCCTCTCTGAAGGGCGCCTTCTGTAGAACCTCCTCGGACCCTTCTCGCTGTATGTTTCCTCCTTTGCCATGGGATCCTTTCTCCTGACATCTGGACCCAGTTCTGGATTCAAAGGGTCTCCTGTCAAAGCCGTCTGGGTTCTGTCACCATTCCCAACTTCTTCTCCTCTCCATCAGATGCCATCTCCACCTGTTGTCTGGAACCCTGGTCGGGTTCCTTACTGGTTTCTCCAATATGCCTTAGACAACCAGTAACATCCCACTTCTAACACCACTTTGTCGAGGGTGGGTATAGACAACTTAACACAGGTAGAGACCAAAGGTAGGTTGTGACACACAAGAACGCCTTTGAGTGCCTTTTATTATAATGATCCAAATAAAAGTTCAAATAATATAACCAAGGAGGAAATAAAACACTGAAAACTGGATACAAATCAAATCCTAGCTCACCAAGAGCTTAAGTTACTTTTCAAGGTGTAACATAGAGTGGAAGTAGTTTTAGTCTAACTTTCCACTATCTTCTATGGTTCTGGAACAGAGTTTCACCTACTCCCTTCCACTGCTATCTAACATCTGTGTCAACCTTTCTCTTTATAGGAATTCACAGGGCATAATTAATCATGTGGTCACTGTAGTCCGCCCTAAAATAATTACACTTTATTTCTACACTAATACATAAGAATGGGGACTACAGTTATAACAAGTTGATATTTTATTTTACAATTTTGATATCTTAGTTACTACAGTCTTCAAAGCAGGTTAAAAACACATATTCAGTAGCTTGAAACCTTAATTACCTAAATTAGCTAATAACTCTGCCCACATTGTGATGTCACTCAGTTCTGACCCTCTACAAATGTGCTTCATCCTGGGCTGCTAGATCCTTTAGGAGAGCTTCAGTCAAGACAACAACCAGGTAATCTGTAGGGCTTTTTCTTTAAATACTGCCTAGTACATTTGTTTAATGTATTCTTATGTTTTCTTCATGCATGTGGATAAAACCTCAAACAAAAGCATAACCTACAAGTCTGACAGACAGACAGACTAAACCTTTTATTTAGTGGGACATGCTGCTTTCCGTTTTGCAGCTGAACTAGTTTGCACAACTCACATGTGACAAGGAATACCCTTGTATTTTAAACCTCCTGACCAGCCTTCTAAAGCCTCACAGCTTCTCTCCTAAAGCTGTATCTGTAACAGTGCTAGTGCTAGCTTTCTTAAGGAGGACTTAATTCAATAACCTTAACAGGGGAAAAAGGCTCATTTTATTATTCATTCTGTTAAACAATGCAACAAATGCCATAATAAAGTTCAGGCGTTTTGTGCATTTTCTTTATTTGAAGTTGGGAATTCTCGAGACAGGAAGAAGCGAATAAAAGGGGGTAAAGAATACACTATAATGGGCGGCCACTCCATTATAGTGTGAAAAGAGAGGATACTGCTGCAGCAGAGTTTGATAGAAGGAGAGGCAGATGGGGGAGACAGAAACAAGAGGGCAAAAGACTAGAAGTCTGGCTCGAGGATTTCTAAGTCCAAATCTGGGGCAATACTGCCACAACCAGGTGGCCCAACCACGAGGCAAAAGATGGTGGAGAACCTTCTAATGCAGCCCTTTGAGGGCTACAAGAGACTTGAATGCCAAAGTCGAGAACTTTAGTAACAAGTTCTTAGCGTTAGACAGCAAAGTTAATGCAGCCACCTCAGAAGCCCAAAAGCTACTGAAACCATAACATCAGCAGAAACCAGTTACTGGGCTGGTAGCTGAAAACAAGATCCTATGGCTCCGCTGGAGCACCTCAAAGAAGACACAAGGATGAGACGATCTGAATCTTGAGCATTGCTGAGGAAGACTAAGGAGAGGCTCTCCTAACATTTGTAAAGTGGTTGATTCAACACACTTTAGAACTCCAGCTTGGGGATCGAACCTTACAGGCATATTGATAACACCAGGACGCAGCACCAATATGCCAACCTACTGCAAGCTATCCTAACAGTAACTGTAGGACCGTACATCCAAGATTGCATTTTGAAAAGCAAAAGAAGGGACAATGTTCGCTGGAAGATGTTACTTAATCTGGTTTACATGTACCATGGAGACTGAGGAACGGAGGCCAGTGCTGGTAGTTCTGGTTTCAGTGCTATTCAGTACACATGAAACTTCTCATTCCAGTTCCAGAGACACGATTGAGTTTACATGTACATCTCTGGAATACTGCCAATAGAAGCAAAATTAGGGTGAGCATGCTCAGTACTTGCAGTTTTGGGTTGGCAAGAGGGACCTATTAAAGCACAGGCCTCGGGAACGATCTGGCAACTGATGCCATTTACTTGTGGAGCATGCTCAGGTTCTACAGGCATCGATTCCTGTGAACCACATACACTCAACCCAGTTCGAGAAGCAATCTGGTTAGAGCACCAGTCAGGTTTACATGTATCTGTAAACCATGATTTTGCTTTGATCCCCATTTTTCAATGCTCCAACTGGTTTATAGCACACATGTAACCATAACAAATTTTATTTCTTTCCTGACCTGAGTTTCCTACTAGACAGCACTGGAAGAGTTTTGATGCAGTTGGGGGTCTACAGATGCTTGGAGTCAGCCATGTGCTCCAATTCCTAGTCCTACTGTACATCACATACAGTATGCAGGTAAAACATGTATCTATACAGATCTGGTGCTAGCAGGTAAACGTTTGAAGACCATGCTAGACTTTGAGAGTGAACTCTGACACTGCCTGAGAGGAGGACTGATTATTCCTCCTAGCATGTTATTAATTATTGTGCAGTCTGGATGGTGGGTTAGCTGCCTTAATGTGGCTCATGTTGTATTATTTAGTTAGGGTATACAGGATAATGTCAGGTGTTGGAGGCATATTTTATAACTCAGCTTTTGGTTTTACAATGTGTAGTAATTTCTCAATACTTCTAGTAATGTTTCAGACTGAAAGGCTTCTGAGTGGGTGGCCCATCTTTACCTGTGAGGCAGTCATGCAGGACAAGATGGCCATGACCACCTGGTAGAATGATGTGTGCAATATGTGCACGACAGCATGCTTCACACATGTAGCAATGAGGGTCCATCAGCACTGACACTTGTAACTGCATTCTTCAGGCAGCAGATGTGATCCAAACATAACAGAATATTGTGAAGTACTCTATTAAAGAGCTACTGACACCTCAAAGAAAACTTTGAAAACATAAAAATTAGGTAACATTCTGCTTGTATTCCATATATATTCTAGATTTCTCCTCCCATTATTTATTACTGAGAAAATGTGCATGAATACATGATTTTTATCCTTTGCAGTTACTTTAAAGTTAATCTGCCTCTATAGCTTACTCCCTACTTCCAGTCATAATGCTCTGTTGTAATATCACAATCTGTTGCCATGAGAGTAAGTGTGATGTCACAAGTAGTGCATTATGACCTCAGGTGGAGACAGCAACAGAAATAGATGAACTCTTCAGGAGCAAAAAGCCTGTTTTCATGCAAATGACCGCAACAATAAATAATGGGGAGGAGAAATGAAGAACTAATGTGAAAACAAGCTGAACTTTATCTAAATATTATGTTTTGTTAAAGTTCTCTTGAAGGTGTCAGCTGCTCTAAGTATGGGGCTTAATTTTGTTCACTGCACACCTTTAAGAGCACTTAGAACTTGCATGTAACCATTTGTTGCATTGCCTGGCAGTGCCATGTATGCCTGTCCATCAGAGAATGTCAGTCTGAGGCTAGACCTCAGGAGAAGAACATCCTCCTGTACAGAATAAAACCTTTGTTCAATGTATTTCTGCATCCGTCAGTTTGTTTGCACGGTCTAGCAAGTTGCCTATATCCGCAGCAACAGATGGGCCTGGCAGTACAGAGAGAAGTAAGGGTCTTTAGTGGCTGACCAACATCAAAACGCCACACATGGTGGAGAATGCTGTCCTTCCTCTGTCCAGGCCCCATCTCACTTGTCTGCATCACTTGGTACCCCAAGTCACTTGTCCCAGTATGCCTGAACTGCTTGAATGTTACTGGCACCACAGCCAGCCTGCAGAAAATGACTGCATCCTGACGTTACTTTATTGACACTGTCAAAGAAAATTGTGCACATTGCTAGCCAGCTGGTAAGTAGAAGCACAGTCAGCAATCAAGTTATTCACTCTTGGAAACCACAATGGACTTCCTCCAACAAACTGTAACCTCCCCCAGCAGCACCACCTTGTGGCAGGGCCCCTCCCAAACCATCTGTTTTGCCAGAAAAGCTCCCTTGACTACTACGGATGCTAGCGCAGTCTGCTCCATCCCTAAACTGCAGCCCCTTTACTCAAAGCAAGCTGCTCTAGTTACAGAAAAAGAAAAATAAATACTCTGCATTTACTGCTGCTCATAGTGCTGTACTCCTCAGTATCACAGTGCGTAGATCAGCCCCTCCCTTCACTCAAGCTGTGTCGTGGCTCCTCCACAGTCTGACCCACTCCAACCCAGCATTTTGCCTTCATTCCCCATGAACTGGGACGACCAACTGCAGCATTCTCCTGGGCGGCATTGCTACTCTGCCCTCCCTTGCAGTTGCCACAGAGTTATACCGTGCTCAGATAAATAGCCGGGAGGTAAAATAAACTATGCATACCTCAGAGCTATGTGGCTTATCTCCTCCCAGACTGCCACCACAACAGCTGCTCAGAGCTCTGCTCCTCAAAACACCACTACTGCTACAGTAAGGCCTCTGTTCCATGCTTCACAAATAGCCCCACAACTAATAAATAAATACCAAGAAGAAAAAATAAAAGGAGCAATCCACTCCACACTTGGCCCTCCTGCCTCTTGCTCCAATGAACTGCAGCTCCCCAGAGACTGGCTCGTTATAAACTCACAGCCCACCAGCACAAGAGAGTGGGTTCAAATTGCATCGGCCCTCTTGACACTACCGACCAAGGGTTCTCCCAGCTCCTGCAGCAGCTACAGCCAACTCCTGCCTTCCTGGCTTTGCAGCTTCCCTCTCTCCACTGCCATATCTGCAGCAAGCTGCTAAACCCTCCTCACACCAGTAGACTCAACTCAGAACTGCTGCCCGAGCAAGGACACACAGCTGCTCCCCACCGTTCTCTCCTACTCCACCTTCCAACAGCACTGGGAGGGCCTCAGTGCGCACAAAGGACAGAACCAGAGCTCCGCCTCCCCGCAGCACAGACTGCAGCTCTCCGCTTGCCCTGCAGCTTCACAGACCGACTCTACTTGGCCATGCTTTCTGAACAAAGGCCACACAATAAGGAACACACACAAAATAAATACATCAGGACTGCTACGAGCATGCCACCTCCGACTGCTCAGCAATCAGCCTCTTAAAGCTGCAACAGCCGCAGCTCCACCACAGTGTAAACCGGCTGTCAAATGGCCATACCACAGCGAATTAAAATAAAAACAGGTGCAGAGAAAGAGACAGAAAACAACCTAAAATAAATAAAAGGGGACAGGAAAGTAAATGAAAATTAAAAAAGCAGTGCACTGCATAAAGAAATAAACAGGAGAGAGAAAACAAAACCTAGGGGCAGAACACTAATTAATTATAGTACAAGCCTGGGAGACAACAAAAAAAAAAAAAAAGAAAGAAAGTCCATAAAACAAAACAGAGTACAGCAAATGAATACAGAATATTCCCCAGCATCTGTCACTTACCACAGAGCAAGACTGCCATTTCTCAGATCTCAGCTGGGAAGAAGCACAGAAACGGGCAATTACCATTTTGAACAGTGTGGAGCAGCACAGCAGCCTCGTGTCAAGAAGCATCCATCTTGTGACTATCAAAACAACAAGACAGGAAGTGACCCTTAACCCTCTGCTGGTGGCCATCTTGCCACAGTCAAGAAATACAGGAACTGTATGTCAAAGTTCAGCTGCCATCTTGTGAAGGGCACAAATGACCTCACTCCATTGAAATCAATGGCAAACCTATTGAAATGAATGGACACTGCAACAAATAGCTGATTTTGCAACAAAACCTTTATTTAAATAAGACAACACAGAACTGAGTGGGAATTGTTTACTAAGACATCATTTGATGAACTTTGCTTACAAATAAGTGTGCTTTTGTCTACAACAATATTTTCTCCTCTGCACTTCATCTACTACATGACATACTGTCTCCTGCATGACAGCAACTCTTTTCATCCTTACGACCTTCCCTCAGTGAAATGAAGCCCATCACCAACCAACGATGTCTGAAGACAATGCAGATATGGGTGCCAAAGCATCCGGAGTTCCGAGTACTCCTTCACCCACTTCAAGGGCATGGGGCTACAAAATAGAAACCGTCCCCACACGACATCCAGTCTTCCATCACAGCTCAAGGAACTTCAACTATGAAGCCATTCACAATGACCTTGCCTACATTAAGACTATTATCTCGGTCCACAGTCCATACCAGCCTACAGCCAGTACTTTTCTCAGCCCTGCCTCATGAAAACGCTTGTGGACTGGCTCAGGCAGTTCCAAGCCTGGATTTCTTACATAGTTGGATTGATCATTTGTGCATTTCCAATGCCTTGCACTTGTTTCTGAGAGGACTGCCATTTCTGGTTCAACGCACTTCTAGAACAAATCAAAGGAGACACTGCCACCCTGTATACAACTTTCAAAGACCATTTTCTCCAAGCACATCCACCCTGGGTATTGAACAACAGCTGGGATGCACCATGCAACCCTCTGAATTTCTAGAAGCATTCATAATGGACATTTAGTCCGTGAAAATGTCTGCAGAAGACTGAGAAAGAGCAAATCACAACCTATGTCCGGGACTGCTTCCTTAACTCCGTCTTTATGTGATCCAACATAAACCAACAACCTGGATGGACACAATCCAAGCAGCTCAACTTGCACAAGAGTCCATATCAATGTCCCAGGCCACCATTGTATCAGCTCTCAGTCATCACAGTTAGTTGCACTGCAACATGTGTCCAGCAGCAGCAATTAATGAAAGAGATGCTCACCACAACTGTCAAGAGTCTGCACCACAGCTCAACTGCTTCTTCTGCTATCTGTTAATGCTCTTCCACCATTTCACCAGCGACCTGATCAACCTCCTCCTTCACAAGAGCCTGTGACCTGCCAGTGGTGTGGATTCAAAGGACACACTGCTGCTGTTTGCTGAAAGCTACAGTATCACAACAGATATCAAGGGAACCAAAGACATCCACCACAGCGCAATCAGCAAGATGATCGCAACTACTCCCAGGATCAGGGGAACAGGGAACACAGCACCTGACCACCCTCTGACTCTCGTAATTCAAACAAACCACACCATCTAACTGCTAACTCAGACACCCTCTCGCTTTCAGGGGCAAAGGTACCTGTCATCAGATCACCCCTCCTAACAAACTATGTACCTGTAACCATCAGCAATTGGTCCATGCATGCCTTGGTTGACAAAGGAACAGAAATCTGTTATCAACAACAGTATCCTGAACAACCAAGCTATTCGTCACATACCTAATGTCTCTCAGCTGACCTAAAGAACATGATCACAGCAAGTACAGCTATAGTACCTATCACAGGTGTGGTCCATCTCAAGCTACACTTTGGCTCACAACAAGCTACTGTCAAGTTCTTCCTAGTGCCTGATCTACAACATGCAGTGATTTTGGCCTGGACTTCCTCAAAGCTCACAAAGCCACGCTAGACATTGTATCAATTAAACTGTCACTAGACTCTCAGAGGCAACTCCAGCTACAGACTCAATCATTGTACCTCCTCAATCAGAGATGGTTTTGATTGCCAAGATTTGAAGTGAACCAGTTCCACAAGGTGTTGTTGGCATCGTCATGGGATCCCCCGGTCTGCATTCATCAGTTCTTCTCCCAGGAAATACCTTATCTGCAGTGCATAGCGGTACAGTCATCCAAAACTGCTGCAACTCACAGATGAGCCAGTTGTCATCTCAAAGGGTGCCAACATTGGAAAGTTAGTCTGCTTGTCTACAACTGACCAGCTCCATCTCATGCAAGAACCACAGCCTGGTTCCACCAACTCTAGTCCTGTCAGTACTATCATGACCACCCAGTGTCACCTGAGTACCCCTCAATATGCGACTATCTTCTTCAAAACTTCCAGCATCTCCAACAGAAAAACAACTTTTAAATTCCTGAGAATTACCTGGATGTCTTTGTAGGTCCAGATAACAAGCTTGGATGCTGTGATATCCTGCAACACACCATCAAGTGCAGCACAACCAGAAACCATCCGTTAGTGAACCTACGTGGGACACAAACAGAAACAAGTCCTTGAGGACATAATCAAAGACATGTTGAACACGACATTGTTGAAGAGTGTACAAGTCCTTGGGTGCACCTTGCCTGCTAGTGGTAAAGGAGGACAAAGGGTATTGCTTTGTGGTAGACAACAGACAACTCCATGCCTACAAGGTGCAGGATGCTCATCCCTTACCTACAAGTGAAGATGTCTTAGAGAGTCTTGGGTGGCCAGCCCTGCTTACTTCACCACTCTAGACCTTTAGAGTGGGCTCTACCAAGTTTCATTGATCCAGCTTCTCGTCCATGCACAGCATGGCGCTGCCACTTGGGACTTTTTCAATTCAAACAGCTGCCTTGGGACTTCGAATAGTCCAGCCACATTCCAGTGTGCCAGGATCCTAGGTGATAGGTTTAAATGCTTCATTGGCAAGCATTTAAACTAGCCAAGGGGAAGGCACTGAAAGGAGAGGAAATCTTAGCCCCCCAATAAAAATCAGTGTAGTAAGTGAGGTAAATACCAAGATAAAGATGTTGATAGGGAGAAGTGCAGGGTAAATGGAGAAATGACAAAGGCAATAAGACAGGATGGGGCAAAAAGGGTAAAGCCATCAAGAAATGGAGGGTAATGAGCACCAATGCCTGTAGTCTGAGCAACAAGCTCCCTGAACTGGTGGCCTTGATGGAAGAGGGATGCCTGGATATCGTAGCAGTCACAGAAACATGGTACACAGAGAACCATGACTGGGATGTTAACATACCAGGGTACAAAACCTAGAGGGGAGACAGGAGGGGAGAAGAGGGAGGAGTAGCTCTCATGTAAAGGAAGGGATAAAAGCAACAGAACAAAAGAGTAAACAGGGAGGAGAAGAGGCACTGTGGGTCACTTTAGAGACTGGAAATGGCACCACAATCTGCACAGGGTTGTATAAAGACCCCATGTCGGGGAGGGAATGGACAAGGATATGATAGAAGGTATCCTTAGGATGGCAGAGAAAGGGAGATACTGTTGATGGGGACCTGAATATGCCAGATGTTAACTGGAGCACCTTTGCTACAGTGACATCCAAGAGCAGGGCCATACTCGATGCCCTACAGGTGGCATGCCTCAAACAGCTACTTTTGAACCCACTCATGAGGAAGCAATCTTAGACCTCGTGATCTCAAATGGGGACAGTGAGAGGATCTCAGATCTAGAAGTGGGTAGCCATCTGGGGAACAAGTGACCACCAAACAGGGTACTAGACTTCAGGAGGGCTGACTTTGGCAAGATGGGAGAGTGTCTTAGAAAGCACTAGCAAACAGGCTAGAAGGAGGGTGGAGCAACAATGGAAAACATCAAAACTGCTCCACGGAGGCAACAAGCCTTTGTGTGAAGCAGATAAACAAATCAAAACGGAAAGAAAGCCACTATGGTTCTCAAAAGAGGTGGCGGGAAGGTTAGGGGAGAAAAAATAGCATTTAGGAAGTATAAGGAAACACAGAAGGAGCAGGACAGAGAGCTGTACCAGTTAAGGCTGAAGGAAGCAGGGAGGGAAGTCAGAATAGCAAAGGCCCAAACTGAGGAAAAGATAGCCAACTTGGTTAAGAAGGGGATAAAACCTTTTATAGGTACATCACAGAGTGTAGAAAGAAAGAAAGTGAGGGAGGGATAGTGAGGCTGAATAGAATGGACAGTGGGTGGGCAGAGAGGGACAGTGAAAAAGCAGAGATACTGAATGAATACTTCTGCTCAGTATTCACAAAAGAGGAAGGGACGAGGTGCCTAATCCAATTAACAGAAGCACTCTGGATGGGGAGGGTCGATCCCAGTTCTTTCACAGAAGAAAGGGTTCTAAAGAACTCCTAAAACTGAAGGTGGACAAAGCAACGGGCCTGATGGAATTCACCCAGAATTCTAAAAGAATTAAAGGGAGAACTAGTGACACCACTGACTACCCTTTTAACAAATCATGGGAGGATGGTGTGGTACCTGAGGACTGGAGGAAGGTGGATGTGATTCCTTCACACAAGTGGGAGCAAGACAGAGGCAGGAAACTACAGACTTGTCAGTTTGACCTGTGTGGTAGGGAAAGTGATGGAATCACTTCTGAAGGAAAGAATTGTTGAGTACCTAGAGGCCAGTGGGCAGCATGGGTTCACAGCAGGAAGGTCATGTCAGACAAATCTAATTGATTTCTTTGGCTGAGTGACCAAAGTAGTAGACCAGGGAGGGGCTGTGGACATGGCCTACCTAGACTTTAGCAAGGCATTTGACACAGTCCCACACAAAGGTTAATAATCAAATTAACCAATCTGGGAGTGGGTCCCAGGGTGGTAGCCTGGGTAAAACATTGACTGGACAACAGGACACAGAAGGTAATTGTAAATGGAGTCCACTCTGAAGAAACAGGGGTTACTAGTGGGCACGTGAGGGTTCAGTACTGGGTCCAGTCCTTTTAATGTCTTTATAAGTAACATTGCAGAGGGACTGGAAAGAAAAGTATGCTCTTTGCAGATGACACAAAAATCTGCAACAGGGTTGATACACAAGGAGGCATGGAAAGGATGAGAAGGGACTTGGCAAGGTTGGAGGAATGGTCAGAAGTATGACAGCTTGGATTCAATGCAAAGAAGTGCAAAATAATGCACATAGGAAACAAAACCAGGGAAGATTACACCATGGGGGAGGTAGTAATGACAAAATTGAAACGGATCTGGGGTAATCATATCAAATGACCTTAAGGTTAGTAAGCAATGTGAGAAGGCAGTAGGGAGGGCTGGAAGGATACTGGGATGTATAGGGAGAGGCATCACCAGCAGAAAACAGGAAGTCGTTATCCCTCTGTGCAGACAGTTGGTGAGACCCCATCTGGAGTACTGCATCCAGTTCTGGAGACCCCATCTACGCAAGGACATAGACAGGATGGTGGCAGTCCAGAGGAGGCAACTAAAATGGTGCAGGGTCTGCAAGAGAAGCCATACGAGGAGAGACTAAAGGAGCTTAATATGTATACTTTTGAGGAAAGGAGGGAGAGGAGGACATGATAGAAACTTTTAAGTACCTCAGTAGAATCAACAAAGTCCAAGAGGGTAGCATATTTCAGAAAAGAGATGTGCAAGAACAAGGGACACAATTTGAAGATGGGGGTGCGGCTCATGGGCAATGTGAGGAAGATTTTTTTCACAGAGAGGGTAGTGGACGCATGGAACAGCCTTTCTGAGGAGGTCGTGGGTCTAAACTGTGGGAGAATTCAAGAATGCATGGGACAGACATAAGGCAATTCTTGTGGGGGTAGGAAGAAATAGGCTGTTGGTTAACTAGGTTCTGCAGCTTATCCTGTAGGTAGGGAAATGGGCAGACTAGGTGGGCCAAGCAGTCCTTATCTGCTGTCAAAGTCTATGTTATGGAAGCCGTACTACTTTGGTTGTCTTGTAAATCTTGCCTAGTCTACCTGGACGATGTTATTGTCTTCAGCAGAACTTTGCCAGAGCACCTCCAAAATCTCAAAGAAGTGTTTGAACGTCTCAGATAAGCCAGTCTTAAGCTCGCCCAGAGAAGTGTTATTTTGCATAGCATCAAATTCATTACCTGGGATATGTTGTTAGTTCTCAGAGCATCTCTCCAGACCCAGACAAGCTCTCAGCAGTCAAAGACTGTCCAGAACCTAACAATCTCAAGGACCTTGAGCTTTCCTGTGCTTGTCTGGCTACTACTGAAAGTTCATTTGCAACTATGCCAAGATTGCAGTTTCACTGTATGCCCTCACCAAAAAGGAATGTGGCTATACATGGACTTCTGAATGCAAAAGGCCTTTCAAACCTTGAAAGAAAGCCTAATATCTTCTCCAGCATTGGCCTACCTAAGGTTCAACCAACCCTTCAAGCTCTGCTCAGATGCTAGTTCCTTTGCAGTGGGCGCTGTGCTATGTCAGATTCAAGATGGAACTGAACGAGTTGTCTCTATGCCGGGTGCCTCTTTCCTCAGCTGAGCAGAACTGTGGCATCACAGAAAAGAATGTCTAGCCATGGTATTTGCCATAAGGAAATTTGACAGTTACCTTCACTACTCCTCCTTTACTGCTATCGTTGTTCACTCTGCCCTCAGGTGGTTATTCGAAATGAAGGAGCCAGTAGGCAAGTTCGCCTGATGGATTGCCATGCTGCAATCCTACAGATCTGAAATTCAGTACAGACCAGGTCGAGTTCACTCCAGTGCTGATGTGTAAGCCAGAGATGATATCCTCCGCATCATCCTCAACAGACAAAGAATCCTGCTTACAAGCTCTTCCCTTCCACGCCACGTAATGCTTCCTGTAGACACTCTTACAGCACCTCAAGTTACTTTTCTGCTACCAACTGCTTCTACAGAAAGGCACACAAATCCTCACTTACTGCAAGCAGCTGAAGATCTTCTCATCTCCTCTACTTGACCTCTCACTGGCAATTGTAAAAGGCAACAAAGAACTGATCCTCAATTTACAGACATAATCACACACTTAGAGTCTGGAACCTTACCACACAACAAAAGAAGCATCGCCAGGATGTAGTTTTTTGCTTCACAATACTTTCTCAATGACGGTGTGCTTTTCCACATTTGGACAAAGGAAGGCAAGGGACATCGCACGGATAGAACTCGTGGTACAGCTAGTTGTGCCAGCCTCTCTAATCGATCATGTTCTTCTCTCCACTCATCCCTCTCCACTTTCCGGTGGTCATATGGATCCACAGAACTCTCAAAAATGCAAGGCTTCATTTCTTCTGGTCTCACATGAACAAGGACATTGTCCGATTTGTCAAATCCTGCCAGCCCTGCTCCCAAAGAAAGCCTCCTGCCAAACTGACAAAGGCACACATCATTCCAATGCCTGTAGCCACTGAACCATTCCAAAGAGTCAGCATAGACATCCTTGGGCCGTTACCTAAGTGCACTGACTCAGGCAACAAATACATCCTTGTTTTGTGGACTGCCTAACAAAATATTTGGAACTAATACCCTAAAAGACATCAAAGCTGCCACAGTGGCAAGTGCCTTCCTCAACACAGTCATTTGTCATCACAGTACCCCATCGTACCTGCATTCAGACAATGGCACTAAGTACCTTTCAACCACTGTTCAAGAAACATGCAAACTTTGACATAAAAAAGACTCACACAATCAGTTATCATCCACAATGTAATGGACAAAGTGAAAGAATGATGTCTACCACTCAGCACACTCTCCAAGTACCTGGATGAGACTCACGACACTTGGGATCATTTTGTTCCATTTGTGCAATTTGCTTGCAACACAAGCCTTTGTGTCGACAGTACAGAGTACACACCAATTTTCTTAGTCCATGGATGCCACCCAAGAACTCCACTGAGCAGGGATCTCTCACTGCTAGAAGTTCAAAAATCAGCTTCTTCCTTCATCATTCCAATGCTGGAACAGCTCGAACTTCCCAGACGTGTTGCCACCATCATCACGTTGGGCACAGAGAAAATCTGCAGTGCAGAAAATGTCAGCAGCAAAGTTGCATGAGCCTTCGCTCTCCTTTGGGGACATTGTATACTTGTATTGACCTGTCCTAGTTTCAGGTGCCACCAAGAAACTTCTTCGCCCCCTGGACTGGTCCCTTCTACATTGTAGAAAAGCTTCCTCCTGTGCATGTTCATCTATGCTGCAAGCCTGATAGAAAGCTGGTACACAAAGTTCACATCAATCGCTTGAAACATGGGTACCTGAGTAACACCCTTCCAGATGATCCCAGTCCACCTGACCATGAAGCTGCACTTGAGCCTACCATCCTCTCTGAAGCTGAAATCCCTTCAGACAACTTGCAACCAGTTTCTACAGATCTTCCCACCTGACACTCTCCAGCTGGATCCCATTTGCCTGATCAACCAGATGATCTCCTGGATTTCTTCTTCTCAGCCTTCTTTATCTTCACAGGACTCTCTCAAACACACACTGGTGTACCAGATCAAGAAAATATTACATAAGAAGTTCAGTAACAGAGCCTGGATGTACCAAGTGAAATGGTGTGGATTTGACAATGTGCAGAACTCCTTGGTCGCTTTTAACAACCTGACCCCGTCCTGTCAGGAACTGGTCCAAGCCACACATGCCTCCATTCCCGCTGACCGGAAAAGTCAATGGAGGTCCTGAACTTGGTTACTAGACTCAGTGGTGGAACTCACACTTTTCTAGTGATATTTCTTGTTTGCATTATAAAAAATAAGTGTCATGCAACTGTTTCTGATGGTACTGCATACCTGCATTAATGTTTTTTCCTTAGGAATGCCTCTTCAAATGGACAGTCCACTTGTTATTACTGTTCTGCAACTGTTATTGTAATGTATTTTGCAGTTGGGTATCCTCTAAGTCCTACCTCTTCTCTCCTCCCCTCTCTCTTCCCGCACTGCAGCACTTGCCCTGACCAAGCTTCAAGTTGCTATGGTCAACATTATGCTATGTGGCTGGCAGTATAGCCTAGAGGCTAGAGGAACGAGGTGTGAATGAGCTTGATACATCCAGCAGACCAGACCTGAGTTTGATTCTCACAACCTCCACTTGCATACTGTGTGACTCTGAGCAAGTCACTTAACTGCCCAGTGCTCCCAGGTCGCCCCTGAAAACAGGCACTTGTGCCTAGTGGGCCTACCCGTTACCAAAGACAAAATAAAATAAAATGGTGTTTCACTTCTCCTGGTGCTACTCTGACAGGTCCCCAGTGTTGTCCAGATCCTTTCCTCCCCTACCCGCAGTAGAGTACTGTTTTGTTTTAAATGTGCTATGCCTTGAAATGCTTGAAAAAAAAAGGTGTTTCAACTGTTTATAGTGTGTTATTGCTTGTTCGAGTGGTACTCACTTTCATGACCTTGGGAGTGATGTGAAGTACACATTAAATATGGGGCTTAATGTTGTTAGCTGCCACCCCTTAAAGAGCACTTAGAACTAGCATGTAACCATTTGTTGCACTGTCTGGTAGTGCCATGTATGCCTGTCAGTCAAAGAATTAGTCAGTCTGGGGCTAGACCTCAGGAGAAGAACATCCTGCTGTACAGAATAAAACCTTTATTCAATGTATTTCTGCATCCGTCAGTTTGTTTGCACGGTTAGCAAGCTGCCTATATCCACAGCAACAGATGGGCCTGGCAGTACAGAAAGAAGGTAAGGGTCTTTAGTCGCTGACCAATACCAAAACGCCAAAATATGTGAAAAGTTTACTATATTCGATTTAGGATACTATGTTGAAATTGTAGAATGGAATTCCCTCTCAAGTTTCTGTAACTGTATTCAACAACATTATGTTCCCTTCTGTGCAGTAGTTCTTACACAACTTTGAAGTTATACTTAATGCAGTAATTCATGCAATGATAGTAATTGTGTTTTATTGCATTACTGAGCTGAATACCTGTTTTTGGCATGCCTACTATACATTTAGGTGACAGGATTTTTGACTGATGCATTTCCCTGGACACTACAGTACCATCACGTAGTAGTAACATTTAATGTGCTGGGGGCACATTATGAACTTTCTGGGACATATTAGGATTTTATTGTCCCCTGTCACTGCTTCAGCAATTGATTTATGACTTATTGGGACTTTGCAGCGTTTCCTTTTTTTTTTTTTTAATTTTATCTTATCAAATATAGATAATATAACCACAACAATAACAAAAAAGTAATACAAAACAGGACATCACATACAAAAAGAAACGGACTACACAATCCTAACCTCCTACTCTACCCTCTAATCCCCCACCCCGACCTTTGCAGGAAAACAGAGGCTAACAGGAACATGCTTATAAATAGGCCAAGAGAGTAAATACTGCACATAAGGTAAGCCACTCCATTTAAAAAAAACAAAACAAAAGAGTAATTGTTAAGCAAAATATCTACCCTCTTGGTCACCAAAAGAAGTACCAAAGTGGAAACTAGTATATAAAATACCACATAACAATAGATATAAGAATTTATAAGAAGGGAGCTTGCTCCAGGGTGTCACTGTGAGTAAGACGGTGCAACATGCTCCCTTTTAAAATAAGAATTGAGGTAGAAACATAGACTTTGACAGCACATAAGGACTGCTTGGCCCACATAGTCTGCCCATTTCCTACCTACTGGATAAGCTGCAGATTCCAGTTACCCAACACCCACTTCCTCCTACTCCTCACTAAAATTGCCTTATGTCTGCCCCATGCATTCTTCAAGTCCCCCACTGTTTTTGACCCCACAACCTCCTCAGGAAGGCAGGTCCATGCATCCACCACCCTCTCTGTGAAAAGTACTTCCTCACATTGCTCCTGAGCCATCCCCCTCTATCTTCAAATCATACCCTCTTGTTCTTGTGCATCTCTTTTCTTAAAGATGCTCCCGTCTTGGACTTTGTTGATTCCCTTGAGGTATATGAAAGTTCCTATCATGTCCCCCCTCTCCCTCCTTTCCTCAAGGGTATACATATTAAGCACTTTTAGTATCTCTTTGTATGGCTTCTGTTGCAGACCCTGCACTCTTTTAGATGCCCTCCTCTGGACTGCCTCCATCCTGTCTATGTCCCTGTGGAGATGGGGTCTCCAGAACTGTAAGCAGTACTCCAGATGGGGTTTTACCAACTGTCTGTACAGAAGGATAACAACTTCCTGTTTTCTACTGTTGATGCCTCTCAATATACATCCTAGTATCCCCAGCCCTCCTTACTGCCTTCTCACATTGCTTACCTACCTTAAGTTTATCTGATATGACTACCACCAGGTCCCTTTCCATTTGTGTTGTTGTTAGTACCTCCCGCATTGTGTACTCTTCCCTGGGTTTTGTTTCCCAGGTGCATTACTTTGCACTTTTGCATTGAATCTAAACTGCCATATTTTGACCATTCCTTCAATCTTGCCAAATCCTTCTCATCCTTTGCACCCTTCTTGTGTATCAACCTTGCTGCAGATCTTTGTGTCATCAGCAAAGAGGGATACTTTTCCTTCTAGCCCCTCTGCAATGTCACCTATAAAGACATTAAAGAGGACTGGTCTCAATACTGAGCCCTGTGATACCCCACTAGTAACCTCCTTTCTTCAGAGTGTACTCGCTTATTATTATCCTCTGGGTCCTGTTGTCCAGCCAACTTGTTACCCAGGCTACCACCCTGGGAACATTCCCAGGCTAGCTAACTTGTTTATTAATCTTGTGTAGGACTGTGTCAAATGCCTTGCTAAAGTCTAGGTAGGCCATCTCCACAGCCCCTCCCTGGTCTATTACTTTGGTTCCCAGCCAAAGAAATCTATAGATTCATCTGGCATGACGTTCCTGCTGTGAATCTATGCTGCCTTGGGTCCAGTGCCCGCTGGCCTCTAGGTACTCAACAATTATTTCTTTCAGAAGTGATTTCATCATTTTCCTTACCAATGAGGTCAAGCTAACAGGTTTATAATTTCTTGCCTCTGCCTTGCTCCACATTTGTGAAGAGGAATCACATCCACCCTCCTCCAGTCCTCCGGTACCACAGCATCCTCCCATGATTTGTTAAAAGCGGTAGTCAGTGGTATCACTAGTTTTCCCCTTAGTTCTTTCAGAATTCTGGGATGAATCCCATCAGGACCCACTGCTTTGTCCACTTTGAGATTTAGGAGTTCCTTCATGACCCTTTCTTCTGTGAATGGACTGGTATCGAACCCCTGTCCAAAGTGCTTTTATTGTTTGGGTTAGGTACCTCCCTCTTCTTCCTTTGTCTATACTGAGCAAAAATATTTGTTCAGTATCTCTGCTTTCACAATTACCTCTGCCCACCCTCTCCCTTTTTAAGCCTCACTATCCCTCCCTTGGTCTTCCTTCACTCCCTGATGTACCTATAAAAGGTTTTATCCTCCTTCTTAACTGAGTTGGCTATCTTTTCCTCGGTTTGGGCCTTTGATATTCTAACTGCCTTCCTGCTTCCTTCTACTTTAACTGATACAGTTCTCTGTCTTGCTCCTTCTGTGATTCCTTATACTTCCTGAATGTTATATTTTTCTCCCTGACCTTCCCTGCCACCTCCTTTGAGAACCATAGCATTTTTTTTACTTTGTTTTGTTTATTTGCTTCACACAAGGCTTGTTGCCTCTGTAATGGCAGTTTTGATTATTCCCCATTGTTCTTCCGCCTCCTTCCTGCCCATTTGCTACTGCAGTCCTAAGGCACCCACCCATTTTGGCAATGTCAGCCCTCCTAATGTCCAGGACCTTTGCATTTGTATGGTTTGCCTCTACTGCTGTGTTTATCGTGAACCATAGTGTTCGTGGTCGCTAGTTCCCAGATGGTTACCCACTTCTAAATCTGTGATCCTCTCTCCATCTCCATTTGAGAGTACCAAGTCGAAGATTGCTCCCTCCTGAGTGGGTTCCAATATTAGCTATCTAAGGTGTGCCTCTGCAGGCATTGAGAATGACCCACTCCTGGATGTTGTTGGCAACAAATGCACTCCCATTAACATCTGGCCTAGTCAGGTCTCCATCAACAATATCTCTCTTTTTCTGCCATTCTAATGATACCTACTATCATTTCCTTGTCTATTTCTTCCCAAGATGGAGGTCTGTATACAACCCCATGCAGATTGTGGTGCCATTACCTGTCTCCAAGTTGACCCACAGTGCCTCCTCTCCTCCCGTTTACCCTTTTGTTCTGTTGCTTTGATTCCTTCCCTTATGTGAGAGCTACTCCTCCTCCTCTTTTACCCTCCCTGTCCCTCCTTTAGATAGTGTACCCTGGTATGTTTACATCCCAGTCATGGTTCTATGTGTACCATGTTTCTGTGACTGCCACGATATCCAGATGCTCCTCTTCCATCAAGGCCACTAGTTCAGGAAGCTTGTCACCTAGACTACGGGCATTGGTACTCATTGCTCTCCATTTTTGATGGCTTAATCTATTGTAGCCCGTCCCTGCATTTACTGACTTTGCCTTCTCCATTAGATTATTATGAATACTAGCGATCATCTTCTCCAGACACAGATTGTAAAGAGGTGGCACCCTATATGGGCAAGTATTATTGGTGACTCAATATGGAACGACTCAATAATACTGCTCTATGTTTACAGGCAGAGTGACCATTCCATTGCAGTGAATAATCCTGTATAGCTAGTGTAGCAGGAACTGCACTCACTATGACAGCATATGGGAAGGTGTATGGCCTAACCTTACCGAGCTGACCATTTGGTGTAGTGGTTAGAGCCACCGCCTACAGAGCCAGCGGATCCGTTCGGGTCCAACAATAGAAAACAGAATTTTCTTTTTTTTTTTTTAATAAGTCTGCTCCTCCCGAGTTGATTATGTAATTTTTGGGTGCAGGGTTCTTGTCCCCTGCAAAGTGCTGAGGCTTGCCCCACTAAAACAAATCTATGTTTTTGGTTGAGGACCGTCGCTGTTTCGGCAGTCTCAGTTTCCTCCTGTTGCCTTTTTGCTGCGGTCAATATTTGCAGCGCTCTTTGTGTGTGTGCTGTTAGCAACTCATCCTAATCACATAATTCCTTGTAAAGATGTTCTTGAAGCCATTCTTGATAGGAGATAATAAGCTTGATCTCGCCAATGCCGAAAAATTACCATCTTAACAGACATCAAATCATGGCCATGAAGTACTTATGTTGCTTAACAGAGATACCTTTGTAATCTACCACAATACATATCTCCAGATTAAAAATTATCAATGCCCAAAAGCGGGTCTGTTTAGATCTAATGGTCTCCACAAGGGCAAACTGTGGGGTATTCCCAAAAAATATGAAGCAGAGTACCATCATTTTACACACCTTATACAACTTGGGAAGAAATATGTCCCATTTTAAACAACTTTGGGAGAGAATAATATTGGTTATGTAGAGTGTAAAGCTGAGTAAGTCGAAGTTTGTCACTTGCAATAAAACTGTGTAAGTCTTGTCATATACAAGTCCATTTAAATTTCCTAGATGGGAAAACTTTGTTCCAATAAGGACAATCTCCATTAAAATGTGGAAAAAGATCGTAAGAATTAAAATATAAAGCCTTGATTTGGCAGGAGGCTGAGAGGCCATGTCTAAAGACGAGCCTATAAAATGACTATAGTTAATATGCCAAGGGAGAAGGTCAAGATAAGCCGTGATTACATATTTAAGTTGGAAAAGCTTAAGAACATGTTTATTACTTATCCCAAATAAACTACAAATATCCTTCATTGATCTAAATTGGTCCTCGTGAAGCAGGCGGCATATATTGACATTATCGAGCTGGAAGCCAACTCCTATGAAGGGCTTTGCTGCCCACTTTAGATTAGGGTTACAAAATAATGGTTGTAATATGTCCTTATCAAAATGATATCCCAAGACTTTACCTAATTGTACATGTACTTTAAGATATAAGCCAATAACAGAGTCACAGGCTTGTTGAGGGAGTGTCCAATATTTAACAAAGGGCAGTGAACAAGGTGAAAGGCCCAACCATCCGATGATTTCTAGTTCTCACTCTAACCATATAGATCTGTACAGAAAAGGATTTGTGATTTTAGTGGTGCTGGTCTATCTGAGGTTTCTACTCGCATGACTGGCAAAGTAATAAACAGAGAAAAGGGCAACCTAAGCACTCTCTGATGCTTAGAGACAGCTAACTTGTTATAAGATCTACTAGGTTGTTTATCTAGCCAAATAAAATGAGAGATCAAAGAGTGTACTTTCTGAAATCAACTCAAGGAAGGTATAAATTTAACATATGCAAAGGATAAAATAGACGTGGAAAGTCATTCATTTTAATAATATTGATTCTGTCCCAAAGTGGCAAAGGAGGATCTCCACCTATCTAAATCCTGCTTGATACTCAATAAAACAGTCTTGAGGTTAACTTTTCTTAGTTGGGACTGCTTTGTAGTACAGCATATTCTTAAGTATTTGAATTGATTTGGGGTCCAAGATAAACCTAAAGCTTGAACATCAGCCTTGACCACCACAGTGTTAAGGGCATCACTTCCGTCTTATCAAGGTTATGTTTATAGTTTGATATTAAGCTAAATTGCTAGATGGTGTCAAGAGCCACAGTAATAGACTTAGCCAGGTAGGTGATATGTAGCAAAATATCATCAGCATAAGCTGAAATTTTTAAGAATTAGTGCCCACTAATACACCTTTTATAAGGCAGTTAGCAGAAAGAGCTGACAGCATTAGCAAAACTTTGAAAAAGTATGATTTATATTCAGCTCCATCTCATATACTTTAATGCTTCATATATTTTCAGTAATTAATTTCCCATTTTCTTTATTACTGAAAAACAGTTGCATGAAAACTAAATCCTTGTTCCTAGACTCTGTCTACTCTGGCTGCTTCTCTACACATGACATCACAATCTCCTGTTTATGACACCATAATCATCTCCACAACAACATATTTTGATTTCATAGAGCTCAAAGTGCAGAGATACTGTATTGATGCAAATACCCTAGAATAAGGAAATAAGGGTGAGAATTACAGAATAAAATACAAAATATAAGCTACTGTTATGTCAGAATATTACATGTTTTCAGAGTTGTCTCAACTGTGTCAGGAGCTCTTTAAGGTTGTATAATAAAGGTTCTAAATACAAATTAAATAATAAAGGGACTGTCGTCAGTGTGTGGGAATAAACTTCAGACAAAGGCAAATTTACAGGTTCAACACACCATGGTGTGATATTTATTTTTAAAGGTTAGAAAATAATAAATAAAACAATAAAATTGCAAAGAAAATCACTACTTAACATCAGTAGTTTCTCCCATAATACAGTCCTGGATCTTAGAGCTCCTAAGACCCTTCTCATCTGCATTCAACAGCTTGTCTACAGTAGCAGTAGAACCTCTCTCTCTCTCTCTCAGGGCTGAGCCCCACTGGGCTGAACTGAAGTAAACTCTGTGAAGAGGTATTTATATATTTTGGTGGGGGTCACCTGACTAAGCCCTTTCCGTATTTACAGGTCTGGACATGTTTCGTGTCTGAACATGTTGTTTCAAAACCAAGGGAGGGGTTTGTGTCAGGAAATTCCTGTTCAGTTAAAGGTACAGTGTATATATCCACAGATATTGACTCTCTATATCTCTGATCCACAGTGACTAAGCACTTTTACACATAGAACCTTATACAGTAACAAGTTTATAATGTGAATTTATGAAAATACATTTAGGAGTTCTTATAACTGTACTAATCATTAAATTATTATTGCTTTCTATGGCTTCTGGATCCTTTTTATTTAAAAGGTGTTATTAACTGTATTCATACCTATTTAAAGTAGCCTTCATGCTTTTTGTACACAATGCACTTATGTATTTTATACAACACCTCTCCAGGTGTTTGACATCATTCCAGGGACTGGATGGATGGAAATGGAAAAGAATGAAAAGAGAGAACTAGTAGGAAGTTTAGTAGGGACAGTAAAGAGTTACGCTAGGTGGCCAACCTAGGTAGGGGCTAAAAAGAAGAAAAGCAAAGAGAAAAGCATTGACTGTTGCTAGGAAATAAGATAGAAAAGTGGTCCATCAGTCAGAGCCGAAGTGTAGCCCAACTCTGCTACAGGGACAAAGGACATCCTGCCCAATGCCACAGTGCAAAGTGAAAAGAGAGGAAAAACACCATTACAATATATTTTGCATTGGGAAGTGAGTAGACAGCCCTTAACCATGTAACAAAAGCATTTGGAAAGCCAAACCTGTCTAGCATAGTGAACAAAAAAGGCCAACTGACTCTATCGAGGCCTTTTCTGTGTCTAGGGACACCAACATCACCAGAATACGAGGTTCCCAGATACAGAAAACATATGAGCCAATTTACGAAATTGGTCTGAGAAGGATCTGGTGGGCATGAAGCCCACTTGTTCCAAGCATATAAGATACTGCCGGACCTGATTAACTCTAGCGGCTAATATTTTAGCAAGTATTTTAACACCGTAATTTATTAGAGATATTGGTCGGTAGTAAGCTACCCTATCAGGGTCCTTCCCTGATTTTGCAATTAAAATAATCATAGCCTCCAAAAGGGTGGGGTCTGAGAAACCATGGTCGTAAATGGCAGAATATAACCTTAACAACATAGGAGCTATCTCTTCCACAAAAACTTTGTAAAATTAGCTGACAAACCATCTGGTCCAGGTGCTTTATCAGAAACTAAATCCTAATAGCAACAAAATTTCAGATAAAACTATGGGCTGACCCAACTCTTCACAATGAACTGCCCGACAGTACTGGCAGATCGACTCCATCCAAATACTGCTGAATTTCCTTTGGTGAGGGTGTATCTTGGGCAGGTCCATAGAAGTTGTGGTAAAACCTTTCAAATTCTTTAACTATTCCCTAGAGAGCAGTTTTGGTGCTATTATCCAAATCTGAAATAATAGCAGGGATAATCCTGGAGGTTTCCAGCTTTCTAAGGCATGAAGCCATCAGGCGGCCGGCCTTTCACCATGATCAAAGTAGGTTAAGTGCATTCTAAATATAGCATATTTAGCTTGCTCATGGAGCAATTTCGAATACGTATCCCAAAGAGAAATCAGGTTTGAACTGAGTCTGGAGTGGAAGGGTCAGCTGATTTTCCAAGTCTTAAATATTGGACAGTAACTGGGAGGCCTTAGCTGACTTTTGTCATTTGCGTTTAGCTGCTAAGCGGAGGAGTTCCCCTTATAAACGTTTAAAGGCTGATTAGGTTACCACCTGTCCTCATTTTCGCAGAACAGTCCTGATTTGGGCAGCTGTGTTCTGCAAAAAACAGGAAAATGCTAAATGTACTGACTTTATAGTAGAAAAATTATTTCTGACTTTCCTCTAAATGTTGCAAAAACTATAATGCCTTAATTAAAATACATTAAAAATGATAAGACAAGCCAGAATTAACTTAAAAACTACCACAATTAGTCTTAATTCTGATTATTTAGAGAAAAAGTCTGTTGAATTTGTTGAAGATATATATTGTCCTGTAAAAGTCCTGTTTCAGTAAGAAATGTCCCACTTTGAGCTTCTTAAAAGGCGGTAACCCTATATCTGATCAACCTTCTCTACTGAACCAATATTAAAATTACAAAACATAATAATGACATCCTTATGCCAGCTTACTGTAATTTTATCTTTCAACAGTTGGTTGTTAATTTTCCAAATGGTGTCTTTATCTTTCTATGAAAATAAAGAATGTTGAATCCAGACTGGTGAGTGGTCCAATAAGATCCTTGGGACAATGCCTGTACAATGAATGCCACAAAGAATTTCTTTGCTCACTAAAAATATTCAATCCTTGAGTCAGAATGGTGCACAGCCAAGTAAAGGTGAATTCCTTGCCAGAGGGGTTAAGGACTCCCCAGGGGTGGCACAAACAAGACAGTCAGTAAAATCACACAAACACGTTAACCCAGAGTTAAATCCACAGTGGGCCTGTTAGTTCGATCTAGATCTTGAGTGAAGTTAATTCCAGTCCCACCCAATATAATGGGTAGGGACAGGAAAGAAGTTAACAAGTTGGCTAACTTAATGAAAAGGAGGGACAGTCAGCATTCAGACCATATACGCTGCCCAGGAGATCTTCAGTATTGTCTAGTAAACTAGAAATTAAGATATGGTGATCTTCGGATTTACAATACAGTGCCTAAGTTTGACATTAATACCTTGTTTAATCAGGATGGCAAACCCCTCTGACGGGTAGTATCTCCAGCTCCATAAACCTGGATCACTCCAGCTCTCCGAAATAAACAAATCTCAGAGAGCAAAAGATGTGTTTCTTAGAGATAAATGATCTTACCATTTAAATGGTTAACATGCTTGGAAATCTGATATTGTTTAACCCTAGAGTGAGGCCCTTTAACATTCCATGAGGCATAGTTAATTAGGGTTTATGTGATAACGCGATCGCCGATGGGCAATCACCGTTAGAGGCAGTCACACTGCCGAAAGTTTTTTGGCGATGGACTTCTGGAGCAGAGCAACATGGCACGGAGGACTTGGATTTTATTGTTTATGGCAGGGGGTGCCCCTGCACCCCTACTTAAAGATTCTCAACCCAGGGGTGCATGTCGGGAGGGGTGCAACTTGGGTAAAACAACTCGGGATGAGTGCAACAAAGGCACCTGCACCTGGACCCGAATCTGGCACTACACTCACTGCAGTCATGACCAGCCCCCGATGCCATGACACAGCTCTGCATTTCACCACAGCACCCCACCCCTACAGTTTCCTCCATCCTCCCAGCCCACGCTGCCTGCTCGTCCCCCTGAACACATAGACATATAGTGACATTTGCTGCTATTTCGCCCACCTCACCATCTGGTCGCCCAGCTTCCCTAATTGCCCATCCACAGGCGCCTGCTATTGAGTCACCCTTTGGCAGGTGCCCAATCGTGGTCGCCATCATCATGGGATACCAGTTAATTACATTGCTCATATTGTGCGAAATAGAATGATGTAATAAGAAGGAAACCAAAACTGTGGTCTGATATATAGAATAAAGAGATTATAAATTCTGCAGCACCCTGCAGAGTGTCCTAACCTTCAAAGACATTACCCTAACCTCAAAGAACTCACAAGATGTTCCCCAAAAGCGAAGAACCTAATCGCTTCCTGTCCCCATAACCTAGAGTGTAAACTGAAAGACAATCAGTAAAAAATGTTCTTCCACATGAAAAATAACCAAGGAATTCTACATAACAAAATAAAATAACACATTGAACCACTGGAAAACCACTACCCTGGTCCTAATGACCACACTCTCAAAATCTGGACTTTAGCTCAGAGATGCCCAGCTGCTCACTTCAAATCAAGTTCAAAATCTGGGCATTGTGTTGATAGCCGCCTGACACTGAAATCACAGGTGTCAGCCGTTGTCAAGACCTCGTTTTGCCATCTGAAGAACATCGCCTGGTTCAAGCACTTGATTTCACCTGGCAACATGCCAACTCTGGTTCATGCCTTTGTAACCTCATGCCTTAATTACTGCAATGCCCTATACCTAGGGCTATCGGAACTGATCTTCATCGATTGCAGCTAGTGCAGAATACAGTGGCCAGGCTGTTGACTGGCTTATCAAGATCTTTCCACATCATGACTGTGCTCTGCTATCTGCACTGGCTGCCGGTAATTAGTGGATCACCTTCAAGGTTGATTTGATGACCTACAATGCCCTACACTGACAGGGACCTAGCTACCTGCAAGACCTTCTGCGCCTTTACCACCCCTCTGTCCACTCTGCTCCGCTAAGGATTGCTGGAGGTTCCCAAGGTCCGCTTAAAGACATCTGGGACTCGCACTTTGCTTTTGCAGCCCTGACCCTGTGGAACTATCTACCTTGTCAGATTAGGAGTGCCGGACCATCAATAGTTTTAAAGCTGAATTAAAATGTTTTTATTCAGCCAGGCATTCCTGAGGAAGTTCAAGTTCAAGTTTACTGTATTGAGATTTTATATTTATTTAAGTTTACTGTACTGAGATTTTAAATTTATTCATGATCGGATTGTGTATTTTAATTTGTATTAGGATGTAAAGTGCTTTGATCTTCTGGAATAGCGCTAAAGAAATAAAATGTTGATTGACTTGATTGAATCCTAGGTCTGTGGTAAGTCCCTCTCATCTAACCAGATCCCACCCACCCTACCTACCACTAACAACTTAACAATACTCATAATCCTGAATAAATCCAGTTTGTATAGATTGAGGCACCAAACATTTTCCCTGTCTGACAGTGTAACAAGCAAACATCCAAAGAAGGAAAAAAGGGGGGACACGGGAGTCATTAGATATAACTGGACCGAAGAAAATGTGAATGACAGCGAATAGGGCTAAATATTCTAACCTCCTAATAGCTAACTCTTGTGGTGTCACAATCCAGAACTTAAGGCACTAAATGTATGATAAACGTAGAAGGAAAGGACCCAGTAGAGTAAAAAGTATATGTCTAGTCTCCGCAGCTGTAAAGGTTGTTGCTGTGAAACTTAACCAACCTTCAAGGGAGATTATAAAAAAGAAAAACCTAATAAGAATATTATTAACCAAGATTAATAATTACCAAACAATTAAGTAACTACCGATGGGAAAACCATATATTAAATAAAACATCTGGTACCTTATCCACAAACGCAAAGCTCTAAAATATCTGGTTTGTATAGTAACACGCCCCTCCACCCAATCTCCACCACTATCTAAAAGAAAAGTTCGAGCTTCCTGACTGATAATTGACCTGAGGTAACTTCCCACAAGATCTGTTAACAAATAGGAGGGGAAGGAGATAAAGTCAGTGCCCAAGAAATACAGGGAGCCTCTTCCTAAATTCCCCTTCTACTCTACAGCAGAAATTACTAAAGTTATTTAGCTGAATCAAAAAAACAATTTCCAAGATATTCTGATCCAAAGAAAGTCCAGATTCATGTTTCTCACAAAACTGAAGTTAAGTAATACTCAAAGAGGTCACACATAGCGAATACATATTCAACCTTATTGTCAGGAACTATAAGGGGCCAATAATTATAACAACAGTCAGACACAATTAACTTAAACCTAGAAAAATCCTGAGCAACTGGCAAACTGCCGATTTAGGAACCCCATTTATTGAATAAAACAACTGTGCCTCATCCAAACCCAATGACTCCAAAAGAGCTGATTGACATGCTGTTCCTCCCAACTCATTCCTCACCATTACCTGATTCAAATACTAAAATAACCTAGTAACTAGTTAAGCTCTATAATATCTATTATAAACCTCCCTTGCAAATCGGTGGGGAGGAAGAAAAACGAATACTAGATCTTGATGAAGAAAATACAAAGAAATATCTGCCGTAACAAAATGGATTATTAATACCGTTATGTGTCAGCTGGATTTAAGAAACTGTAAAAGCAGCATCCATGAACAGCATGACTTTTTTTCATAGATTTATAGATGCTGTTGGCAGATAAGATTGCATGACCCACCCAGTCTGCCCATAAATTCCTCCCCAATAGTGCTCCCTTTCCTGAACTTCTCCTGAACAACTATCCAAATCCCCAAAATCCAAAATGGAAAAAGTATAGGCACTGGCAGCCGCCTTAAACTCTCCTTCTTCTCAACCGTGTTTCATCAAAAAACTTATCTAGCAAAGCAAAAGCACCACCGATGTATATTAACACAGATAAGAGCAGGAAATAAAAATCTTGCAAAGTCAAAACAAAATGTCCGTAGCATAACCACTCATCTTATTTAACTATACAGTCGGTAATACCAGTAACATGTAAAAACCCTAATAGTTATGTAACCCCTTGTTCCCAGGGGTTACTAGAATCCCAGTTAGAACCAGTGGGCAGGAAAGGCAGCTAGTGAAATGCCAGTTAAATGGATTTCACACTGTCAAGCTGTAGTGTCAGTCTCAGCTGAGCTAGAGGGTGATGTAATCTTAGAACTCTTGCAGCGCATAAGACACATTTGTGCTAGCTCTAGGGATGTTAGCTTTAGAATGTTCAGTCAAGTCCTGAGTAGAAGTTCCAGTAGGAGGATGCAGCTTGCTGTGCAGCTCCTCAGACAGCTCTGACGAGAGCTACCACTGTGTTTTGGGTAGTTTGTTCTCACCCTAGAAGAAGAACATAGAAGGCAGTGATTGGAAGCGTGGCGATCTTTCCAAGTGGGTTTTTTTGCCCCATCCCAGGAGGGATGTGGCGATCTTCAGGGTTCAGGGGCAATCCCCTGGCCCAGACTGGACTCTGTTGAAGCTGCCTGTGACAACTCAGAACTGTGAGTACTTTTGTGTCAGCCCAGGAGGGCACCTGCATTCCTTTTTGGTGAATTTTCTCGGACAGAGGGACCCTGTCACCTAGACTGTGTCTGTTTTTAAAAGTGTCTGCCTATGATGGAGTCTAGAGAGAGAGAGACTGTCCAAGTACAGAACTTTTAGTCATGTAGTATGTTAAGTGTGAAAACGTTTCAAGATAGCATCTACAAGTTTTCTGTGAGGTGTTATTGGCCAGATGAATGGCAGTATAAACTTGGAAGCAAAGGTGGAGACCCCCATCTGGAGTAACCAGTTTACCTCCCTGGATTCAGTTTGGGCACCAGTTCAATTTTCAGTCCATGCATTTGGCCAGTGCCTGATGGAAATAGTTACCCAGATGTGGGTTGGATTCTTTGTGAGCCTGTATGTGCTCTTTGGTGGTCATGTGTGCCACTAGTATTCTTCATAAGAAATATGGGAAAGTTTCCTAGTACTGGCTGTGTGTGCCTAATTGATGGGAAAGTGTCCTAGTACTGGCCATGTGTGCCTAGTCAAGAGGAAATGTACCAGTAACTGGCCATGTGTGCCAATCTCCATTTCAGAACCTGAGAGTTCGCTGTGTGAGTTCAGTATGCCTGTGTTAAATGGGAAGTTCAGGAATGTCTGCACTTCAGTAACCTGCATTGCCAGTATGAGTAACCCTGGGGGTCCATCTTCGCTTTGTGATTATTCTCTGTGTATGTGAATAAAAGCCACACTCTAGAATCCCAACCTGGTTTGGACAGTACTGTTATTGTTTCCACTGTGTCTGGATTTACTTGGGTGCCCTGTCCAGAAGTACAAACCTAGCACCATTATGAGTAAACGTTTTCTCCCAGGGACCTGGGTTGCTGGCCATGGTGAATGGTCCCACTAGAAGTGCGCCAGGTAGTTGCCATACTTGGGTTGCCTGTTGTAATAGCAGGCTCAGAGAAAGATGTGTAAATAAAATGTTCTGTAAACCCCATCCCTCTTTGCCCTAAACATTACGTGGTGAGAGGAGCAGCCCTGCTAGCTAAACAAGGGGGGGCCAGTGAGGGTTACAGTTATAATAATAATCAAGCGATTGCATTCAGTCCCATTCTGACATTCCTCCAAGTACCCTTTTGCCAAGCCGTTGTCTATATTAACCAGTCAGTAGGAAAACAGTAGATGTGAGTCAGTTGAACAGTATGTTTTAAACTTTCAGGTAGACTTAAATAAGTTGGAAAATAAGGAAAGCAGACTGTGCTTAGCTTATTCTTGCTGAATCAAAACTGCATCATGTCCCGTGATGAATCTGCAGTTTAGTAGGGTATAGCATTTCAAATTGGTTTGGGCAGCTATCAATTTCGAGAAGCTGGGTCGGTATGCAGATCTTCATTCTTGGACTGCTTGTGGAAGATCATGGAATATACCCAATCCAGATCCTTCCCAGGTTATTTCTGCATGCCCCTTATTTTTGACAGAAATGCTGCTTATCCAATCAATTTAAAAATTTCAAGATAAAAGAGATGAGGCTTTGTGTCATAAGGGCATTGGTCGCAGTGATCTATGTGCCGCTCAATAATATAGGTTGGTCCTCTATGCAAACGATGCAGTCCTATATTCCTCCAACTCTGACCCTCTCATCTACACCATTCCCTCCAATCCTCCTTTAGTGCTGCTGAAAAGTGGTTCTCACACAGCACCTTATTCTAAACTATAAGAAGACTAAAGTTATGTTTTCGCACATCCTAAGAATTCCTGGAATGAGCTCTGCCCCACATTCTAACAGCCAAACTGACCCCACTTGAGCAAGTAGACTCCTTTAAATACCTGGGCATCACCCTGGACCTGGCACTTAATTTCCGCCAGATATCCATCAGCTGTCCACGGCCCTAAATGTCCGCTCAGTATACTGTATCACTTCAAACATTGTCTTACCCTGATGCCCTTAGGCTTGCGGTCTCCTCCTCGGTCCTCTCCCTTCTCAACTATGGTTTACTCATCTATAGCACGGCAAACAACTTGGCGCTATGTAAACTGACTCTCCCTTAACAAAGCCTGTTGCCACATCCTGGCTGCATACCATCTCACCCACACATGTTCACTATATACTGCTACTAACTGGCTTAACTTTGATAACAGAATCAGGTTCCACATTTGTATTATGGTCAAGATTACCTCGGCCTCCCCCAGTCTCACACCCCTAATCCATCAGGCCCTATGTTTAAGCACACCAAGCTCAGGCAAGCAGCTTTGCATGGTTCCCCACTGCCGCACCTCCCAATTCCAAAGGTCCTTCAGTTACAGAGCCCTTCTGGGTAAATAGCCTGCCCATCTCATTAGTAAACGAAACAGAATTGGCCCTTCAGAACTTCTCTTAGGGACCATCTACAGGCCTCCAATCCTCAAATCCTCGTGACTGCCATTAGCCCTACCTTGTCCCGTCCCCCACCAACTAAGGCCTATGGCCAGCTTCCCCATGTGTCCCCTTCCTGAGTCTGCCAGGTTAGTTTCTATACCTGAGTGTATATACGTATTGATTAATTACCTGTACTAGTTAATTACAAGTCTGATAGTTTGTTAGACATCTGGTCCTTGTAACACACTTGTCTGCATTATGCTATGTAATATTGTTCGATTCACTTACTGTGATGTGGAACCTTCAGAAGGAGTCTCTGATTCAAAGGTACTTATGAATCATCAATAAATAAATAAAATTAGAGATGGTCCAGTGAGCTTTTCACAGAGTTTTGGGGCAAACAGGATGGAGTTGGTGCCTCCAATGCTTTGGAAGGCCAGTAGTTACCATGTTATTTTCCTTCTATGCCCTTCAAGATCTTCTAAATAGGTTTCAAGCCAGCCCATCTTCTGGTGAAGGGCTACCAGAGCGGGATCCAAATGGATGCGCCTAATCTTCTAGTGAACTCACCCAAGCTTCAGTGTCTCCACTCTTTTGAGAGCTGCTCCATTGCAAGACAAATTGCTTGAACATCCTCAGTTAGAGTTAATATAGCTTCTTTTAGAGGAGCAAATTCTTGAACAAAGTGCTCTTCAGTAAGGGCTCCAACTGAAATAAGTGCTGCTAGTGATGCGGCCCGGTGGTGCTGAGGGTTGAGGCGCTGGATGCCACACCTTGCTCCATGCTGGCGACCGGGTTCGAAATGAGCCAGGCCCGTCAGGGGTCAGCAGGGAGGAGAAGGATCAAGCGTCCACAGGACTGCTATCCTTCTCCGGGAGGGTGGGCTGCTGCCAGTGCTCGGCAGCCCCTGGCGACAGCTGGGGTTCACTGAGCATGGGTAGGATGTATGGGGCTCATACTGTGGAAGGATGCCAGGATCAGGGGCATGCAGGCGATGCGTGCTCGGGTTCTTGAGCTGCCATTGCACGCCAGACGACGGGAGGGAGAACAAGGAAATACAGGCACCAGACACGGCGACTTGATGGCCATCCCTTGTGAGGAAGACCGGTCAGCTCAGTGGATATGCGGCACTGGATCCTGTTCCAGAGGGTTGAGCTCAGGGGAGAAGCCCTCCACCCCACTGCAGGGTAGCCGCGGGACCCACAAAGAGTGCCAAATTCCGGAGATGGCGGGGAGACCAGAAGGGGATGCCAGAAGCGGTCAGGTAGGCAGTCTGGTGGCTCAAGGAGGAAAAATAGACAGCAAAAAAATAAGTGCTGCTAGTGTTAGTGGATACCGCCGTCAATCACTTAGGCCCTCAGCTATGGTCAGGAGGGTGCCGGAGTATGACACACTGAAGAAGATTTCATCTCAGCATCCATGTTATAACCCCAAAACAGATCCTGAAGTAATTGCCTCTTCAAAGATGAATGCATCAGAAAGAAGCCGGTAAAAGTAAAACTTACGAAAAATGGTTAAGTAAAGCTAGTAGTGTCGGAGCAGTGAAACTGCTCTTACCGGCAGGAAGGCATCACGGACCGCCTTTGCAGCATTTCTGTCAGATAGATCTGCTACCATGAAGTTACAGGACCTTCTATGAAATAACAGTCAACAAGTAAACTGTGCAACTTTTATAAGCATTTTTCTATATAGTATTATTGCACTTGAAGCCAAATAATTTCAATAGTATTTTCTGTACATTTGAAAATGAATAAACATAAAATAAAAAAGTCAAATGTCAATCCACCAGGCACTCAGAAGTTGTGAGCTCTGACTGATGCTGCTGCTGCTCCTGCTGTGTTGCTACTTGTTAAATTGCACCACACTATGTGCTGCTGATAGAGTAAAGAATGTAGACATCGTTGTGGATAATAGATGGACGTTAGACTATCAGGTTTCATCTGTTTTCCGTAGTCGCTTTTACAATCTATGTAATATTGCCTGAATTCATACCTATCTTGCTTGCTCTGACCAGGAAACACTAGTGCATGCTTTTGTGTCCTCCTGAATTGATTACTGTAATGCTCATTACTTAGGGCTTTCTGCGGAGCTGGTAGGTCACGTGCAGCTTGTGCAGAATTCAGCAGCCCAGCTGGTTGCTGGGACCTCTCAGTCCAAGCATATCATGCTAGTTCTCCGAGAACAGTACTGGCTGACAGTGAGGTGACACATCAGTTTCAAGGTAAGTTTGTTGGTATACAAAACCCTGCATGATTTGGGCTGTAGCTATCTGAAAGATCTTCTGACAAAATACAGTCTTGTCCACCCTCTTCATTCCACAGAGGCAGGCTCCTCACGGTGCCATGCTCCCAACTGAAATCCTCAGGAGATAGTGTTTTTATGTAGTGGCTCCAGTGGTGTGGAATACACTTCCAGCTTTGTTAGAGGAGCCCCCTTTGGGACAGTTTGAAAGTTTACTGAAAACACATATTTTTAATCAGGCTTTTGAACTACCTAATTAATGTTATCCTGTAATTTATTATTTATTGTTACACTCTTATGCAGAAATTTTGCATTATTATTTGATGTATTGCTAAATGGTTTTAATTTTTCTCTATAAAGCACCTAGAGCCTTGGATGGTCACCTAACAAATAAAACTTCCTTGTTTTGGTGTACACTAATGAGTGAGGAGTGCAGTGTAGGTGTTCTGTTTTAACTTTTAGTGGTCCACTGGACACTGGTCTTGGCCTCCTAGTCTTCACCAAGTCAGTCATTGGCCCTCTCCACCCAGAGTTTCTACCAGACCAATTAACTGCCACGCACACCAGAGTCACCAGTCAACAATACTGGTCATGCATCATTCCCCACTAGGCCCATCGCCCAACTGCAAAAGACAAGAGAGTTACTTGGTTATGAGTCAGACTGTTCTGACTGCTCCAGTGTCTTCTTGTAGTTGTGTTACTGCATAAGTCATACCTGCTACTTTGTCCTTACCCCTAGCCACAGCACTCCTAGGCACAGGCTAGAGTGTCTGTAGCTGTTACTTCAGATCTAGCTCACTCCTTCCCTTAGTTCCTCCCTCGGCCACCTACCTTGTCCATCAAACAGACTAACATGCCTTCCCCTTGCTGCTGCGTCCAATTGCTGCTATCTGAGAGGCCTGACATGGCCCTTCTCAGTCCCTCTCCTCTCGACTGAGTGGCGAGTTCACAGTTGGGTCTGCTACTTGTCTTCTCTTCATCCATTCTGGTGCTACTCTAGACTGACTCCATTTAGACTCATGAGTTTACCGACCAAGGTCCACCGCTGCCCACCAGGCCCACTGTAACTCTTCTGGCTCTGCTTTCTGCTCCAATCAATGATAAGTCCAACTGCCTCTGAGAAAAGCCTCCAATACAGGCCACCATGAGACAATTGGCAAATGGTGGCAAAATAGAGCAACTGCCTGCCAGTGTCAGTCAGTCATTGTGGTGGATATACACACAGGCTGTTGATACATAGATACTGTTGGCAGCTAAGGGTCACCAGGCCCATCCAGTCTGCCCGTTTATGCTACCTGAAGAAGTGGCTAGTGACCCTATCTGCTCACTGGCTTTAGCTTTTCTTCCCATCTCTAATATTCCTTTACACCTGTTCCATGCATGTTTGAAGCTTACCACTGTATGGGTGGTCACCACTTCCTGGGAGGCTAGTCCATGCATCCACCACCTCTCTGTAAAAATGACTTCATGACATTATCCCTTATGTGGCCACCCATCAGTCTCATATCATGCCCTCTTGTTCTGGCACTGGTTTTAAACTGAATATGTTGTCCCCTTCCACCTTGTTCATGCCCTTGAGGTATTTGAATGCTTCTATCATGTCACCGCCTCCTTTGCTCCAGTGTGTACAAATTGAGGTCTCTGATTATTTCCTCATAAGGCTTGGATGTAGACACTTCACCATTTTGACCGAGCAAAAATCGAAACATGGGGATCAGCACAGTATAAATGTTTATTTAATTCACACAATAGCATATGGTAAAAAAGTGAAAACAGCACAGATCTCACCTAAGGATGAATAGATAGCAGGCAGGGAACCCAGTAGTGGTGTTGCAATATGAAGGAAGGATCCATAGATTGTTAGCAGCAATGAAAAAACAAGTGGGCGCACATGCATACAACGCTGAGCGGACAGACAAAAACTACCGTTAACTAAAAATTCAGCACGGAGGTGCAAACATGAATATTATTGAGCTCCAGGTATGGGTACATCATAATTTCTGCCTAAAAAGTTTAAAGAATGCCAACAAGGAATGCAAACACTGCGTGTCGCCGCATAGACCCATTCAAGCTATGTGCACGCGGCTATCAGATAAGCGTGCATTTTCACCCAATCAGCGGTCTTCTTCAGAGCGTGTCTAATCGCATTATCAGAACCCTTTTAAAGCAGGCAGATGTAAGAAATTTAAAGTGACCAGTGCAAAAGAGAAATTTCCACTAATAAAAAACATGCAGATAGAAATATTAAAAACAGATCAAAGATGTAGCTCAACAACCATAATCCACACAAAGTAATTTTACAAAATATAACTAATAATCAAAATAATGATCGCTCTAATAACATATCTAACAGTTTACAAAACTGAAGGAACAGAGCCGCATGTCGTATTCCCAATAGTGGCCAGAGACGCAAGTCATGGTCACAAAATCAATAAACTAAAATATATGAGCGATCGATAACCTTAATACCCATTATATATAGTGATGAACAAATATAAAAATATTATACATAAAATTACAAGCAGAATAACACCAAAAAAGGGAACAGAGCTGGCAAATCATATTCCCAATCGTGGCCAGAGCACAAAAAGTCATGGTCACAAAATCAATAAACTAAAATAAATGAGCGATCGATAACCTTAATACCCATTATACAGTGATGAACAAATATAAAAAAATTATACATAAAATTACAAGCAGAATAACACTAAAAAGGCAACAGAGCTGGCAAGTCATATTCCCAATTGTGGCTAGAGCACGAAAAGTCATGGTCACAAAAATGTAGGCTCTTAAATAGCATGACGGAACTCCAAATCATGCTTTATAAATGTTTTGTAGGAAAGGTTAACTAGATATTGCAGACAATAATAAATAGAAGGCACCATTTGCAAGTTATGAATAACTATATAACGGAATGTCATCATTAAGTCCCTTGGGGCTCATGGTACCAAGTTCAAAATACAATACGCCTCTCTCTGTAACAGTCTCATATTGAGGTCTCCACCTCTAAGACTGACTTCCACCTTTTCAAGTCCCACAAATTCAGAGTTGCAGGCGACCCATGTCTGGCTTGCTGATAATGACGGGCCATGGCATTCTGCATTTCCATTCCTAATAGCTCCTTTATATTCACCAATGAGTTTCAAAATCTCTTGGTCTGACTTATATAAGACATGCCACAGGGCATGTTAGCATATATCACACCCTGAGAACTACAGTTAATAAAGGATTGGATGTCATACCTTTTACCAGATCTGGGATGATGAGAAAATATCACATCTGATGTATTGGAACAATGGATACAGTGGTCATATCTAAAATTTCCTTTAGGTGAAGAAGGAAGCCAAGTTTTATGTGCCACATTGTCCACAGGGACATAAAATTTCACTAACATGTCTTTTAAAGTTTGCCCGTGTGTAAGAGACCATGGGTAAACTCTGTCCAATCTCTTCAATCTCAGGTCTGATCTAATTATAGGCCAATGTTTAGTTATAATCTTGCCAAATTTCAGTGCTAGTGTGTTGTATTCTGTAATGAAAATCAGCTTGTTTGTTTCTTCCTCTTTCTGTCTCAGGTCCAACAGTGAATTTCTATCCATACTATCAACAGAGTGTATGGCATCTAAAAGCAGTTCTGGTTGGTACCCTCTAGAAATAAACCTACTAGTAAAATCTTTTTAGCTACTTTAACAGTTTCTTCTGATGAACAAATGCATTTTGCTCTAATATACTGCCCTTCGGAATGTTCATAACCATTGACTTTGGATGGCAGCTACTGCTCGAAAGCAATGTGTTTCTAGCATGGGGTTTTCGACACAATCTTGTAGCTAGACCATTCCCATTTTTTCAATCAGGATATCCAAAAAGGGATTACGATCCATACTACTTTCATACGTTAATTTTAAATGGTACACTGGTGTGATTTACAGTAGTCTATAAAAGACTCAATTCCGCCATACTCCCACTCCAAATCATAAGACAGTCATCAATATATCTTTTCCATAGCTTGATGTGTTTAAGAAAATGATTTTGTGTTTGATCATAAATATTCCTTTCTTTCCACTGACCCATATATAGATTTGCCAGACTAGGTGCAAATGTCGTGCCCATAGCAGTTCCCTTTTTGGATATAGAAAGCACCATTGTACCAAAAATAGTTTTGTTCTAACACAAAACTTGCTAGCTCAATAATATATTGTGTAGTAGGCTTCATTTTTTCTCTTTGATTCAAACTTTTCTGTAATGCTCCTAGTCCACCTTTGTGACGGATGTTAGAATACAAACTTTCCACATCAGTGGTAACCAATATATCTACATCTGTTATTACCACATCTTTCAACATCTTTAAAGAATCTTTTGTGTCTTTTAGATATGATTGAAGTCAGGGGACAAATTTTGAGCAAAAAATCCACATATTTTGAAATATTTTCAGTCACTGATTCGCTGGTCATGACTATTGGTCTTCCTGGGACAGGCAGGGTATTTTATTACTTTCAGTAAAAGATATACAACTGGTCTCTTAGGACATGGGACCTTTAAAAATCTGCTTCTTTTAGTGATTTCCAGATAAGGCCGCTATCTATAAGAGCTTCTGCTTTTTATTTGCTCAGTTAGATCGTTACCAATTTTTTCATAGAAATTCTGATTCTTTAATTGGCACTCCATTTCTATGTTATAATCTTCTAAGCCCCAAACAACAACAGCACCACCTTTATCCACTTGTTTAATTACTACTGTGTATAGATCTTTGAGCTCCTGAATGGCTTTTCTCTTTTGAGTGATATTTTGTTTCTGATACTTGTGTTTATTATTCTCAATTGCTTTTCGCACACCTTGAGTTACCAAGTTGCAAAAGTATTGATGGTATGGTTTGAATGAGGAGGGTTATAGGAAGACGGTTCTTAAATGATGAATCAGTGACTGAAAATATTTCAAAATATGTGGAATTTATTGCTCAGCTGAGCAAGATTTTGTTAGAACAAAACTATTTTGGTACAATGGTGCTTTCTATATCCAAAAAAGGGAACTGATATGGGCAACGATATTTGCACCCTAGTCTAGCAAATCTATATATGGGTCAGTGGGAAGAAAGGAATATTTATGATCAAACACAAAATCATTTTCCTAAACACATCAAGGTATGGAAAAGATATATCGATGACTGTCTTATGATTTGGAGAGTGAGTATGGAGGAATTGAGTCTTTTATAGACTATATAAATCACACCAGTGTACATTTAAAATTCCAAATGAAAGTAGTATGGACTGTATCCCTTTTGGATATCATGATTGAAAAATGGGAACGGTCATCTACAAGATTGTGTCGAAACCCTTGCTAGAAAACACATTGCTTTCAAGCAGTAGCTGCCATCCAAAGTCAATGGTTATGAACATTCCGAAAGGGCAGTATATTAGAGCAAAATGCATTTGTTCATCAGAAGAAACTGTCAAAGTAACAAAAAAGATCTTACTAGTAGGTTTATTTCTAGAGGATACCAACCAGAACTGCTTTTAGATGCCATACACTCTGTTGATGGTATGGATAGAAATTCACTGTTGGAGCTTAGACAGAAAGAGGAAGAAATGAACAAGTTGATTTTCATTACAGAATACAACACACTAGCACTGAAATTTGGCAAGATTATAACTAAACATTGGCCTATAATTAGATCAGTTTTGAGATTGAAAGAGATTGGACAGAGTTTACTCATGGTCTCTTACACACGGGGCAAACTTTAAAAGACATGTTAGTGAAATCTTATATCCCTGTGGACAATGTGGCACATAAAACTTGGCTTCCTTCTTCACCTAAAGGAAATTTTAGATGTGGCCACTCTGTCCATTGTTCCAATACATCAGATGTGAAATTTTTCATCATTCCAGATCTGGTAAAGGTATGACATCCAATCCTTTATTAACTGTAGTTCTCAGAGTGATATATATGCTAACATGCCCATGTGGCATGTCTTATAAAGGTCAGACCAAGAGATTTTTGAAACTCGAATTGGTGAACATAAAGGAGCTATTAGGAATGGAAATCCAGAATATGCCATGGCCCGTCATTATCAGGAAGCCAGACATGGGTCGCCTGCAACTCTGAGATTTGTGGGACTTGAAAAGGTAGAAGTCGGTCTTAGAGGTGGAGACCTTAATATGAGACTGTTACAGAGAGAGGCGATTGTATTCTTGAACTTGGTACCATGAGCCCCAAGGGACTTAATGATGACATTCCATTATATAGTTATCTATAACTTGCAAATCAGGGTTTTAAATAATTGATTAGCATTTTTTTCTTGGGACTATATTAACTGAACATGTACTCTGGAGGAGAGGAGGTAGAGAGGGGATATGATAGAGAGATACAAGTATCTTACAGGGAGGAACAGGGTGCAGGAAAACACTATTTTAAGCGAAAAAGATGTTCCAGGACTAGAGGGCATGGGATGAAGTTGGAGGAGGGCGATTCAGAGGAAACATAAGAAAGAATTTCTTCACAGAACGGTGGTGGACAAGTGGAACACCCTGCCAGAGAAAGTGGTGGGGCTGAAACAATCACGGATTTAAGAATGCATGGGATAGACATAAAGGAATTCTGGAGGTCAGGGTAAGGCAACAGACTTCTAGGAAAACAAACTGAACTTAAAGCTCAAATGGGCAGACTGGGTGGGCCATAGGCCCTTATCTCGCCGACACTGTCTATGTATCTATGTAACTGTACAGAAAGTATTTATATAGATTTTCTAGAAGTGCTGTGTTTGTTAAACACAGTGAGGCAAGAGATATGTTTTTCACAAAGTTTTAGCACTTTCATGAGCAAAACGCTAATCAATTTTTAGAGTTAAATAAAACCCTGCAAATGGTGCCTTCTATTTACTATTGTCTGTAATATTTAGTTAAATTTTCCTATAAACATTTATAAAGCATGATTTGGGTTCCGCATGCTTTTTAAGAGTCTAAATTTTTGTGACCATGACTTTTCGTGTTTGGCCACAATTGGGAATATGACTAGCCAGCTCTGTTCCTTTTTTTGTGTTATTCTGCTTGTAATTTTAAGTGTAATATTTTTATATTTGTTCATCACTGTATAATGGGTATTAATGTTAGCGATCACTCATATATTTTAGTTTATTGATACTGTGACCATGACTTGCCGTGATCTGTCCACTATTGGGAATACGACTTGCTGGCTCTGTTCCCCAGTTTTGTAAACTGTTAGATATGTTATTAGAGTGATCGTTATTTTGGTTATTAGTTATATTTTTGTAAAATTACTTTGTGTGGATTATGGTTGTGAGCTACATCTTTGATCTGTTTTCAATATTTTTATCTGCATATTTTTTATTGGTGGAAGTTTCTTTGCACTGGTCACTTTAAATTTCTTACATCTGCCTGCTTTAAAGGGTTCTGATAGTATGATTAGACTCGCTCTGAAGAAGTCCGCTGATTGGTCAATATGTAGCTTATCTGATAGCTGTGCCGCATTAGTTTGAATGGGTCTATCGCGGTGACACGAGTGTTTGGCGTTCTTTGTTGGCGTTCTTTAAAGTTTTAGGTAGAAATTACGATTTACCCATACCTGAGCTGGATAATATGCATGTTTGCACTCCATGCTGAATTTTTGTTAACGGGTAGTTTTTTCACCTGTCCGCTGTGGGTTTGTATGCATGTACGCCCACTCGGTTTTTCATTGCTGCTAACAATCTATGGATCATGCCTTCATATTGCTACACCACTACTGGGTTCCCTGCCTGCTATCTATTCATCCTTGGGTGAGATCTATGCCATTTTTGCTTTTTGCCATATGCTATTGTGTGAATTAAGTAAACATTTATACTGTGCTGACCTCCATCTTTCAATTTTTGCTTGGTCAATATTTGAGCTCCTGGGGTATAGTGCACTTTCTCTGTCATTACAATAAAACATTTGAGCCCCTATTTTTCTTCACAGTTGAGAAAAAGCATTTTTTTGACTTCACCATTTTGGTCACCCTCCTCTGCACCATCTCTATTTTGTCAATGTCCTTCACGAAGTGTGGCCTCCAGAACTGGAAACAGTACTCAAGGTGAGGGTCACTAGGGACCTGTACAGCGGAACTATCACCTCCTCCTTCTGCTTGTGATTCCCATTCCAATACACCCCAACATCCCAGTGGCTTCCCCAACACCTTGGCTCTCTGCCTTGTGGCCTTCATGTCATCTGTGATTATGACTCCCAAGTTCTCTCTTCCTTCCTTCATCATCATCATCATCGTCATCATCATCATCATCAGCTTTATTTATAAAAAGCCTTTCAAAACAAAGGCGCTTGTACAAAATTCATTAAAGCAATTTATAAAGCTAAAATAAACATTCAAAACCCATGGCTGCTATACTAGTAATCGGCATATGCCATATTTAAAAGAGAAGTCTTTAATGCTGTTTTAAAACTTTGGACAGTCGGGCTATCTCGAACCTCATGAGGTAGAGAATTCACAGGGTTGGGGCCGAAAACTAAAGATCTGGCCCCAGATGTCTTCAAAAGAACCGTGGGAATCTATAGCAATACCTCGCCAGTGGATCAGAGAGAGCAGGAGGGACAGTAGGGATGAAGGAGATCTTGTAGGTAAATCAGGTCCCTGGTAGTGTAGGGCCTTATAGGTCAGCAAACCAACCTTGAAGGTGATCCGCCACTGTACTGGCAGCCAGTGCAGTCCACAAAGCACAAAGGCGTTATATGACTGGACCTGGCAGAACCAGTCAATAGCCTGGCTGCCGTGTTCTGCACGAGCTGCAGGCGGCGGATATCAACCCCTGCAACCCAAGGTAGAGGGTAGTAACTGCCAACAGCTTCCCCAAGCTGTAGCTTGCTCCAGGGTTGCTGCACCCATGTGCATGATTCTGCATTTCTTTGCATTAAACCTCAGTTGCCATGCATCTGACCATCTCTCCAACCATTCCAGGTCCTTTCTCATCCTTTCCACTCCTCTGGGGTATCCACCCTGTTGCATACTGTATCTTGGTGTCATCGAGCAAACAGGAAAACTTTCCTCCAGCCCATCTGCAGTGTCACTGAGGAAGACATTGAAGAGCTGGCCCCAGAACTGACCTTGAAGTACCCCACTGGTCATCTCCTTTCCTCTGACTGGGTTCCATTTACCACTACCCTCTGTTGTCGGTCCTTTAACCAATTTTTAATCCAGTTTACCACTTCTGTCCCATCCCCAGGCTTCCTAGCTTGTTGATCAGTCTCCTATGTGGGACGATATCAGAGGCTTTGCTGAAATCTAGGTAGGCAATGTCTACAACACCCCCTTTGGTCTACTGCCTTGTCACCCAGTCAGAGAAATCTAACAAATTAGTTTGACAGGACCATCCTGTGGTGAACCCATGTTGCCTAGAGTCCAACATCCCCGTGATTTCTGGGTGCTCCATTATTCTTTCCTTGAAGAGTGTCTCCACTATCTTTCCTGCTACAGAGGTTAGACTAACTGGTCTGTAGTTCCCTGCATCTTGTTTACTACTGCTGTTGTGAGAGGAACATTTGCCCTTCTCGAGTCCTCTGGGACCACTCCAGTGTCTAGGGACTCACTGAACAGGGCTGCCAGAGGGGCTGCCAGTTCAGTTCTCAGTTCCCTTAAGACCCTGGGATGTATGCCATCTGACCCATGGCTTTTCCACCTTCAGCTTTGCAAGCTTTTCTAGGACCCTCTCCTCTGTGAACGGACTGGCATTTACCTCCTTTTCCTCAGTTCCTTAAAATTCTAGCTGTGGGTACTGCCCATGTGGTTCCACAGTGAAAATTGAATAGAAATATTCATTCAGGATCACTGCTTTTCCCCTGTCTCCTCCACTATCTGCCCCTCGACTCGGGTCTCAGCAAATCAGAAAGACAGATTGAGGTGGGTGGGACATGAGAATTCAGACACAGCCCCCCAATCACTCACAGTGAAACATAGAAACATAGAATTTGATGGCAGATAAGGACCGCTGGCCCGCCTAGTCTGCCCATTTCCCTACCTAACAGATAAGCTGCAGATCCTAGTTAACCAACAGCCTACTTCCTCCTACCCCCACTAGAATTGCCTTATGTCTGTCCCATGCATTCTTGAATTCCCCACTGTTTTTGACTCTATGACCTCCTCAGGAAGGCTGTTCCATGTATCCACAACCTCTCTGTGAAGAAACATTTCACATTACCTCTGAGCCATCCCCACTATCTTCAAATTGTGCCCCTTGTTTTGCACATCTCTTTTCTGAAAGATGCTACCCTCTTGACTTTGTTGATTCCTTTGAGGCATTTGAACGTTTCTATCATGTCCCCTCTCCTCCTTTCCTCGAGGCTATACATCTTTAGTTCCTTTAGTCTTTCTTCATATGTCTTCTGATGCAGACCCTGCATCATTTTGGTTCCCTCCACTGGACAGCCTCCACCCTGTCTATGTCTTTGCGGAGATGGGGTCTCCAGAACTGTACACAGTACTCCAGATGTGGTCTTACCAACTGTCTGTACAGAGGGCCAACAACTTCCTGTTTTCTACTGGTGATGCCTCCCCTATGCATCCCAGTATCCCCCAGCCCTCCTTATTGCCTTCTCACATTGCTGGCCCACCTTAAGTCATCTGTTATGACTACCCCAGGTCCCTTTCCATTTTGTTGTTGTCAGTATCTCACCCCTTTATGTACTCTTCCCTGGGTTTTTGTTTCCAGGTGCATTACTTTGCACTTCTTTGCATTGAATCTAAGCTGCCATACATTTGACCATTCCTCCAACCTTGCCAAGTTCCTTTTCATCCTTTCCACCCCACCTTGTGTATCAACCCTGTTGCAGATCTTTGTGTCATCTGCAAAGAGACATACTTTCCTTCCAGTCCCTCTGCAATGTCACTTATAAAGACATTAAAAGGACCAGCCGCAGTACTGAACCCTAGCGTACCCCACTAGTAACCCTCCTTCTTCACTGTGGGACTCCACTTACTATTACCGCTGTGTCCTGTTGTCCAACCAGTGTTTTACCTAGCTACCACCCTGGGACCCACTCCCAGGCTAGCTTAATTTGCTTATTAATCTTTGCAGCGGGACTGTGTCAAATGCCTTGCTAAAGTCTAGGTAGGGCCATATCCACAGCCCTCCTGGTCTACTGCTTTGGTCACCCAGTCAAAGAAATCAATTAGATTTGTCTGACATGACCTTCCCGCTGTGAATCCATGCTGCCTTGGGTCCTGTGCCCCAGTGGCCTCTAGGTACTCAACAATTCTTTCCTTCAGAAGTGATTCCATCAGTGAGTTAGACCTGGCAAGCCTGATGTTGGAGGAAGTACCAGAAAAAATGTTGTGTTGAAAACAAACTGCACACAGGCTCCCCAGCGCCAGGGCCCTTCACAGAGGTGTACTTTGCATCATTATAAATTTGGCCCTGGGTGGCAGTGGCAGGAGATCTAGCTTAGAAGCCCTATATTGGCCTTGCTTTGGTTTAAAGTGTCCACTGACTGCAATTTTGCCTTTTGGGTGGCCCAATTCTCAAAGAGAGCAATTACTCTGACTCATTCCTGATTCTGAGTGCCTTTATATGAACAAAATATACAGTAAAAGTACCTTTTTTCAAAAAACATTTTTCATACTGCAGTGACAGGCAGCTATCAGCCCTGTCACTGCTGCCCCTTCCTGGCCAGCCACCATCTCCCTGGACCTTTCCTGCTGACAACCCCATAGATCGTGCCCCTTGGTGGTGACAGGAGAGGAAGAACCATCCCCCAGAGTCCACACCCAGATATGTTAGGGGCCCAGGCAATGGCACAGCCCAGAGGCAAGCAGGCAGGACTTCATATGTTTGAAAGTTTCTTCAGTTTTCTTCCACCACCTCCCCTGACACTGGACATAGCCCCTGCAGGCCTCGACATGTCATTGGCATTCCTGCAGAAGAGAAAGCTCCTGCCCAGCACTGGTGTTGCCAGTGCAGCAGACTCTGACACCATCCCCCTGGCATGAAGTACTTCCCAGCCCCCAGGCCATCCAGCCACTTCCCCAAGCTCCTGAACTTGGTCAGCTGCATGGGAGGGCGCACGATTACCACTGGGCCATTGGGCATCTACATAAAAGTACATTTTTAAATTAAATAAAAGTGCCTGAATACAGAGATTCCCTTAGGGGTGCTATGTTATATACTGGTTGGGGTTCTTTATGACACACTGGTTACTCTGATGAATATCTACTACCTCTCCACTCTGACAGAAAAGTGTTGCAGACATTTTAAAATAGGGTGGTTTTCCAACTTCGGGCAGTTAATAATGGGGGATACCAATATAAAATTGTCATTTGACTTAGACTCCACCTACTCTCGCAGTTTCAACATCCTTGCTCAGAAATATTTTAAGGCTACATTGGAGCAACTTGTGATAGTGGATGTCTGTCACTGATTATTCCGAGTGGGAGGCAGTATACATTACCATGCCCGCCACTCCAATCATACTCTCCTTAATTATTTTTTTTTGCTTCAGAGTATATTTGGGTATGGTTAGGGTTTCTGGTTTTAGGTGTTTATTTTTCACCTTTGTAACCCCTAGATGGCGCTATCCCAGTGGCTACTACCCCTGCCTGATTTGCCACTAACAGGTTGAGGGGCCTGGATCCAATGGCGGGTGCCTCCACCCAGAGGTCAGGGTTTGCAATAGTTAAACTAACTTGGTCACAGCCTCTGGGACACTGCAACTCCCCCTTCTTCCCACTAGTGGCCCACACAATATATCAGAATTACCTTCACAGTATACACTTACCCCCAGGTCTGGTTCCGCACTGGGACCTCCTGTGAAATGAGATACAGTGCAACAATCACAGTACAGTACTTTAACATAGACAAATACCTCAGGCAGTATAACTTTGCTGAAACAAGCAGCTCTGATTTATTTAGGGGATATAACAAGGACAGGGGAAATCAGGTTAATTAGCTTATCACTCTAATAATTCATTATGGCTCTGTGCACAGGCCTATCCCTATCAGTTACTGTCCCTGGGTACCCAAGCCCTAGTGGCTAGTCCAACTCGTGGCAGCTGGTAGGGGCTCTTTCACACAGAGAAAAGGAGAATTAAACAGTCAACAGTACAGTAATTCCATTTGATTTAATGGGAAATTCAACAGGGAGCAACCCTGAATTAGTACTCACGACCTCCAAATAAGATAGGGTCCTTCAATGTCAGCAGGGCTCACTTGAGGTACACAAACCTCTTCACACATCCATATAAAGAAAGTACTATACCAGGCAGGCTGCATCTGTATCCGATCGCAATTACTGCACAATACCGGGAGAACACACAGCAGATTCAGTTCCTGACAGACCGAGTGCAATTTTCAGCAATTCTTCCAGTCTTCTACAGGGTGAGCCTGGTTTCTCTCTTCAGAGATCCTTTGATTCTTTTCACAGGACGGATTCAGTCCTAACAAGCTGTTACACAAGCTGCAGACCGGAACTCTGGGCCTTACACACGTTTTTGACTAAAACTGCACACTGAAAAGCACAGGGCCTTCCTTCTTCACTGCCAAAGCTCAACTGAAACTCCAACCGACAAAACCGGCACTTCCTTTGAGTTCCTCCCAGTTCTTGACTGGATTGGCTGTCACTCACAATAGACTGCTGCTGTTGGTCCAAAAGGCACTGAAGTCTAAACTACATCTCCCAGAGTCACTGCCCATACAATCCTCTTGTGGCTGGCTCAGATTATGAGTCCAAGTTCTGATTCGTTCAAGGCACCATTTTAGAGCTAGCTTACCCCACACTGATTGGTCCAGTTCAGCAGTTCAAAACCAGAATGGGGAACTAGACAGACACTGTTCTGACTGCAAAAGAAAGCAGGTTAGACAAACTGTAATTTCATTATCACTCTAAATAATTTCTGGCAAACAGTTACATCTTTCAGATAGGTTCCTTTGCACTCCTAGTGACTGCAAAAATGGAGTGAATTGGCAGCAGTCTGAGTGGTACTCAAACAGAGAAACACACAGTCCCCCATATAACTAATTATGTCTGCAAGCAGACAGCTCTTAAAGAGACAGTACCAGAGGCTCTAAAAACACTCACTGATAAATGGCTTAAATGCCAAACACCATTCAGGCTTGGAGCATTCAAGCAAGCTCCTGAAGTCTTTTGGAACCCCCATTTGCAGGGGTTACACCCTTCCTGGCCTGGGAAAGCTTGAGTCCGCGTCAAGCAAGTACCCATAAGTTTCAACTGCAACCATATACATTTGCATTAGGCTCGCATATGTAATCATCAGTCAATATATCATTTTACCAAGAACACATTTCTGAAACATTGCAGTATCGTCACTCTTTACACAGTATTACATAACATTGTACCATAACTCAAGTTATTACCTCTTGTACATGAAACCTGGAAGAGAGGGGGCCCTTCCTATCAGTTACCTTTGGGGCTGGATGTATGGGCACCATACTTAGAGGGCAACATAAGTAACTTGAGTTAGCACTGACGCTCAGTTTGGGCAATGAGCTCGGGACACATACACTCCTTTATGGACAACATTGAGAGGCAAATCCACAGGCCTCCCAAGTGAATCATAACTGAGGTGCACCACAGGCTTTACAGCTCGACCAGTCTTTCTAGGGGAACTGTTATAGTCTCTGCACTCTGAGCCTCATTTTCAGCATTGTCCTCACTTGTCAGGGAGTCTCCATGGGGTAGAGAGGCTAGAACTTGGGGCACTTTCAGCTCCAGGAGTTACAGTTTCTGAGTCCACAACATTTGGCTCGCATGGAGAGCTTTGGACACTGGCAGTGGACTGTCAGGGCACTCAAAATACTCTTCTTGTTCGGTGTATCACCAGTCTGCCCCAATCTATCATTTTCTCCCTGAAAGCTCAAACAGTTCAACCATGCACAATGATTCCATTTCATCTGATCTGATGCTTTGCACTTCACTTTCTGGGAGCATTGCTCCAGGGATGAAGCTGGGGCTTAGACAGTCCAGAAGGCCCAGCTTCATCTCCAGTATTGACTAGGAATTGCCCCAAACAATTGACTCAGTTCGTAAGAAGGATAGTATTCAAAGTCACTCTCACTTTCTTCCGATATGGACTGACAGTCATGCTCAACTGGGACTTGTGGAGGAACACTTTAACTTTGCTTCTGTAGGTGCAGACTTTCTTGATCTTTTCTTAGCAGCAGCTCTAGTCACTGGTCCAGAGGGGGCATCTTCTAGGGCTCAGACTCAATTAAGATTTGTCCAATGGGCAGTAAATGATTTCTATGCATTGTTTTACATCTTTTGAATTATTCTCAGGCCTTACTTTGTACACTGGCAGATCATCTAGTTTGCCCACTACAATGTGAGGGAGATGGTGCCATCTGTCAGCAATCTTGTGCTTGCCATGCAGTCCCAGATTTCTTAGCAATACCGATCTCCTCCTGGAGTTCCTGTGCTTTCACCTTTTTATCATACCTTTCTTTGTTGGCCAGATTTCTTTTGGCAGCCATGGTTTGAGCCAGTTGGTACGCATGAGTTAGCTTGGGCCTTTAACTTTTGCACATACTGTAAATAGTTGTCAGCTTGAACCCCATCAGGAGAGACCCCAAACACACATCTACTGGTAGTCGAGCTTCTCTTCCAAACATCAGGCGGTAGGGGAGAATCCAGTGGCATCACTTTGGTGCAGTTATAAGCATGTACCAGGGTGCTAATTTGTTGGCTCCATCTAGGCTTGTCCTTTGGGTGCAGGTGCCTAGCATATCTAGCAAAGTGCGTTGAAACGCTCAGGCTGTGGGTCCCCCTGGGGTGTGTAAGGAGTGGTTCTGGACTTTCAGACTCCCACAGAGAAAGTATCTCTTTGATCAGACGACTTCTCAAAGTCTCTCCCTTGATCAGAATGGATTCTTTGTGGAGCCCCATAGTGAACAAAAAGTTTTCTACAAGTACTTTGGCTACAGTGGATGCTTTCTGGTCTTTGGTGGGAAAGCTTGGGCATATCTTGTGAAATGGTCAGTGACCACCAGCACATTACTGATATTTCTTTGATCTGACTCCAAACTTAGAAAATCAATACAGACCAGCTCCATGGGTGCACTGGTGGTTATGTTAACAAGGGGCAGCCCTCTGGGGCAAAGCTTTCCTCTGTAAGCAGCGACTACAAGTTCGAATGTGTTGCTCCACATCAGCCCCATCTTAGGCCAATAGAATCTGGATCTCACCAAGTCAAGTGTTCTGTCTATACCAAGGTGCCCCATGTGGTTGTGCAAGGACCTCAATACTGAGTCTCTAAGGCAGTGGGCAGCACTAGTTGTTGTTTGTCTACTTGTCCCCTCTGTCTACTGTTTCTCTGTATAACAGTTTATTGATCAGTTTCAACTTAGGACCTTCTTTGTATAACAGTGCAGTTCTCAAATCAGTGGAGTAATTTGGACACATCTTTTCCTGCATAGAGGGCTTCTAAAGCTGCTTTGATCATGGGATCGCGGGATTGAGCCGCGCGATACTGTCATTGTCCAGCTGAGGCAGTGCACCAATGTCTATTGCAGAAAGTGGCAATAAGCAGCAGGTATGCAATTCTCAGAGGCTCCCAAGCAATCCACCATGCAGTCCACTGCGTCGTGGACATTTGTTCCTCCCTGTCAAACTTCCGGCAGAGTGCCCGAATGTCAGGTTCTGCCAGTCGGACCCAATCATTCTGGGGAACAGGCCTCGGAGAGAGCATCAGCATCTATGTGGTTCAGACCTGCTCGGTATTCGAAGCATAGTCATATGTAGATAATGCAGAAAGCCACCTATGGCTAGTGGCATCCAACTTAGCTGAGGTCTGCACATAGGTCAAAGGATTATTGTCAGTTTTACTAGTATTTTAGCCCCATACAAGTACTCATGGAATTGGTCAACAATAGCCACTTCAAAGCTAGGAACTCTAACTTATGTACAGGATAGTTCTTTTCGGATGGGGTCAGGCTTCTACTGGCAAAGGCCACTGGTCTCAGGCCATTCTCGTGCTCTTGGTACAACACAGCCCCCAACCCTTGCAAGCTAGCATCAGTGTGCAGGACGTAAGGTTTTCTTGGATCGGCATAGGCCAGCACTGGAGCATGGGTTGATATATGATCTCATGAAAAGCAGTCTCACAATCAGAGTCCAGCGGCCCCAATACTTCACTCGGATGAAAATACACTCTTTCAGTCTTGAGGATGCTGACTTTGGTATTTTTGTGGGTTGGGGATACCCTTGAGTAAGGTTAAGTAAAGGCGGATCACTCTTGAATAGTCCTTGATGAAGCGCCGATAATAACCACAGAATCCAGGAATCTTTGCAGTTCTTTTAGATTTTTGGGTTGTGGCCAGGTGGTCAAGGCCTCAACTTTACTTGGTCGGTCTCTATTCCCTCGGTGGATACTATGTGTCCCACATACTTTACTGATGTTTGAAAAAATTGACACTTATCAATGGACAGTTTAAGGCCAAAGTCCTCCAGTCGGTCCAATACCTTAAATAATCTGCTCTCATGTTCCTCCAGTGAGCTGCCAAACACAATAACATCATCTAGGTATACCAGGCACTCTAGTAAGTTCATGTCCCCACTGCACGCCTCCATCAATCGTTGAAAAGTGGCTGGGGCACCTGAAATCCTTGAGGCATCCTCATGAATTCATAGAAGCCAAGCGGACAGATAAAGGCTGTCTTTTCACGGTCCTCTGGGGCCATCGGGATCTGATAGTACCCTGCGGAGATCCAGCACAGAGAACCACTTGCTCCCGTTTAGGCAGTCCAAGCATCCTGAATGCGGGGCATTGTGTACTGATCAGGATAGTCCGCGGTTTAAGTCGATAATCCACACATCCTTACTGTTCCATTCTTTTTCCTCACTACCACAATGGGGAAGCATAAGGGCTTCTGGATTCTTGTATTACCAGCAGCTAACATCTCTTGCAGATGCCGTCTCACATCATCTATGTCAGCAGGTGCCAGGCGTCGAGACCTCTCACGAAATGGTCTTTCGTCATGCAGCCGGATATTGTGCTCAGCTCCTTGCACGCATCCTACATCCCATTCCTTTAAAGAAAACACCTGGTCTCTCTGGGCAAGCTTCTCACTGATCTTCACTTTCCATTCAGCTGGCAGCGGAGTCGCAAATCAAACAAGTCAGGCGTTACTCTGTCATTCTTCCTTGAACTCTTGCTGCTGGGTAGCACTGCAGTGTCTGCACAATGCACATTAGCCAGGATGCAACCTCTGTTTACTCGAATGTCTCTTTCAGACACATTATGAACTTGGACCATTACCCTTCTGGCATAAGCATGGGCTCAGCGGCAAAATACTAGGCTTGACCAGCAGTCCCTCTGGCAATTTTCCATCGCCTGGTGCATCCAACATTAATATTTTATTCTTAACATCCTTTCTGATACGGACCTCTCCTGTAAGGTACACTGGGCATTTGGCGCCAGGATCAGAGACTCAGGATCCTTCTTCCATACAATTCCGACCGTTCCTCTGGTTCTGTTTTTCAGCATCTCTCTGTGCCTCATAGGCCTTCTTAATTAAAGCCGGAACTCTTAAAGCTCTACTAGTCTTTGACCCCTGTTTTCATAACACAACTGTGCCAGCCTTCCGAACATATGAGCATTTGTTCCAATCAACAAAGGGACACCATCATACAGTCCAGTGGGGGACACACTAAGGCTAGGGTCTCTACTTGTTCGGCCACTCCAGCCACGGAGGTGGGGAAAGACAGCCAAATTCGGATATACCCGAATAGGGTAGGCCTTCTCACTTAACCCCCATACATGCAGTCCTTCTAATGGTTGTAGGGTACGTCTGACAAATGTTTGATACCAATCTTGGAACATAATTGTCACTTGGGAGCCACTGTCTAATATAGCTCTTGTAGACATCCGTTCACCTTTACAGTGGTCTCCATGGAGGGACCCACTATTCTGGACCAGTCTGGAGAGGCGGTAGTGGGGGCCTGGGCAACTGACCTTGCCACAAAAGGACATGAATTAGCATTTTGGTGCCCTCACTGGGATCATGTCGTGCACCTCTTAACCACTGATTTCTTCTCCGAGCTCTCCTTGTAGCCTATATGCAACTTTGTCAGTGTCTTTTGGGGACTGGCAATTCCCTTTTCATGTGCCCATCTTTCCCACAATTATAGCAAAACATACTTCCTGGAGTTTGAGCTGGCCGAGGCCACACTGGGAGCCAGGAGGTATTACTAACTGGAAACCTTGGTGCCATCTCTGTCTGGCGTGATAAGCATTTGAGACATCTCGTCAGTTTCTCCACTTCCATGGTCAAGGAATCGAGTTCGGAGCTGTTATCAGCAGGAGATACATGGGTGGGTACCCCACCCCCATAGCAGATGCAGTCGGATATAGGTCAGGGCCCGTACTTGCAGGCGTGGCCTTCATAAAGGGACTGTTTTTGAATTCCCGGATCTCTCTCAACAGTTAGCCCCATTGTGACATATCTTTTTCCTTGTCAGAGCACTCATTGACTGCCAGCCTCTGCCCTGAACTTCACTTGATGGGTCACCCTCAGTCACTCGGTCGTAGCCCGCAGCTATTGGTGCAGGTCCTCCCGAGGTCGTCTTTTCTCAGCTCCTCAGATTTCTCTCATTAACTCATCATAGGAGGGTGGGGATTCCAGTCGATCTGCCAGGTGTAACTGAAGCAACAGCAGTTCTGAGAAGGGGCAGACTTAAGGATCCTGTCCAGCCTGGTTCGGGTCCAGTTCAATCGCTGGCAAACTACCTTTCTGAGGCATTCTTGCAACAATTTTCCAGCCGAGATACATACACAGACAACAACTCCCTTGGTACTGTTGTGCATCTCTTACTCTCCACCATAGGTCCTCATCAGAATCTGGGCTCCCATACACATTCTCCAAGGCCTCAGAGATAGGCCTGTGAGCGCTTCAGGGTTACTGGCCCGTTTAGCACGGATGGTAGCCAGGGCGGGACCTCGAGGCTCTCACTAACCCTCTTTCGCTTTTCACCTTCCGAGCATTGCCATTCTAGCACTTGGGGGCAACATAGTCTATCCAGGTCTCCCAGTCATCCTCCCTTGGGGGTGGGGAGGGTGCCAGAGAAGATCCTCAACTCCGGTAGAGTCGTGACTAATGAGTGCAGAAATAGGAGTCTGCATTGGTTCAGCCACCATTACGGGCACTGGAGCAGGAGAGGGTGTTGGGGAGAACACCCCAGGTGGCAAGAATAGTTTCTTCAAGTCCTCCACAGTTTTCCCTCTCCCAGCAACCATTCAGCAAATTTCTCCTCAAAAGTTTCAGATAGTGGTGGGGCTGATTCCCCAGGTCTTACTGTCCTAGTTATCACTCTCAAGCAGTGAGGGCTCCTCTGGGGTAATGGTCTGTGGCACTTTGGAGCTATCTATGGGATCCTTAAACTCTACTAGGGCCAGGAAAGTGTGGGTGAGCAGATTAGCATGCCGACCCACCACCACAGGGTTTTGTAAACCTTCCACCTTGGAAAGTACTCCTGCACAGTGTCCGTATTGATACCCAGGGGATGTCCAGGATAAGCATAGCATTTTGGGGTCGATCTCCTCCCCAGTACACCACTCCACCAGCGGTGCACAGCCACTTCTGTCGGGGTACCCATTTTTTCTTAACAGTGGTTCAAAATGGCCACTAGAGGACACACAATCCCAGCGGTGAGCCTCCAAGATGTAACCCTAGATGGCGCTATCCCAGTGGCTACTACCCCTGCCTGATTTGCCACTAACAGGTTGAGGGGCCTGGATCCAATGGCGGGTGCCTCCACCCAGAGGTCAGGGTTTGCAATAGTTAAACTAACTTGGTCACAGCCCTCTGGGACACTGCAACCCCTTTCTTCCCACTAGTGGCCCCACAATATATCAGAATTACCTTCACAGTATACACTTACCCCCAGGTCTGGTTCCGCACTGGGACCTCCTGTGAAATGAGATACAGTGCAACAATCACAGTACAGTACTTTAACATAGACAAATACCTCCAGGCAGTATAACTTTGCTGAAACAAGCAGCTCTGATTTATTTAGGGGATATAACAAGGACAGGGAAATCAGGTTAATTAGCTTATCACTCTAATAATCTACCTATGGCTCTGTGCACAGGCCTATCCCTATCAGTTACTGTCCCTGGGTACCCAAGCCCTAGTGGCTAGTCCAAACTGTGGCAGCTGGTAGGGCCCTTTCACACAGAGAAAAGGAGAATTAAACAGTCAACAGTACAGTAATTCCATTTGGATTTAATGTGGCAATTCAACAGGGAGCAACCCTGAATTAGTACTCACGACCTCCAAATAAGATAGGGTCCTTCAATGTCAGCAGGGCTCACTTGAGGTACACAAACCTCTTCACACATCCATATAAAAGAAAGTACTATACCAGGCAGGCTGCATCTGTATCCGATCGCAATTACTGCACAATACCGGGAGACACACAGCAGATTCAGTTCCTGACAGACCGAGTGCAATTTTCAGCAATTCTTCCAGTCTTCTACAGGGTGAGCCTGGTTTCTACTCTTCAGAGATCCTTTGATTCTTTTCACAGGACAGGTTCAGTCCTAACAAGCTGTTACACAAGCTGCAGACCGAACTCTGGGCCTACACACGTTTTGACTAAAACTGCACACTGAAAAGCACAGGGCTCCTTCCTTCTTCACTGCCAAAGCTCAACTGAAACTCCAACCGACAAAAACTGGCACTTCCTTTGAGTTCCTCCCAGTTCTTGACTGGATTGGCTGTCACTCACAATAGACTGCTGCTGTTGGTCCAAAAGGCACTGAAGTCTAAACTACATCTCCCAGAGTCACTGCCCATACAATCCTCTTGTGGCTGGCTCAGATTATGAGTCCAAGTTCTGATTCGTCCAAGGCACCATTTTAGAGCTAGCTTACCCCACACTGATTGGTCCAGTTCAGCAGTTCAAAACCAGAATGGGGAACTAGACAGACACTGTTCTGACTGCAAAGAAAGCAGGTTAGACAAACTGTAATTTCATTATCACTCTAAATAATTTCTGGCAAACAGTTACATCTTTCAGATAGGTTCCTTTGCACCCTAGTGACTGCAAAATGGAGTGAATTGCAGCAGTTCGAGTGGTACTCAAACAGAGAAACACACAGTCCCCATATAAACTAATTATGTCTGCAAGCAGACAGCTCTTAAAGAGACAGTACCAGAGGCTCTAAAAACACTCACTGATAAATGGCTTAAATGCCAAACACCATTCAGGCTTGGAGCATTCAAGCAAGCTCCTGAATCTTTTAGGAACTCCCATTTGCAGAGGTTACACCTTTCATAAGTTTTCAAGTGTTAAAATTCTGTGTTTTCCAGTGTAAATAAATAAGTCAAAACACATTATCAGTATTTATCAGTGTTTATTATAATGTTTAATAATTTTTTAAAAGCACTGTGTACAATGCCTTAAACTGTGGGTCAGCTTTCCTTATATCGTCACATAACTTTTCATATAGCTGGCACTGTCACTGCATATGCATACAACATCCTCAAGTTCTTCCTATAAATGTCAAGAACCTTTTGTGTTAATGCTGCGGTTGAAACTGCATTACAACACTCAGTCACCTCAAGATCAGCCATATAAGTACACCGACTCCAGCTCTTCTGTTGGTCGGCAAAAGTAAAGAGAACAGCCACTGCTGGGTGCCATAGCATCTCAGATGTTTCATCAATAGTGATTGCAATCTGGGTGCAATTAAGCAAATCAAGGATGTGCTCCATGTCTGAATTGAATACCTCGGCAGATATTTGTCATACATTTGGCCTGATTTTGGCATTGTTCATGCTGCTGGTGCCAGTTTTGAAAAAGATCTCCCAGAGAGCCATCAGTTTGATTTAGAATCACACCAGACTGTATCATCGCTCTGGCGAACTCATGAGCGATGTCCTGCTCATCCTCTCATTTGCGCTTGAAATGGTAATGGTTTCAGTAAGAGACATTTGGCTTAATCCATGCTCATCATTTTCCAGGGCTGCTTTTGCTTAATATGAGTTTTGGAAAGCACATGCTTGGCAAGTCGACTTGTGGTTTTCCCAGGGACAAGCAGCACAGTAACTCTGCAGAACTTACAAATCAGTGTTCGCTGCCGTGAAGATGTTCAGCCGTGAAATCTTTATGCTCCAAGGCATACTGCTCCACTGTCTTTGAGCATCGAGGCATTTCTGCTTTGAATCTGGCACCATACATTTTAGCAGTACCATTGGGTGCTTTTATTCACAGGGGCTGTTGCAGTGTAGGTAGACATGTGACAAGAGTGCATGTGCAGTAATTCAGTGCTTATCGGTTTACGAAATCACAAAACACATCAGTGGTGTTTTATCTGTGATTATCGGTTAAAACCGAAACCCTAGATATGGTTCAGGATATTTCACCTGACTGCATAGTTTTGTCTGACCACTTACCAGTCTTGCTAAAGATGACTTAGTTGAAAGCTTGGAGACAAATAAATTGGAGGCTCAACTTATCCCTTCTGCAGGAAGAATCCTTCATGGACATGATCCAAGAAACGTTTAGCCACTTTCTGGCTTCCAGTGACACTGGGGAGTTCTCAGACTCGATTCTTTGGGATTCCCAAAAGGTAGTGCTCTGAGGGAAGATAATCTCCTACTCAGCAAAACAAACAAGGGATAGGGAGCTGAAGTTAAAAGATTTGCAGAACACCCTCCTAACACTGTAGCAATTATATGAAGTGGGTGATATAGCCACTGCCTTACAAATTCAAAGTGTGAAGCAACAAATTCTAGGTATTCTAGATCAGAAAGTTGAACAATCATTAAGATAGCTTAAACAATATTATTATGACTCAGGGACATGGAGCTAGATGCTTGGCTAGACAGCTTGAGCAAAGCATAAAATGCCAGCATAACCCAGCTGAGCGATCCAGTGATGGGCCAGGCCACTCACACCTCTACTCAAATAGAATCAATAATGAGTGATTCATTGCTAAACTTTGATCTACATATTCAAAAGGCCTGCAGATCTGTTAACTCCAAGCTGGGCATACGCCTATCATACTAGTTACGTATTAACCCCCTCCGCTTAGGTTAGCCATAGCTCATGGTATACTCTGCCTTCACTTACCTATGACATTACCACCAATACTGCTGCATCTAAGTCAAGTCTACACAAATGGGATTTCACCTACAACAATATTTACCACTATGCATCCTCCTCCCACAGTCTGAAACATCACTGCCTCCTCTACTCAGACCTGAGATGGCTGCCACCTAATGCATCTAGACTCTATTCTCTTGGCTCTATCACTGATAGTATTATTAGATCACAAACTCCCAAGCCCCAGCAGACATTTTTCTCCAGCAGTCCTCTCGCTATGGCTTACGCTCTGTGGACAAGTCCCTTGTCTACATCCCCAGGCACAGTTCTCCAAAGGTACCAGTGTCTTTGCCTGTCTAAGCTCCCAACACGGAAACCCCTACCTTTAGCTGTTCGCCAAGCTCCCTCTCAGCAGCTTTAATAAGGAGCCACAATTATCTCATCTCAGCAAACAAATGCTCTTGTTTCAAACCTAGCCCTCCTCACTTACCTTCTCACCCCTTGTCGCAAGCCGCTTCTTTCCCAATACAGACACTTTTCTGGCACTTTGGCTATTGTCCTGCTACATTTACTTATTTTATTTATTTTTATTTTATTTATTTAGCTTTTGTTGACCGGTAAGTGCACTAGACAAATCCTGCCTATTTTCAGGCACGACCGGGAGGGGATACAGATGAATGCCAACTGACCTTGAACCAGATTAAGCTGTTGGTGGTTTTTCAGTGAATGAGGGAAATTTGGCTAGGACACCGGGAAATTCTCACTTCTTTCGATAAGTGCCATGGGATCTTTAACATCCACCTGAACTACCACCAATCCAGACAGATGGGACCTCGGTTTAACGTCTCATCCGAAGGCGGCATCTCAGAAATGCAGCACCCTCTCATGCTGCATTACAGTGTCAGTACTGGATATTAACCCAAGTGCCAGATTGTTATATACCTTCATAGCTTTCTGCTCTACCTCATCAACTGTACTACTATCTTCCACATTTCTGAAAGCCTATCCCTCTTGACTATATTCTGCATTACTATTATTCATTTTCTGTAAATCTATCATTTTGTGCACAGTTGTATGGTGTATGATGCCATACCTGTTTCATAGCCTACTTTTGGCATTATAACAAATTGTTATTCCTGAATATTATTGTTGTAATTGTTATGTTGTTGCTGTACTGTGCTGTATCCTCCCAGGTCGTGCCTGAAAATAGTCATTGTTATGGCTAGTGCACCCACTTAACAAAAACTAAATAAATTAATTATTATCAGTATCTATACATTGTGCATCCATTGAAGTAACCATCCTCTCCATCTCAATACTGTCAAAATCTGCAGCTCAAAACACTAGGGAAACACAGAAACCAGCTATTCTAGCCCCAGTTTTGGAAGAGGATATTTTATCTGCCCTAAAGCAATGAAAACAGCAAAATGTCCAGACACAGACAGTTTCACAACAGAATTTTATAAACTTTTGTGCCAAATCTAATAACTTTGTTGCTCCAAACTTTTCGAGTGATGCAAGAGGGACAAGCCTCCCGGAATTGGGCCACCATATCAGTTATCCCAAAGCCAGACAGGGATCCCAACTTGTCATCTTCCTATTGGCCAATATCCATTTCAAATGCCAGTTATAAGTTTTTACGGCACTCTGGGCAAATCAGTTGGATCCTAGTCTCCCACTATTATTAAAAGAGAAACATTTGAGAATATTAGGCAGACACTTCTCCTCATGGATTGTATTTTCAGAGAGCCTTGCCAGCTGTGGTGGTCAACTTAGATTTGAGAAAGCGCTCCACAAAGTGCCCTGGCCTTTGCTGTGGGACACTTTGTTGAACTTTGACTTCCCTTACCTTTTACAGACATGTTGAGGAATTTATAAGCCTCTCCTAAAATACAGGTAAGGGTCAATGGATCTTTGTCCTTGCCAGTTGCACTAGAAAGAGGCACCCATCAGGACTGCCCCTTTCAATGCTATTATTTGCACTTTATATTGAGCCCTAGCAGAAGCTAGAAGAACAAATAAAGAGATGGTGGGAATCCCTATAGGAGGTGTGGAACTAAAATTACATTATATGCAGATGATATTCTGCTAACATTGTTGTCACCGGAGCAATCTCTGACCGATTTTGGGAGAATTAGGCCCTTGAGGAGGGAAGCGGGCTTGTAATTAAATGTACAAAACAGAATTTTTCTTTTCATAGGTACTTTTGTGGTATTCACGTTTTTATCCCCAGTCCCATCCCGCATGTTCCCGACCTGGCACACATGAGTGGAAGCACGCCGTCAAGTCCTATGGGACACCCCACCCTACTAGTTGCTCGTTACCACCCATGCCTGCCACTGGACCTCCATCCGTGATGGCAGGACTGTGGATGGGTGACCCCCAGGACAGGAGGCCAACACTCAATCCTGCTCCCACCCCCCCCATGGCGGCACCCTGGCAACCCGAGGTCGTTCCTGAACCCAGGTCACCAGCATAGCGCAAGGTAAGGCATCCATCACCTCAGCCTCAGTACCACAAGGCTGGCCAAAACAGAATTGGTTTAAATATAGACCTAGTCAGCGGCTAAGGGCTGCTCTCCCATTAAAATGGAACTGGTTAATGATTAAATATTTAGGAGTTATAACACCTAAAACTTTAGACCACTTGCATTTGCTTAACCTGGAACCATTTACTCAACAATTAACTAAAATTTGGAGCATTAGACATTCATACTGTTGGTGAATGTTTTGCTGTAATTCTGTATTTCCTACAGACTTTGCCATCGGTGCCTTCTGCTACTTACTGTATTTACTGGAATAAATTAATTTCACAATTTTCTTGGGAGGAAATGACCCAGGATTAGGTATGCAATATTACAACAACCCAGGGAAGGGAGGGTGAACCTTCCTAACCTAGAAATGTATGCCTTAGCATCCCATCTTCTTATTGTTTATTACTGACTCTCACACATATGACATATTGGAAACATATTGAATTCTATATGATCGATGTACATGATCCATCTAAATATCTTTTGCACATCCTTGAAGCTTCCTCTCTTAGTAGTTTTACAACTTAAACTGCAAACATATTGCATCTCTGGAATAGGCTGGGGCCACATCAACTTTTAACATAGTTCTTTTTCTCTGTCACAACCTGGCCCAGATGCAAATTTTCACCAGTTCATATAGACTATAACTTCCTTGGTGTAAGCTCCTTGGACAGGGTCATGTTTTTGTTTTGGATGTAAATGTAGTATTACTGTTTGGGGAGTTGCTAAATAAACATGGATTAAATAATCGTGAACATATCTGATCTTCTATTGAAACAAAGACAAGGCCGGGCTAAATTACCAGACCCACCCAAATTAATAGTAGATCTTTTATGGGAGCTCTTTGGGCAGATAGATTGGAACACCTAATAGTAAGTTTTATAAAGGCCTCCAGAAGCTTGAAACATTAGACAAAAAACTATATTACACAAATGGAATCGGGACCTCCAGATGTATCTGAGTATTGAAACATGGATCCAGTATACAGTTTTAACTGTTAAGGTGACCCCTCACCAAACTGGAGAGACTTCTCCTGGAAATAAGCTTCCAATGTGGGCTGCAGTACAGAGCAGCTCAAATATTTCATTCTGCTGCTAAAAGCTGCTCCGTGCCTAGAAATTCCCTTATGCCTCCGATCACACAAATACTGCTGGCGGCATAAAATGAATGAGGAAATGTACAAAAAAGAGGTGTTAGTTTGAAAAATTTCTGGTGCTCCATGAAACAGGGCTGTGCAAAAATGATTGACAGCCCTGCTCATCCGTCAAAGCTTGCGGTTAGATTTAAACTCCCTCCGTGAAAATAAATATTGTTTTCTGGTTGTGGCAAAATTGAATCTTTTTTTTTTTTTAAATAAAATATCAGCAAATTTATTGTATTTTGAAACTGGGAGACCGAGGAGAAATGGCAGCTGGTCAGGCGTTGGCTGTGCACTATCCTTCTCTCCAACTCGCTCTCTCTGAGTGGCATTCACTGACTTCAAGGTGGGAAAACAACTCCCTAAAAATATAAGTTGCCTGTTGTAAATAAATAAATACACAAATAAACCTGATCCTGTGAATAAATAAAATTAAAAGGTGTATAGAGACACAGAACAACACACTGTTTTGTTCTCTTTCTCATCCCTCCCGCCTTTTGCTTATTTCCTTTCATTCATTTTATATTGGAAACATTATTGTAAAGGTACACTGAGAAAATGCAGAAGGAAGTACTGTGCTTTATAGTCATTTTATTTTGGGTTCTGTTAAAAGAGTGACTTAAAATAAAATGTTCTGTACCTTTGCCAGGAGGACATCTGTCTAGCTCTTCTAGGAGTCAGGGGCCAGACAGTCAAACAATTTATACTGAAGCCCAGATGTCAGTCACAAAGAAAGGGAGGGGCCATAGCTCATTATTTATTTATTTATTTGTTGACCAGATAAATGCACTGGTCCAGGGACCTTTTTCAGGCACGACCCAGGCCATCAAGATGGCACACAAAAGTGCAATACATATGATATAAGTATTGGTACATCACAAAAGGAATTCCAGTTCTACTCAGTACAGAACAGCGAGTGTGGAAAAGAAACAATCAACTTTCAATATTTAACCCAATGCACAGCGACAAAACAGAGCACCCAACCCCATTAAATAGTTCCAGGCTATACAACATTTATAACCTCAGACAGTCAGTCTGCCTTCTCATTTTATCAACAGTGACTGGACCAGAGACGTGCATTATTTATTCCCTTTTCAATAGGTTCCATTAAATATTCACAGTTGTTTTCTTGTGAAATATGATTAAAAATAAGTCTGTTACTAAAAGGAAGGATCCTGACGTTACCAAGATATAACCTTTATATTTTTATTTCTGTATGTATTATATTAGCCTAGGAGTTTATTGTATTAGAATAGTGGGTGGCTCACATGACTGGTGGAAAATGTATAAAACCCTGAAGACAGGGTGAACTTCAAATTAGTCTTGTGGATGATCTCAGTATACCCAAAGTCAAGGTGGGAGGAGGACATACAGAGGTGTATGGTCCTGAGACACACAGAGGAAAAAGGATCTAAGAGCTTGTAATGATCCAGACTGTGAGAGTACTACAAGAAGTAGTGGATTGCTGTTTACTTTTGTCATTTTCTTTTCTTATCTTAGTTTATTATTTTGTAACTAAAGCCACACTTTGGTGTTTTGTACCTTATCTAGGTCATTTGTGTTATCTTTATCTCACACCCTACGACACCCAGGCCAAAATTATACATACTGTATAATGTGATATGGCCAGAGGAACTTAGCAGTGGAGCAGAAGCATTCGAAGGCAACAGGGCTTAAAATTCAGGGGATTGCACATTTTGCACTATTTTGCATATTCCCAACCACCACCACCACCTGCCACATAGGACAGTCCCACTCAAATAGAGCTGACAGAAGATTTTGGCTTCCATGACATTTTTCCACAGAAGCCAATGGAAGCATTTTTCCCCCTGTGCTTCTCTCTCCTTCTCTATTCTAGCAAGACATGTGAGAAGGGCCAGGAGAGGGATGGAGCACTGGAACCAGCAGCGCATGGGGCAAGATGCACCTGGAGAAGATGCAGCAGAGAACCCGTGTTGAGACAACTGACAAGTGTGACAGTGTATAGGAAATAGATGTAGAGTGGAACACAGAAATAAAACCCAGATGCACACAGACATACTGTATATATGAAGACTTTGGCAAAGCAGGCAACACCAGTCCCACATTCACCAGCAACAGTATAGTTAGATAAAGACAGCATTGTCTGGCAGAGGCACACAATGAATTTCAAATACAAAGCAGGGCAATCATTTTTACTATAACAGGAAAATAACCTAAAAACCTCAGTGTGCATGAAACTTGTCTGTAATGTAGGGTAACATAGCAACTAATTCCACAGTGACTTACATAGGTCTAGATGGCCAGGAGAGTGGGACTGTTGGTCCTGGAAGGAGAGGTGGTCTTGGTTAAGAGGAGAGAGACAGACAGCCATCTTGGAGCAGGGAATAGCTCACAGAAGTAGCCGGAGGAGGTGTTGATCACTAGGCTCAGATTACTAAGGAAGAGCCTTGGGAGAACCCCTGAAGTTGCTATTTGAATAACATTTGGAAAGACGAACAGAAGTAATATATCTGTAGACTAAAGTGTATGGCAATGCAAAAGTGATACTTTCGCTGTAAATTTTATTCCGATTGTCCTGCATAAGAGAATGGGTTAATAGCCAACTGAGGCACTTGGGGAACTTCACAGATCAGTAACTTAGGATTCCCTGTGCCAATTTTCTCAAAATATTTTAAGAGAAAGCCAAAAGTGACAGCTTGATGGTGATAATGGTTTACTGCTTAAAATGACATTGAGGAATATTTTAAAGCGTTGAAGTAAGTACACAGAAAATAGTCATTTTACAGAGGAGAAGGGTGTGGTCTAATATACAGTTCAACAGCAGCTTCAGCTTGAGCATTCTAAAGTGGTTTATACTGGTGTAGAATTCCAAACTGTGTTGGAATCTGATTGGTCTGGAGGACAGTTTTCAACACTCTAAAAAACTAGGAAACTGATTTATGCACAACGTTGGCGAGGTTAAAAGGAGCTGTGCAGCTGAACCCAGATCAGACAGTGCAAGTGCTCAGACAGCATGGGAGCTTCAAACAGTCAAGTTAGACTGACTAGAGTAGAAGAAGGGACCAGTCTGTCTATGGAGGCCTGCTTGTAAGGAAGGGCCTAGTCAGGGACCAGCCTCCAGTAATGCCAGTACCATAGGGATTACCCTTATCCCAGCACAGGGACAGTAGGGCAAATGAGTAAGACCTGGGAATAGAGAGCTATTGCCTGCTGCAGAGGTACCTGTATTCCTTCAGCAATATTTTTCCACAGAAACAGAAGCAACCAACTGCCACATCCAGTAATCCGACAAGTTGTCTGTCTCTTACATCATCAGCTCCAGAAGTCATCCATTCACCATGTCAGCCATCAGCAAGTTCATGAAAGGACAGTGTGTATTGCCAATTGACTTAAATCCAGAAAGCCATTATAAAGAAACTCATGACTTCCGGTGACGCCATGCACTGAACAACAGCTCAGGTCATAAGGCTCCCTGTGGAAAATAACAAATACCTCTTTTAATACTGCTTTTCTACGAGACAAAACCCATTAACGTGAATTAGAGGTAGTAGAATGCCAAAGAAAGAGGTGACTCCATCTGTGGACCCCAAAGCGCCCAGATAGGGGACGGATCCCAAGAGGAAGACTCTGAAAGCGGGACTAAGGGCATCATTGGCCTCCCGCCATGGCAAAGCGCTGGCAGACCAGGTCCCGCTTATCCATTATACAACGCAAATGGCTCAAATGCTGTCAGAACTACGGGACTTTTGAAGGAAATGCGGATTACTGTGACAGCACCTGACAGATATGGGCAAGCTTGAGAAGAAGCAGGAGGAACAAGACGAGCAACTGATTGCTACAGACAAGAGAGTAGGGAGATGAAAGCGATCGCCCAGCTACATGCACAGCTAAGATGTTTGCAGGATCGTGCGGAGGACGCCGAGAGCAGGAGTCGCCGCAACAATATTCGCTGTCGGGCTTCCTGAGGGAACAGAGGGCACTGAAATTATCTCCTTCACCCAAAAATGCTGAGAAATAGTCTGAAATTGCCAGAGGAGTTATCGTTGGAAATGGAGAGAGTACATCGACTCTCGGCCCCAAGCCAGCAGCAGATGCCCCACCGCACCCATTAATAAAATTTCTGAGGCATCAAGACAAAGAAGCTGTGCTACATATGGCTTGGAAGCAAGGAGCTGTCTTCTTGCACACACAGGCTGTTTTTGAGAATGACTTTGCCCCGAGTAATGGCGTGCGGAGGGCCACATTCCTGTCATGAGGGCGCTTAAAGTGGCAGGAGTACGCTTCCAGGACACTCTACCCATCGAGGATGGTGATCCACTTAAGGATGGGCCCCACTTATGACAGCACGCGGAAGCAATTAATGAGCTCAAGAAGAGGAAAATGGAGATCACTCAGCAGCAGCGAGGAAATGCAGCCACCCTTGCTTCCAGGTTAGCCTAGAAGGTCTGGATTGCTGGTCAATGGGACTCTAGATGCCGCCAGGATTGGAAGCTATTCAATCAATCGTCGATTCCTTGAAGTCCAGATCCAGCGCTCTGACGGAAAAGGGCACTCCGGCGCCTAATAATTAGAATCAACCGCAAGTATTTCTACTGGACTCGCTCAACTAATTGTGGACTTGATAATCAGAACAATTTGTTAATGTGTTTGAATCTAGAACTTTTCCTTTTTATCAGGTCATAGGTAGGAAGTCATCGGGAGGTAATAGGATGGGCCTTTAAGGAGTAACACGAGCAAGTCTCAATATGAGGTAGGATGAGTCTAAGGGATTGTTGAAGTACTCGAACAGCAAACAAGCCTGCCTTGAGGTTTGAGGACTTTTCCGGGGGCCATTAGGGCTGAGGCAGCAATCATGGTGTCTGTAGTGGCGCGCATTTCAGGCTGGTCCCTGGGGGGGCCCGAGACTCCAGCTGGGCCCATGCAATATATCAAGATTCCATTCGGAGTGCTAGAAGAGAGGAAAGAAGGTATTGGGGACTAGCCGGGGAGGGGACTTTGGGGCGCAGCTTGTCAGTGCTCGATGCCTCCTGGGGCCTGGCGGGGCTCTGCTGATGCTCTGCCTGGTCGGTAGTGACAGCAGATCACTGCAGAGAGAGAGAATGCCTTAGAGCCAGGGTGGAAGATTCCATGCATGCGGCTGCTGTTAGACCGGGAGGGCGGAGTAGCGCGGTCTGGCCAGGCAATGGTTGCATCCTAGCGGTTGACTCTGGAGGGTCTCGGGGCGAGTTGTTCGGGTGGTGATGGTAAAGGGGTGGGGGATATCGGTTTAAATTGGAGACAAACATGAAGTTAAGGGAGCAGCCAGTTGGGGAAGGTTCGATTGGGCGGGGGAGATAGGGCTGCCCGCGTGGGTCCGAGGTTACATCCCCAAACCGTCCTCACGGTTGCCTCGTAGCTCTGTATCCCATTGTCAATCTGGAAGCTGCAGCAACTACTGTCCCCACGCCTTCATATGGAGTGGCGGGCCTGCGAGCAGCCGGGAGGACGGTGGGAGACTCAGGAAGGGGATATAGGCTGTACCTCTTAGTTAAATGCAGGGATTTATTTAGCTCTGAAATTGATTAGCGTTTTGCTCATGGAAGTGCTGAATCTTTGTGAAGGTGCATAGCTCTTGCCTCACTCTGTGTTTAACAAACACAGCACTTCTAGAAACATCTATGTGAATACTTTCTGTACAGTTAGTATCTTCCCAAGAAAAAACTGCTAATCAATTATTTAAACTCTGAAATGGGTTAAATAGTCTGCAATGTGTTACTGTGGAGGCGATAAAGGGGGTGGAGGAAATTAAGTAGACGGAGATGACAGATAAACAGCCGGAATAAGGAATCTGTACTGAATGAAATACAACACAGATCGAGGTAATGTTTATGACAGAGAGGCGTCTGGGGAAATCCAACATAAGATGCGCAAAACACGCTGTGGTCTGGGGGGTGGGCTATCTACAAACTAGATTAGTCTTGGGTGGATACAACTCTACCAGACTTTAACGACTGGGGACCGTGGTCTTGGCCCAGTGGCCTTGGAAGAGGTCCTCCAAGTAAGGATGTTGGGTCCAGGGTGGGGGTTCCACCCGGCGGGATGACCCTGGCGGATGGGAGGGTTGGTTGGCGGAGGGTAATACAGGGACCCCGTCACGGGACGGAGGACCCCTACCGAGTAACCCATAGAGGAGACAACAGACTGCACAACCCCAGAGCTTAAGAAGAATGAAGATGCTATGAGGACATAGAAATGTACTCTCATGGTCAAGGGCTCACTTGACCCGGGAGGCCCGTGAGCGTGAGGAAGGATGGGTTACAACCAGAAACACCTAGTTGGATGGCGTGGGGGTGGTGTTGCCCGTATACACGGCGATAGTTCCTCTGTCCTCATTACAGCCCCGGAGAGCCTATGACCCGACATGACGGACACTTATCCCTATTACCTTTCCCAAACAGGTACCTTGGTGCCTTGAGCCCTGAAATAAGGGCCTCTTAGGTTGGGTTATCACCCGCCTTCAGGTCGGGGCTTTTGGACAGTGGAAATGCCAGTAGTAATTTAGTTGGCCAGGTTGGCCAGAATGGGGTATGTTGTATGCCTGTTTCTTGTTGTTATATGTTTCTTGTTATGTAGGTATTGTTCTGTAAGTGCAAGGAGTCACAAGGTTATGCAGCGCAGAATACAGTCGCAAAGTATTATCGGCTCGGGAGAGACCCTGCTGAGGAACTGGGAAGGCCGAGGCGTTAAACACCACACTGGATGTATACAATGCAGGCCACACGTTGAAGTTGTTATCCCTAACATCAAGGGCTTGGCCTCACCCTTAAGAGAACCAGGGCACTGGCCTATATAAGGAAGTCTAAGGTGGATATTGCCTTCCTGCAGGAAACACATATAGCCCTGCAGAACATAACAAATTGGCTAAACTGAGTAGGGGACAGGTATTTCACTCGTCTTGCAAAGAGGGCAGGAAGCGCAGGGTAGCTATTATTGTGTCCTCGCACACCCACTTCTGGTGGAGACCACCTGGTCTGACCAGAAGGCCGATTGGTAATTGCCCAAGGGAAAATTAACGACACGGAAGTAACGTTAGCAAGCGTCCTACCTACCACGGACATTACAGTCTCAAGATTGAGACCCCTGCTGGATAAGGTAATTCAGAAGACCAGGGTATTCTTATGTTGGCAGGTGACTTTAACCTGATTACGAACCCCGGGATGACTCAACAAGTCAGAGAACTCAAAAGCGAACTTCTACCCAAAAATTTTTAGTAAGTTCATATCGGAGGTGGGGTGGTGCGATGTCTGGCGGAACCTACAACCAAATGCAAAAAAATTTCTCCTATTATTCACGGTGCACCAAACTTATTCCAGTAGATCATGCTTACACCCAAATAGAAAACTTAGGCACAGTGTGGGAGGCCCAATTGGGGGATATATCTATCTCAGACCACGCGCCTTTGACTACCCTACTGGAAGTGGGCCTTCAATCGAGAAACACGCAGTGAGACTGAACCCCTTCCATCTGCGATCGGAAAAGTTCCGGGAGTTCCTCTCAGATAGGGTCACAGAAATTATAGCGGATAACCGCCACAGGACTCACATCCTCAGTACACTGGGACACAATCAGAGCTGTTCTCAGAGGACATATAATTAAATACACTGCGGAATTAAGGAGGCAGCGACAAAAACGTGGGAATAAGTTGGAGGATACCCTTCATTTTCTCCAAATGGCGCACCAGCAGAGGACAAGTCAGTCTTACCCCAACTACAACAAACTAGGCGGGAGCTAGACTCACTAATTCAGCAACAAACCGAAATAGCCTTAACCTTCCTGAGACAAAGATTCTCAAAGTAGGCCACGAGCAACACGTCTGCTCGCATATCAAATACGTAAACAGAAGAAGGGGCAACCATTGCATCTATTAGGCACCCCAGAGGAGGCCAACCGCTGTCCCGGATACAAGATATAGTGGATGCTTTGCAACATTTTATAAAGCACTCTACACTCCAGAGACCATGGCCTCAGCGAACAAATGATGGGGCACTTGGACTCGATCTCACTTCCCTCTCTTACGAGGCTCACAGGGAGGACCTGATGAAGCCCATTACGGAACTGGAGGTAGCTCAGGCAGTGACAAAGCTAAATCCTTGAGGCCCCAGGGCCGGATAGCTCACGGCCCAGAATTCTATAAAGCGGTCGGGGATCGGACTGTCCCCTACTTCTCCGGGTCTTCAACTCAGTCCTGATGGGGAACCCCGCCCCAGTCATGGTCGTGCGCTACAATTTCGGTAATACCTAAACCAGGTAAGAACCCTCAGGATTGTGCCTCCTATAGGCCAATATCAGTATCTAACCAGGACTATAAATTATTCATGAATATTCTGGCACAACGTTTGGACAAAGTATTACCTCTGCTAATACACAAAGATCAGGCGTGGTTTGTTAGATCACGCACTACCACAGATAGCATTAAGCAATCCTTGTATGTAGTGCAGCGGATGCAGGAGGCTAGAGACCCGGGAGTCTTAATAAGTCTTGATGCAGAGAAGGCCTTTGATAGGGTCGCCTGGCCCTATCTGTACCAGACCCTGAGCAAATTTGGATTCCCCCACTCATCCAAACTCTTCAAAACATATACTCAGCCCCAGGGCCTGTGTCAAAGTGAATGGACACCACTCTGGATTTTTCTACTTCAAAGGGCACCCGTCAGGGATGTCCATTATCGCCTTGTTGTTTGCCATTGTTATTGAACCTTTGGTGCAACATATCAGAAATCCCAACGAATTCGAGGATTAGAATAGGAGACACGAGCACCATGTAGCATTATCACAGCAGACGATATACTTTTGTACCTTGGGACCCGATCTCACAATCCCAGCTGTGAGATAGATAGATATTAGACCACTATGGGGCAGTCTCTGGATACAAGCTTAACTTTACTAAAACGGAGTTCCTTACCTTTAACTATACCCCCATGCAAGGCACCGAGACTCCTTCCAGGTAAGTGGGACCTGCAGAAACTGAAATACCTCGGTATATACATCCCAAAAGATCCCACGAAATATTATAAACAAAACTACACACCCTTTATTTCCCAACTAAACAAGACCTGCAGGCTTGGCCACCCTGCCCTTAGTCTTTCTAGGAGAGTGGACCTAGTCAGAATGACAATCCTACCGAGAGCTCTGTATCTATTCCAAAATATCCCCATCCATGCCACTAAAACTTTTAAGGACATAAACCGTCTCCTACGGAACTTTATATGGGCCTCTCAAAAGCCGGGTTCGGTCAGAGATACTTTCCCTTCCCGCCAAGAAGGGTGTGTGGCTCTCCGGACTTGAGGCTTTACCAACAAGCAACTACCTCACACATATTATGACCCGGCAGTGTGGGGTCCAAGCACCGCATTGGCTGGAGATAGAAAGGACCTTATTAGCGACCAGGCATACCTCAGAACCCTATATCGACAGGGCCGGGAGAGTGCGCCGCCAAGTCCTGATCCCTGGCTGGGCGCAGTTTAGAAACTGCACACACTAAAAAGCACATCGCTAGCACCCTATCAGGCACTCATCTGCCCGAATGCATGCTTAACGGACTTTGCCCCTAACAGCATGGATAATGGTTTCACTCACTGGGAGAGACAGGGATTAAAATACCTGGTGCAAATAATGACACAGGGCAATATCTGGTCGTACGCTGAGATCCAGAGAAAGTTTCACCTGCCACATGGTGATTTTTCCGCTATCTTCAGCTGCGAGACTATATGAGGCCTCCCACGAGCAATGTGGGATCCTGAGGGATATCGGCATTGATTCACTGCCAGATACAGTTAAATGGCACAAAGACTCGAGAACACCTGATCTCACGGTATTATCGGCACTAAACTCCCAAGGAATGCCATCACTGAGGCATTCAGCTCACAATAGTCACAGAGACAGGACATCAGCTCTCCTTGGAGGACTGGAGACAGGCGTGTAGTCTGTCGAGCGAGTCACTAGCTCACACCAGTGGCGAGATTACGCCTGGAAGGTCTTGGTCCGGTACTCCGGCCCCGGTGGTTACTACGGCATTATTCCTCAATAATACAGCGGAATGCTGGAGGCAATGTGGAGAGCCACATGCCACCGTGTCCCATGTTCTGTGGGTGTGCCCGGCTCTCGAGGCTTCCTTGCACAGCTCGAGGCCCAGCTACAAGAACTAATTGACACACAATTCCGGCTGACCTTGGAGATGTATTTATTTCTAGACCTCCCTAGAGCATATAGAAATCCCAACACCAGATATTTGCTTGTTTTACTCTTAACAGCAAAGAAAGCAATCACTCTGAAAGTTCCCACAGTCCAAGACTGGTGGGATATCACACTACAAATTTATAACATGGAGAAAATCACACATAACTTAAACGAACAGGGGAGAAGTTTAGGGCTAGATGGACATGCTGGCAGATATACTATATGTGAAGGACCTACCTTTGTACCTAGGACCCTAAATGTGTTAGCTGGTTGGGATTTTGGATGGGGATGGCGACAATTGCATCCCTGCTGCACGCTTCCTGGTCCCCTGTGGAGCAGCGTGCGCCTGCATAAAGGAGATGCCCTGGAATTGGACTAGGCAGGCAGAGACTCCTGAAGGAACAAATTAGTGACAAAAGACCTAGGGGCGGATCAGGCACCCAGCATAGCTAGCAGGTAACCCGAACGGGCACTAGGTCAAACTAAAGCTTCGTTAGAATGCCCAACCTTTATTTTGTCTGGGGTGGAGACTGCCTGAGGGGTTGACCCGGTCGTCATTCCATTAGGGACGAATGGCCTATTGCAGGTGTGAGCTCACAGCTCCTGGGGGCGGATACCTATATGCTTGAGATCTTTAGCAGAAGAGTGATGTGGGAATACCACCCAACCCCTGGTTCCGGGGAAGACCGCCTGCTATTACTAGATGTCCGGGCCTTGAGTTTGGGGATCGACTGGCTGTATTAGCACAATGATTTAAGAACGTAACTGCAAATTAGATAAAGGTACCACGTAGAGGATAAAGTATACTGAATATTACAGCATCACTAGTATCTGTCTGTAAAGTATGATTGCTCAGAAGTTTCTTCAGATGACTAGATTTTGGTGACTTATGTGTATATGTTGAAATCTTAATAAAAGAAGAATTAAAAAAAAATAAAGAAACTCATGTAAAGGAGTCAAGCTCAATTGACTTGGGGGTTACCTGAGAACTTGAAATATTGTGAGCCATTTAATTAAATATGAATGTTATTTGACTGCTATACAGTATCATAACACTTCTGACCATTTTATGAATATTGTAAGTGCAGTAATCTGCTCCAGGTGTGCATCAATGCTGTAATAACCCCACTTCCTGGGTGATTGAATGCCCTCGGCTTACCTTGGGTCTCACAACCCAGCCGGGTTGTTTAGTTATTACAATATTGTCACACACCTGACCTTGGATTATTCCTTGCAGAGAATTGCACAGAGTGTATTTTACAGTGTTAAAGTATTGCATAGAGTGTAGATATCCAGAAAGGGTATCTGGCAGGGTTAATGGGCTCATTTAGGGGTATATTGCTCATCAGTCACTGTCAGCCATAAGAATTATTAACTGACTGTGGAATGAGAGCTGGGCCCAGTAGTTTTATTTATGTATATATATGTATGTGTGTGTGTATATATATATATATATATTTACGGTAGGCCCACTGAGACATAGGTGTCCCTTTTCAGGGGTGATCCAGAATTAGGACATATAACAGGCAGGACATTGTCAAAATACATGATCAGATAATAGTCAGGGATGACAGTCAAAATACATGATCAGAAGTAATACATATGGCCAAACATGAGTACTGAATACAAGACAAAGTATTAATAACAATTTTGACTTATCAATATGAACCAGGGTAGGCAGGCAGTCAGTTTTAATAACACAAGTAAGAGTCACTAATTAAAGGAGCATAGGCTACTGTAAACCCAATTACAAGTGATTAATTTATCTCTGTTAGCTGCTAAGGAAAGGTGTGTAGTATATTGTTTACTTGTTTTTATCGTGGTTACTTCCAGAGATGACAGATTTAGACTTAGACATGCATTGCAATCAAAAAGCTGTTTATGTCAATACACAGTTAACATTTAAACACATTTGACATTTAAGCAGTAAAAAGCATTCCTAGAAAATCTCATTCAGACTTTTGTCTGTTCGTGCACTTATCTCCTTACATAGTCTTTACTACGTGCGTATGAGGCCCTGTCAACTCTATCAGGAGGCAATTTAAAGTAGTATTCTGTCAAGAATAACTTTAACACAAGTACACAGTTGCTTAGCACTAATAATCTTTTGCTAGCATTGAAACAACATTTCATTGCAATTTATCTTTATGCATTTCATATGGAACCAGGATTCTTAAAGACACATATTTAAGCAAGCACCTTAAAGTCTCTAGAGTATACTCAGCCAGTGTCTCTTATTACCTCATCTCCTTTCGTCTGGAGATTTGAAGGGTCCTTGGAAAGGCTGGAATTGGAAAAGGTCTTTTCCTGGTTCCTGTGAATTCTCTTTCTTTTCCTCAAGGCTTAAATAAATGACAAATTTATTATAATGTCAATGTTTCTTGCTTTTGGCTAAGGCCAAAAGTCTTCAAAGTTTAGCAGAATAATGTTTTTAAAGTCAGTAGAAGTAGCTGAATCGAGATCTCTCCCAGCGTGAAACACAGATTCATAGGAAGCAAGATGGTAAATACAATGTGTTGGTCTTTGGAGATGCATTATATAGACAAATACTTCCTTACAAATGACTTGAGATTGTGAAATGATATAGCTATATTTGGGCAAGACCTTAGCTTGGCCAGATGTCTAGAACATACGTGTGAATTATTTTATTTGCTTAGACACTCTGTCAGCAACCTATTGTCCTCTTGAACTTGTCCACGAGGTGACAATTAATAGATTTATAACCACAAGACCTTACACTGCACATGTTCAAAAATGAGGTGTTGAGGTTTGTCATTTGTGGTTATGGTACTGCGGTCGGTGGTAGCAGATGGTCTTCCTTTTGAGGAACGTGTCCCTGAGTTAGCTGTCTGGGTTTTCAGATGTGTCATAAGCTTTTGGTAGCCTGATCTGATGACCTAATAGAATGCTGAGTTTTGATTTTAAAATACCTTTGGGACTGTCAGCTTTCTGCACAATGTCTGAGTTTAAAGAATATGTCCCTTTAACATTCTAAATGTTCTTAAGAATGGAAAACTTGGAGAAAATGATCTACTGCAGGTTATTCAATGATTCCTTGGTGCGAGGTGAGTCCACATACCTGGGTTAAGCACTTGCAGGTCTGTGTGACTACAGACTTAAAAGGAAATGTTTTTATGACAAGTTCTTTTAATGTACATTAATGGCAGCTGAGATTAAGGTGGGTATCCTTTTACACTTGGCAGGATCTGGCGCTTGGCTGCTATTGTGCCTACACTGCATTGCAGCAGGACAACTTTAAGCCCTTTCTTAAATCCACCAAGTGAAGAACAGTCCTGAAGGCAGAAGATAGGGTGGGATATTCAGACTGTGCCAGGCTGTGGCTGCGCCTAGGCGCAGCACAACTGGGATGTGCCATGGCGCTGACAGGGTGATATTCAATGGTGCTGCGCCATGGCTCAGCACCATTGAATATCGCTCCATGGCCACCTGCATAGCACATGTCGCAGTGGCACTGCATCAGCGCAAGTGGCCAGAGAGGGCAGGGGGATGCGCTAGCACAAGTGCCGTTGCACTAAATGCATCAACCATGATATTCAGCGGTGGACATGCAAATGGGGCCATTTGCATGCCATTATAGTCCCATTGCATGCAGGTGCACTGACCCCCAGTGACTTGCACCTGGTGCTCTGCCAGGCTGCAGCCATTGGGGACCGATGCCCCTGCACAAGTGGCAATGTGCCCCAATGCCCGATTGCGGGCATAAAATGAATATTAAAGTCCAGTATCCCTGGTGGTCAGCGGACTGCTTCCAGCCCGATCACAGGCATAAGTATTGAAATATACAAGTCCAATATCCCTGGTGGTCCAGTGGACTGCTTCCAGCCTGGTTGGGGCATAAGTATTGAAATATACAAGTCAATATCCTGGTGGTCAGTGGACCGCTTTCAACCAATGCAGGCACAAGTATTGAAATATAATATTCCAAACCATCCTGGTGGTCAGTACCCCTCCCCACCCACCCACTGAGCCCCACCACCCGCTCCCCAGTCCAGTGGTGGCGGCTCCCACCTGCAAGCTGCCCAGCTGCCCGTTGACTGTGTACACTATGGCTGTATGCCAATTGGTCCACAGCATGGGCCAATGGGCATGCAGACAGTACCGTTCTACACAGTCCAGATCGTCGAATGGATTCATTCACATATCTGGACTGTGTAGTATGTGCAGTCTGCATGTCCATTGGCTCCACGCCAGGACCAACAGATGTACAGCCATACTGTATGCAGTCAGTCAGTGGACGGCTTGGCGGTGGGGGGAGCTGCCACCAGCCGCCTGACTGGGGAGCCGGGTGGTGGGGCTCAGTGGAGCCGGGTGGGGGAGGAGAGTACCACTGGACCGCCAGGGATGGTACGGGAATATTATAGTTCAATATTTATGCCGCGATCGGCTGAAGCAAGTCCACTGGACCACCAGGACATAGAACTTGTATATATCAATACTTATGCCCGTGATCAGGCTGGAAGTGGTCCACTGACCACCAGGGTTATAGTACTTTAATACTAATACTCGTAAGTCTGCCATCAAGGAAGTTGTTGACTGGACCACCAGGGTTATATGATTTTAATACTTCAATACTTATGCCTACGATCCAGCTGGAAGCAGTCCACTGGACCACCAAGGTTATAGGACCTAATACTTCAACGCTTATGCCCGATTGGGCTGGGTGGTCCACTGGACCACCAGGGATATTGGATGTTTATAGTTTAATACTAATGCCCACAATCAGACATGGGGGTGCTACCACGATGAACAGTGCCACTGCAGCTCGGGTGGCACACACAGCTGGCAGCTGCCATGTTGCGCCCTGCACACGGCAGCTCACCAGTGGGTGGCCAGCTGTTGCTTCTTGTTTTGTTTGGCTCAACTGTGTGTGGCGCGAATGGGGTTGGCCTGCATCTGCTCAGCACATCCAGGCTGAATATCGGGATGTGCGGAATATGCATGTCCGCCCCACTGCGCCGCGATACATTATTGATGCGCCCTGTCGCATTGGGATTTGTACACGCACTTTCCCTTTTGAATATCGCTTTTGGGCAGATCGGTGGGTTGCACATGTGCAACTATGTTGTGCCATCGCAACCCTTCTGAATATCCCACCCAGGGGTTCCAGAGGTAAGGTGCTGAGGTTGCAAAGTTCCTCTTTCCCACACAGGATCTGACTCTAGGTACAGTACCTCTAATAGGGTACTGGTGGAGGAATGCAGGACCCTCTTGAAGGATTTAATTGTTAGGATGCCACATAGACTAGGGAAGGGAAGGGACTCCTGACAAGTTTTAAGGCCAGGCAGAGGAGAGGGTGCTCTAATCAGCTCCCAATGAAGACCAGTTCAGTAAGCAGGCACATCACAATGGTGCTCCTGGGTGTTGCTCTAGAGGCAAAACAACCTCTGTTTCAACTGACATGACACTACCTCAGCAGTATTGACACATCCTTGTGCACCTACTTCTTCCCTTTTCTCTGCGAATGACCATTTTCACCCTAACGGCTCTGCTTTATTTCCTGCCTCCTCCCGATCCTTCTTTCACCTCACCCTCTCACCCTCCACCTTCTTTCCACTGATTATCTTCACTTACCTGAACTTTTGTTTACCCAAATCTAACTGTACCTCCTTGACAAAGCACCTTGGGCTGCCTCCTTTTATAAGTTTATTTTGATTTCCTACCAGTTCATACTTTTAATTTTAGTTGCAATATTAATGTCATATTGTCGTTTTAAATACTTTGTCAATATTTTATGTAATACCATCCGTTGTATATCTGTCACTCTTCCCACTGACATGGAATCTTTGTAAAGAGCTGCTTTGTGCTCAAAGGTATTCTAATCCGAGAATGAATGAATAAATAAATAAATAAACTGTTGAACTCAGACCAACTTAGGGATTGTAAGATGAGGGCTCTGTATTGCAGAAGGGAAGCAGAGTACCAGTAGCAATGACGTGCAAGTGTCCCTGGTTAGGAAATCGCCAAGGTGGTAGAGTAAGCAATTTTTGATGAAAGGTCTTAGTGACTGCACAGGAGGGAACAAAGAAGAGCTCATCGGCACTCCAGGAAGGCAGCGTTGCAGAGAGGAACTCAGGTTAGCTCGTCAGAGCTGTCTTAACATTTCAAAAGACTGTGCAGCTCATCGGAGCGGACCTATGGCTTTCTTGACTGTGCAGCTCATCAGAGCTGATTTGCAGCTTTCTTTACTATGCAGCTCATTGGAGCTGATTTGCAGCTTTCTTGACTTTTGCTGATTTTCCGATTTGAATCAAGAACAGCCAATCAAGCGGCTGCAAAAAATGCACCATACTTAAACCGCTGGCTGCTAACAAACATAGGGGTCATCCTGAGATACAGCAGCACAGGAAGGTATAAAGAAGAGCTCATTGGAACTCTTGGAGGCAGCACTTGCAGAGGGAACTTGGTTAGCTCATCAGAGCTGTCTTGACATTCCAAAAGACTGTGCAGCTCATTGGAGCTGATTTGCAGCATTCTTGACTTTTGCTGATTTTGATTTTCTTCCACCCCACCTCTGCTGCTTGTAAAAGCTTGCCTGGAAATGTGCAATAAGGGAGGTGGAGCAGCAACAGTCCAATTAAGCTTGGAAGGCAGTTAGACAGAGGAAAGGGGAGTGTGCAACAACAACAGAAACAAGCATTTGTCAATGCGAATGTTGATTGCATTGGTCCGTTGAGCTCACTCACTGCCCCTGTGTCACTCACTCATTCTGTTTCTCCTGGTGCTGCAGGCTGCTCTTTGTACTGGGCTCTTGCCTTGCCTGCATAGGCATGTTTTCTTCCACAAAGAAATCTGCAGCTGTCCCAACAGAGCTCTGTTGAGGTGGGTCCTCCCCTCTCACTCGCCCATTCGGTTTCTGCTGGCGCTGCAGGCTGCCCTTTTGTACTGGGCTCCGCCTCTGTCGGGGCTTTTCTGCCCACAAAGAAATCTGCAGCAGTCCTGACACAGGTCCGGTGAGCTAGCTCATTCCCCCTCTCTCACTGCTGGTTCTGTTTCTGCCGGCACTGCAGGCTGCCCTTTTGTGCTGGGCTTCTGCCTGCGTTGCCGCCTTTTCTGCCCACAAAGCAATCCGCAGCAGTCACGAGAGAGGTCTGTTGTGCTCGCTCACTCCCCTCTCTCACTCGCTCATTGTGTTTCTCCCGGCACTGCAGGCTGCCCTTTTGTACTGGGCTTCTGCCTGTGTTGGCACCTTTCTGCCCACAAAGAAATCTGCAGCTGTCCCGACAGCTCCATTGAAATCGCTCTCTCTGCCTGTCTCACTTGCTCATTATGTTTCTCCTGGTGCTGCAGGCTGTTCTTTTGTACTGGGCTTCTGCCTGCATTGGCATGTTTTGCTGCCTACAAAGAAATCTGCAGCTGTCCCGACAAAGCTCCATTGGTGGGTCACTCCTCCTCTCTCCTTTCGCTCATTCTGTTTCTGCTGGCGCATGACTGCCCTTTGTACTGGACTCCTGCCTCTGTTGGCAGCTTTTCTGCCCACAAAGAAATCTGCAGCAGTCCTGACACAGGTCCATTGAGGTAGCTCACTCCCCCTCCTCACCTTGCTTGTTCCGTTTCTACTGGCGCTGCAGGCTGGCCTTTGTACTGGACTCCTGCCTGCATTGCTGCCTTTTCTGCCTACAAAGAAATCTGCAGCAGTCACGATAGAGCTCCATTGATCTTGCTCACTCCCCCTCTCTCACTCGCTCGGTGTGTTTCTCCGGGCGCTGCAAGCTGCAGTTTGTAGTGGTCTCCTGCCTCTGTTGTCGCCTTTTCTGCCCACAAAGAAATCTGCAGCAGTCCTGACAGAGCTCTGTTGAGCTTGATCACTCCCCGTCTCACTCGCTCGTTACGTTGCTGCTGGCACTGCAGACTGCCCTTCTGTACTGGGCTCCTGCCTGCCTGCATTGCCACCATTTCTGCCCACAAAGAAATCTGCAGCAGTCACGATAGAGCTCCGTTGAGCTTGCTCCTCCCCCTCTCACTCGCTCATTCTGTTTCTCCCACCACTGCAGGTTGCCCTTTTGTACTCAGACCCTGCATGCATTGCTGCCTTTTCCTGCCCACAAAGAAATCCACAGCAGTCCCAACAGAGCTCCGTTGAGCTCACTCCTCCCACTCCCTCACTCGCTCGTTCTGTGTCTCCGGCGCTGCAGGCTGCCCTTTTGTACTGGGCTCCTGCCTGTGCTATCGCCTTTTCCTGTCCACAAAGAAATCTGCAGCAGTCATGACAGAGCTCATTTGAGCTTGGTCACTCCCCAGTCGCTTGATCCTTATCTGTCCCAAACACTGATTTCCGATAGTGACTGCGGTATTCTGCGCCAAGTGCGGAAACACATTTCAGCCAGGATGTGAAAATGACAGCTGTACTGTTAATAAGGAGGTGTGAACAAATGCCAGTGTTGAAAATCTGGCGTAAAAATATTACTAATTTAGAAACTTACAAGGGTGCATGGAAACTGCACAACACACACTCATAACACAATCATTTTATGGAGTTTCATCACAAAATTTTCAACATAGGCATTTTAGGACCTCTGCTCATGAACAGTGTCAGTGTGATTTTCTTAATATGTCCCGAACACTGATTTCACACAGCGACGCTATTCTGCGCGTGCGAAAACACATTTTGGCCAGGATGCGAAAATGACAGCTGCACTGTTCATAAGGAGGTGTGGCAAAATGGCAATGCTGAAAATCTGGAGTGAAAATATTGCAAAGTTCGAGATGCAGTGTGCGTGGAAACTGCACAATGCACATTCATAACACACTCATTTGATGGACTTTCGTCGCAAATTTTCAACATAGGCATTTTAGGACCTCTGCTAATGAACAGTGTCACTATCATTTTTATAATGTGTCCCGAACATGGATTTCCCACAGCGAGCATGCTATTCTGCACGGAACTGTGAAAACACATTTCGGCCAGGACGTGAAAAATGACAGCTGTACTGTTCATAAGGAGGTGCAGAAGAATGGCAATGTTGAAAATCTGGGTGAAAATATTAATTGTGAAATTACGGTAGTGTGCAAAGCATAGCCACCTAAATAACACAGTCATTATGGAGTATCATCACCAACTTTTCAACATAGGCATTTTAGGACCTCTGCTCATGAGCAGTGTCATTGTCATTTTCTTAATCTGTTCTGAACACTGATTTCCCACAGCAACCGTGCTATTCTGCGCTGGAAGTGCAAAACACATTTCGGCCAGGATGTGGAAAATGACAGCTGTACTGTTCACAGGAGGTCTGAAAAATGGCAATGTTGAAAATTTGGCATGAAAATATTGCAAATCATGAAGTTACAGCGTAAGTAACTTTCTCTTGTAACAAATGCTAAATAAAACAGTCATTTTTTATTTTTCACCAAATTTGCAGTATAGGCTTTTTGGGGCCATCTCATGAACACTGGCACTGTCATTTAGTTAATCGGTCCCAAAGGGATTCACGCAGTGACGCGGAAATCACCTTTCAGGGCGAATAATGCCATGACAGTGTCAGAATATGAGGAGGGTCCCAAAAATCCATGATGAAAATCTGGTGCCAAAATTCCAAAAATGCCTAAGATATGCATCAAAGTTGAAAAACCCTATTTATTCCATTATACAGCTTACCAGCATTTCTTCAGTTAAGTAGTCAGCTTTGAAGAGTGCAGATGTCTTCCCAGTCCACGAAGATCGTCGGGCGGACACGGAGGTAAGTATGGGGTGAGGGGGTGGGGAGGCAGAGTGCACAGTGGGTGAGTGCGGGTTGTGGGAGGAGGGCAGGGAGACCGCCGAGGACCGTTCCTATTTACAGGTTAAAAAAAAAAAGACATGCAGGACCATTTTTGATTTTACAGGGTCATGTGCCGCTGGGGTGGGCTCCCAGTGTGTCAACTGAGATCTTTTGGGGGGCAGCTGTAGCCGACGAGGTTGGACACCCCGTTTTCACACAACAAAGGGGGTGTTACATTATGCCGACGAGGATGGGCACCCATCGACACCTAACAAAAGAGAGGTGACATTATGCTGACTGGGATAGGGCACCCGTCGACGAACAACAAAGGGGGTTACATAATGCCAACAGGGGTGGGCTCCCCATCAGCAACATAAACCTTGGGGCACTGAAGCCAACAGGTATTGGGGCCTCCGTCGGCAAACAAACATGGTGGGGGCAAATGCTGCCGAGGATTGGGCACCCCTGACGGGGGTTAATATTGTTTGTGGACCGGCGGCAAGCCACCACCTTGTTCACAAACAATATCAGTGTTTCAAGGTTCCGCCCTGCAATGACGGATTCGCTCCCTCATTGCAGCGGAGTAGCTAGCTGCAATGGCGAGGCAGCCCCTGATTGCAGCGGCTAAATTAACTAAGTTGGTGGCATGCTGGCTGAACTAGTGTCAGCAGCAGTGTGCCACGGCATTGGGGAAGCGGACCAAGCCTTTAAAGGCTGTGGGGGCATTGGCTACAACAGTGCCACACCTCCACAACCTGCTTCTGGAGAAAGCTGCCGCAATATGTTTCTTGTGCATTCGCGCAATCAACATAAAAAGTGAACAACGCCTGAAACCTTTAGTTTCATGCTGATATAAATGATCAGAATTCAAAGGTACAAAGTAGCAGCTAGTAGAGTGTGAACAGGAATTTAAGTTATTACAGGGAGAAGGGTGATGCTTAAAAATGGGTGAAGAAGCAGAACTTGATACTTACTGGTTTGCAGGTTGTTTTAAATGAAAGGAGTTAAAGGCACAAAGAAGTAGCTACAGTAGAATATTAAGTACAGGAATTTTGGTGTTACACTAACTTTGAACTATATGCTGTCTCCAGGACATATCAATCAATCAATCAAACTTTAACTAGGCTTTTCACTTTTGAGCAAGCTCATTTGCAAGGTGGTCCTAGACAACAATTACAATGGACAACAATACAATGGTACAGATATGCATTAACCAACATATACAACATTTGGAAGCAGTCAATGATACATTTTGCGCATTTTACAGTATATACATAATACACAAACAAAAGAATAATATGGGAGTACTGCTACAAAACTATAGTAACCTGTAACAAAACAACATGACAGAAGATATAAAGTATGTGCTAAAGAGAAACAGGAGTGCAGAGATGAGAAGGGAGGAACAAGGCGGTTGAGGAGAATGGGTAGGGGTAAGGGGAGAGGAGTAGAAGTGCTAGAATGACCTGACAAACAAAAGTGGGATTGGGAAAGCAAGGTCTTGAGCAATTATCTATGACATGAGCAAGTTTCTTTCAAGGCAGCTGTGAGAAGAGACTTGAAGATGGATATCCCGCTAAATGAATTGTGTATTAGGCTGGTGTTGCACTCCTGAAAGTTTATGTGTCCTGAACCTTGAAAAGCTTGCAATGCTACCAAACCCATGTAGCCCTGTACCTAACCTCACCATTGGCAACCCACATGACCATAGCTGGGTATCTCCCAAGGGTCTAAGGCTAGTTTATATGAACGTCTGTAGCCTCGTCCCATACTTCATGAGGTACAAAGTTGGCTAGATCTATATAAGCCTGACATCTTAGCTGAGTCTGAAACATGGCTGAAGCCAAGCACCTTAACGCATGAGATTGAACTCTAGAGGGTACTCTGTCTTTAGGAAGGCCAGGGAGGAAAAAAAGGGGGGATAGAATTTTACAAAGGAGACCCTGTGTGCATCACTCGCTTCACTACCCCCAATAGACTGCCCCAGCTGTGAAGCAATATTTGTTAAGTTTTAACCCTTGGGAGCTAAGTCCCTAATGCTGGGCTGCCTGTATAATCCTCCCAGGGTGACCACCCAGACCATTGAAGCACTAACCAAGATGTTGGCAGAACAATCCACCTCTGAACTAATCCTACTGAGAGACTACAATCCTAATTGGGCTTCAGTCCCAGATGATGGGTACAATTCATCACTTTTGGATGTGTACCTGACCCAGGTTATTACCGAACCCACTAGGCTCAATACAAAATGGACAATCACTTCATTATTGACTGAGCTGGTTTCCAACCATAATAACATACAGTTGGCAGGCATATTTTTGGATGCCTTGGTGACCACTCTCCCATATTCTGTATATGGAAGAACAGATCTCCCAGAACCCCACCTAGGGTGTTCACAGCCTAGGACTTCTCAAAGTTCTCAGCACCCGCTCTCCTGTCGGACCTCTCCAGCCTTGACTGGGGTCCCTATTTTGCAACTGCCTACCATAGAAAAAGCTCTTGAATACTTCCAGAACTGCTTCATGTCTGTTCTTCCCCTAAAGCTTGGGGTGAAGGGGTAATGCTATAAATGGCCCTAAGCTAAGACAACACCTACTGAAGAAAAGCTCCTGTGACTGTACTTTCTAATTACTCCACACACACACACACACTTCTGACCCCGTCTTTTCACCTTTCAGGTTATTACCATTTCCTTGCTACTCCTACTTTGTCCTTCTACCCTGAATTGTCCCCATTTTGCCCTGCAATATCCTGCACTCTCCTCCCACCTCCCCTAAATAGTCATCATGCCCCCCCACTCAGTGCCCCCTACTCTCCTTTCTGGATAACTGCTTACTGTCTTTTACCTGACAATGCCGCCTAGGCTGCTACTGTTACCTAAATTATCCTAGTGTTAATACCATCTGTTTCCTATTTACAATGTATTTTGTCTGTTTACTCACCTACAGTAGCTAGATTCTCCTAAACCCACAATGTATGTATATCCACCCTTTACGACGTGGAACCTTTGTAAAAGAGCAGTCTCCACTCAAAGGTATTGTAATCCAAGACTGAAATAAATAAACCCTGAGCTCAAGACGCTCATGACACAGAGAGATAAGGCCTGGACCAAATTCAAGGAGATTGGCCAACTCTCAGACTGGGTTACCTACAGGACGATACAGGAACCAAAGTAAAACATGCACAAAAAGTAGCAAAGAGGAATACGTTAAGACTCTTCAACAGGAAAACTTAACTGACCCTAGATGCTTCTGGAAGCAAATCATGCATCTGGTGAAAGGCAGTAGCAAACCCTCACAAAGGTCCAATTGTTGCCAATGGCCAGACCATTATTGATGACCTGGAGGCAGCAAACACCTTCAACAGTTTTTTACTCACTTGAGCAAGTACAAAACTATCTTCCCCAATCAAGCACCCAATCAACCATGCTCCACTAGGCCAGAACTCCAGTGCTCAGAACTCCACCTAAAGAAGATCACACAAAAAGTGCTCCTTTTCTTAAGGAACATAAAGGTAAAAGGTACTGCAGGCCCAGATGGCTTAGTACCTAGATTGCTAAAAGCTGCTGCCCCTGCCATTGCCTCTCCCATGACCTGGCTAATCAACAGGTCCCTAACTGCAGGTTGTCCCAGCCAAATGGAAAGAGGCTTATGTAATTCCAATACATAAGAGAGGCACCAGGAACAAATCGGAAACTACAGGCCAATATTGCTCCTCCATGCCAGCCAAAATCCAGGAGCAACTCGTCTATAATCAACTTCCTGACTACCTGGAAACAAACCAGCTGATGGTAGGCAACCAGCAGGGGTTCAGACAAAAGCATGGTACAGACCCCGTTCTTATTAAATTTATCACCAGCATCTTCAAGGTTCTCAATAATGGCACCTTCACAGGTGCCATTTTTATTAAACCTTACCAAGGTCTTTGGTTTAGTTAATCACAATCTTCTTATTAGTAGCTAAACTCTTTGGCCTCGACTGTCATACCCTAAGCTGGTTCAAAGAGTTACCTGTCTCACCACACCGCCAGGTCAAATGGAGGGACCATATCTGACCTGCTTCACATAATGAATGGGGTACCCCAAGGCTCCATTTGGGGCCTCTCCTGTTGTCTCTGTTTGTGAATGATCTCAGTAATAACTGTGGTGGCAGTGCAGTAATACAACATGCAGACAATGCTGTACTGTGCGGAACCTCAAAGAGTGCATTTGACCTTGGCGCTCAGCTCCAGGAGGACTTTGTGACCATTGAAAGGTGGTTACTGGTGAATAAACTGCTGTTAAATGCCAAAAAACAAAAGCCATCTTGTTTGGGCCTAAAACTCTTAGCCCAAACAGAAGCCTCTCTCCCCTCATTTCCTCATCTGGTGCACCCATAGAGGTGGGGAGCTCCTTTAAAGTACCTAGGCCTGGTCCTCAACCAAGGTCTTACCTTTAAACAACACGTTGACCTGGTTACCCAAACCACACACCAAAAGCTAGGCCTCCTTTACAGATTGAGTGCACAACTTATCCCAGAAACCAATGTAGCCCCTCTCTGGCGCGTCCTACAGAGGGCCCACGACCCCTGCCTTGCTGGCCAATTAAAGGTTAAGGGCCTGTGTTCCTTGCTGATATTACACGGGTCCTTCTCCAAGAATAAAATAAAATGATGGTGCCTTCACCCAGAGTACAATTAGTGGGTCTGTTCTCTGCCAGTACAACCCCTGGGATGTTATACAAGCCCACCTCCCCAAACAGTTGTCCCAGCCATGGACTTACCAGATGCAAACCTCCCACATTTAAACAGTTGGCATCATTAACTTCAGGATAATAATATGAAAGACAAAGATATAATATAATAATATGCTCACCAAAATCAGGCTCTTGACTCAGCTCTTTTCTGAAACAGTAACATCATAATGTATTTACATGGAGAGGGTTAGGATGGGGCAAAATGGAAGAGAAGTCAAGCAGAAACATTTTAATTTGCCTTTAAAGATTTTCCATTTCCCACACTCATTCCCTTATTTTGATTCAAACCCACCATTTTACTCAATGCAGGCCCCATCTCTCTACCTAGCTATCTGACTGCTGCAGGTATTCCCAAAACCCAGTCCCCTGGTACCAGTTCAGAATGATGCCCCGAATTCTGTCCCTGGGTACCAGATATTAAGTTGCAGGCCTGAGGTGCAGCTGGTTGGCTGGCATTGTCGCGCTTGCTGAATTAAAATTAACTTTGTACAGCTTTCTTTGATTACTCTACTGGCTCCGTATGCCAGTGGGCATAAGATGAACAAAACTATATATAATCCCCAGGATTTGAAGGGCAATTCCTGCATTTTACTCACAGTGCTGCAGAATCTGTCCTTGGGTGGCTACAGATGGCTGAAGTCCTGGGGTTGGTGAAACAACAGATGCAGAACTGGGCTCAATGCTTGAACCTGAAGGGGCAAGGAAACTGCAGCTTGGAACTTCAGCTTGATTTGGGATCTCATAACTTGTCCCCTTGACCTACTGAGGCCCATTGCAGATCACATGGCAAGGCCTGCCAGCCACAAGGGACCCACATCTAGGATGGCCCCACAGCCTGGCTCCTTCACAGGTCAAGTACCCTAGCACTCAGGAAGAAACCTGTGATCCTCCACAGCCAGCAAGCCCCACTTGATGGGGGCTAGTGAGTTCCCCACCTGTCCCTGGGTTTAGGATGGAAACTTTGAATCATCTTTTCCTTTTCTCTCAGTTACCAGCTACGGTGTGTAGCCAAAGCAGTTCTGTTTCTTTCCTGTCTCCCAGACTCCAGGGGTGGTGCAGAGTCTAAACTACAGGTTTATCACAACAGTCTTTTTCTCAGCTGTATTTCAGGAGCAGACAGAAGGTACCTGTCCAGATAGCACCTGCTTATCCTTCTGCTTTCACGGTCTCTCAACTTCAACACAGCGATCACTCTCACTCCTAGCTCACACACAGTTCCAGAACTATTTCTCAGCAAAACATTAAGAAAGTCTCTTTTCTCACTGTGCAGGTGCATAACAATCCCAGAAGAGGATCTCTCTTCAACTTCTCAGAATCCAGTTCCGTCCAATTTCCAGTAGTCAGTCTTCCATGCTACAACCAGTCCTCAGACCTGTGTCTTCCCCTAATTTCCTTAGATGCTTTGTCTATACCAGGGTCAGACAGAACCTTTTACCTTTTCCACACTTTCACACAACTTTTCATTCACTTCTCAGATCACCCATGTCTCATCGTGGAGGTGCAGACAAACACCAGGAGGCTCTCCTCCTCAGGATCAGTCCATTTTCCTAATCCCTTTTCCTTTTCAAGTATCTTTCTCTTTATACCTTCACTGCTGTGGTGCAGCTTCCTACTACAGCATCAGAATCCTGCAGCTCTCCTTCTCTGCAGAACTGCCTGAACATTCTCCTCCAACTCTCTTCAGATGGGGAAGGCAAACACTCAGCCCTGGGGGACAGACTGCTGGCAGCCCCTAGGCAGGCCCTCTCCCCACCTTGCAGCCCCATTTTCTGCATGGGGCTGAAGCCCCTCCCTGTGGAGGGCTCCCTCAAACTGACTCAGAATCTAAAGTTCTCTCCTTTTGGGAGCTTTTTAGCGGCTCCCTTTGGCTGGAGCCACTGTCCTCAAAGAAAATTAATATGAGGCTCCCTCGACACCTCATTGGCTGCTCAAAACAGCACCAGAATATTCCTGATATTTTCCCCAAGATTCCTTTCACAAGCCCCATAATCCTCCTGGCACATAATGGCCCATTGATTGGTTATGCTGGTATCACATGGTTGACATCATGGCTGCTGAAGTAAAACATTTTACTGAAATTCCACAATGTCCCATCTTTTAAAAGTGTTCCTGCAGCCAAGCAGTTTAATATAATTATCTTCCCACACATTTGTAGCCACCACTGTGCCCTATTAAGCAACTGTACTCTTTAGCATTCCCTTTAGCCCTCTCTCAGTCGCTGGAGCCATTTTCAAAGACCCTAGGCAGCCACACACAGTCCCAGTGCAGCCCAGAGTATGTCCCACATATACACTCTGCTGCAGTAAACACATATCTATTTCCCCAATGCTCCATAGATGCAGCACCACCTTTCCTCTGTTAAGCCCTTAGACCATTTAATACATTTTATCTATTTCTTTTCCTGTCACTAGCACCATTATACCTTGTCCTAGGTGCTGGTCAGGCTTAGCTCATTAATATTCATGAGCCCCAATGGGAAATCCTCGACACGACTGGCGCTCCAAAAAGTGTTTTCTTGACCTCCCGGTTGCCCGTCCAATTCTCAAAGGTCTCCAGTCCCTTTTGCTTTACAAAAGGACCGGGACCGCTGGAGAGACAACTCTACCTGCCACTGAATGGCCAAGCAAAATGCACCTCCGTGCACGTGTGGAGCTCTGGCAAGCACCAAAGTGCAAAACTAACTGTCAGCTCTGCACTAAGCTCCCTTGCTGCACTTTTAAAAATGATGCTGGTGCCCAGAGGAAGAATCCAGGGCACCAAGGGGACATTTGGGGCACAGTCAGGATTACAGGAAAGATCGGGGGACACTACAGGGGAATCAGGAGCAAAGCAGGGACAACCTTGGGGGCCAACAGGTAAGCCTCCTGACAGGGGTTACACCAGGATAACAATAGCAAACAGGGACCGGCCCAGTGGGCGCAGAGGGTTGAGGTGCTGGCGCCTTACCTCGAGCCATGCTGGTGACCAGGTTCAGGAGCGGACTCGGGGCGCCTGGAGCTGGCAGGGGAAGAAGAGGAATGGCGTCCATAGAACTGCTCTCTCTCCTGGGGTAGGTACAGGGTGATGTCACTCTGCAGCGGCCCCTGGTGGAGATTGGAAGCACTGCAAGATGCAATATAGGGACTGCACGAAAAGCGGAAATAACTGCTCCATGTTCAGCAGGATGACGGCTGCCTGGCTGTCCGAGGACATCAATGTCCCATGAGCCATCTGTTCCAGCAGCATGCTGTGGCCAAGCATTAGCACTGGTCTGTCCCCGACCGGTGTCCTTCCCCTCGGAAGAGGGACCTGCCCGTGAAGGGTTACATCGGGGTTACCGGGGTTGGCTGCTATCTGGAGCGGTGACTTAGGGAGTGAGATGTGTCGGATTCAGCCTTGGCTCACGCCTGAAGGAGTGGCTGAGAAGGGGCATGTAGGAGGGTAAAAATATAAAAAAAAAAAAACCAATAACAAACAGCATACTCCTGCCCAACCTTACCTATGCTGCCTCTGTCCTGCAGTCACTCTCAAATGTGGAACTCAGGAGGATGCAAATACTTTACAATAAGGTTTCCTGTTTTGCCCCTAACTCCCCTCCTCCCAAGGCACCACCACCACTGCAGGCACTTGATTCACTACACTGGCCATCCCTTAAGCATTGGCTCTGCCCACTCCTGTGCACGCATACAAACTCACAAATGACTCTTCCCCGACAGGCCATGTTGGTAGGCTGGTTCTCAAGTGCCAAGGTAGACTGCTCCACAGCACTAACAGGAAGCTTCTGGAGGTTCCTAGAGCAAGGACAGTAACAGGTAGCAAGTCATTCTCTCATACAGCTCTAATGTTATAGAATGACCTTCCTGACCACCTACAGACTGCCAGCTCTCTAGAGGAATTCAGAAAAGGGCTAAAGAGCACCAGCTGGAAAACAGCCTCTGCATATATTTATGACAGTAGACAAGAGACATTAAGTAGTCTAACCTACCCCTGCCTCTTCCCAAATGCACACATTTTAAGGTGAATGGTGCCACAATGCTTCTTTAGGGCCAGCTGCTTGTTTCCCAAAACTGTAGTTGCTTGTGTCAACAACTTGTCATTGACTGTAATCAACTCCTGTCTAGTGTAATAATATGTCTCTAGAAACAGCATGCAACACTGAAATGTAATGCACTTTGAAAAGCGTTGTCTCTTCCTGTAATTGCCTTGCTTCTGTCACGGGCATAGGCAGGGGAGTGCTCAGGGTGTTCAAACACCTCTCCGAAATGTCTGTTCATGTCTGTTCTCCCATATTTCAGGTTGGCTCAGCTGCTACAAAACTCAGTGTCCAAATCTCCCTAGTGGCTAGAGCCATGCTGCAGTCTTGCATGTGTGGGACCATCAGTGATGACTAGGGGAGATGGGGACATAAGAGAGAGAGAGTGGGAGAAGCCTGGTGAGACTAGCGAGCATGCTGCCGTGCTGCATCTTCATCCATACAAGGAGGCGTAGAGCGTGTTGTGGTGTCATGGTGGTAGAGTCAGACTGTGTGCAGTGCAGCGCTCTAGTTGTAACTTGGGAGAAGGCAAGAAGAAGCAGTCGCAGGCAGAAGAAGTGAATGCATTTTAATCCAGTTGCACCTGCAACAATGTCCAGGTCCACCAGAGAAAGAACTGACCTGACCAGGGCCGAGCTACGAGTACTGCATCTTCTTGACTATGCTGGATGCTGGCTGGACTGGTGGTGTGGTCGGAAGAGGAGACAGGAGGTCAAGGAAAAAGCTGCCCTGGGCTGTAGTCCCATCTTGGAGGGAGCGACTGGCAAGGCAAGAAAACAGGAGGATCATCAGCAGAAAAGTGGTGGGGTGAGTCAAGAAAAGATTGATTCAGCGGGAGGTCCTTTCTTTCTCTCTCTGTCTGCAGTCCTGCAATTTAAACTAAACAAAGCCTCCTGTTGACCTGCTCTTCTGACCTCCGCACACTTAAAGGTTATAAACAGAAATATAATAAAAATATATAAATTATCATTTCTATGTACAAATGTGACAGTATTTTACAATGTGCAACACAACATATGAACAAATGTTTCAACAGTTTTTAGAGACATCCACCCCAAATGCATCTCAGGCTATAGCTGGTGTTTGATGACATTGTTAGTCAGTCAGTTGCCCACCACAGTCACTTGCAGCTGCATAGCTGTAATGCTTGCTAACCAGAGTCTCCAACACCCATGACTTCAGAGGAAAAAATAATTCTTTACCCTGGAGTCAGTGGTAGGGATGATGTAACAAAAGTATGTTTTATCTTCATTAAAAGCCCCAGAATCATCACAGAGCATGTAAACCACCAGAGCTTCTAGGGGCCTAGCAGCCCCCCCCAACCTTTATATAGAAATATTTCACATTGTATTACAAAAATGTGTATGGGGTGGGTGGTTGATGGCACTGTTGGTCAGCCAGTTGTTCACAACAATTGCAGCTGCAGATTCTAATGCCAGCCAGAGTCTTCCACCCTGATTCCATGGGAAAAACATTTCCACTGAAATCAAGGGTAGAGAACAATGTAACAAAAGTGTGTTTGTTCGAAAAGACCCAAAACTCACCACAGAGCATGTAAACCCCAGAGCTTCTGAGGGGCCTAGTAACCCCAGACCCCTGACTTTATGTATCCCACTTCACAAATATCATATCCAACCCCCAAAAAAAACAATCCTGCCTACGCCACTGGCTTCTCGTAATTGTCAAATAACCAATAGGACTGTATGACCATATGTAACTAATTCGGGTCGCCCTGAAAAAGGGACCTTGGTTCCAGTGGACCTACCAGGTTAACAAAACTGAAATAAATATAAAAATAGTCAGTATGGATTCTAAATGAAAGTTCCTGGTCCAGATAATCCCCATCTGGTGGACTCCACTACTTTTATAAGTGCTGCAGAGAAGTCGAGAGAGGAAATAGGTGTTGTCTGGTCACACATAAATTTCTGGGCCCAAACAAAACTGCCTTGGTCTTTTTGCATTAAGGACCAGTTTATTGCCATGAACCAGTTTCCCAATTCTAGGAGGTTTCCAGCAATCTGTGCATTGAGACAACTGGGATTACTAGAACTTCTATAGATAACACTGTCATTGGCATACAGCAGTAGGTTTGCCTGTGCCCCCCTCCCCGTTCTCCAGCATAGCACTGACAAACAATGAGAATAGTAAGGGCTCAATATGGAGCTTTGGGAGACACCATCCGATATAGGATTTTGAGGAAAGTGAGCCCTTTCACCCGACCAGTTGGGATCTACCAGCCAGGACACAGGAGAATCATCAGAGGGAGAGTTCATCAAGCCCAAGCAACTTTAATTTTGTTAGAGAAGAAGACTATGGTTAACCAAGTCAAAAGCTTTTGTGAGGTCTATGAAGACTGCACCAGTAGGAAGCCTTTTATCCATGGCATCCAATATTTCTGAGGTCAGTTTAACAAGGGCAGTGTCAGTCCCATGATGCCTGCTGAAGTCATGCTGCATATCTGACAACAGCTGCCTCTGCTTAAGGCAGTCAAGAACCTGGTTATAGATGAGTCTTTCTTGGACTTTGGCAAGAGAGCAGAGAAGAGGTATGGTATGGTACTGCTCCACAGGATCTTTGGAACCTTCCTTGGGCACAGACACAACTACATCAGTTTTCCAGCACTAGGAATTCTCCCTCAAGGAGGGATTTATTAATGAGTATGGCAACATTTTTCTTATTTATTGTATTCTTTGGTAACTGGGTAAGGCCCACTAGGCACAGGTGCCTGTTTTCAGGGGTGACCCAGGGCATTGGGGAGGTTCGTGACTTGCTCAGAGTCACACAGTATGCAAGTGGAGGTTGTGGGAATCAAACCCAGGTCTGTCTGCTGGATGTACCAAGTTCATTCCCAGCTTGGTACTCTAACCTCTAGGCTATACTGCCAGCCTCAACTGGGAGGGCAATGATAGGGGCAGCTACTTCTAAGAGTTTAGGCTCTAGTTTGTCAAAGCCTACAAAGCCTTCCACCTTAAGTCACTTTAGAAGAATTAGTACTTCCTTTTGAGTGACCATGTGAAAGTGGAACTCAGGGGTAGAATTCACAGTACCTGCAGGAGTGGGGGAGGTAGGACCAAAGAGGGTGTTTAAATCTCTCCAGGTTAGTGAAGAAGTTATAAATGCATTGGCTGCAGTCAAGGGTCACTGACAGTCTCACCATCCACCATTATATCATTATATCACCCATTTCTACTTGCTTAAGTATCTACCAATTACAACACAACCTGACCAATTCCACAATCCCAATACCTTACAGTCATCTGGGTCAAACCTGTCTGAATTATTTTGTTTTGTGGTCCAAAATCATTAGCTGCCTTCTTGTATATACTTTTTATTACTGTAGCTGTTTACTTATATTTAAGTCTTTGTCTCTTTCTCTGTATTTGTTTATGTATGCTACTGTACCTTATTTTGATCTTGACCTATCAGGTCCATCTTGTAAATGAGCTTAGCTCAATGATGTCCGCCTGAATAAATAAAGATTTTGATTGATTTTTGATTGATTGATATCAGGTTCTGTGGAGCTAGTCGGCCTTTTAGAAGACTATTAATTGGCACCCAGAACCTTTTGGGGTCTGATAGACTTTGTTTTGCAAATAAGCAGATGAGTTATAAAAGGAGGGATGGGAAGGTTTAAACCACAGTATCTCACTTGAAAATTGTATGCAGGTGGGGATAGCGTGTGGGGAAGATAACAAAAGTTATCATAGAGTGATAAGCATTAAAGAGTTTAAGAGGCATAGGGCCAGATTCACAAAGCCCCCAAAATACTGCAGCTGCAGAAAAACCCAGCACAAAGAGGGCTGCCACTTGTGGAACCACAGTTTTCCGCAGCTGCGGTATTAGCTGCTTGTGGTGTGTTTTACTCCTGCAGCTGCGGTAAAATTTTACTGACCAGTGGGACCAGACATAACATTTCTGCAGCTCCGTGGAACTGAGAATACAAATCTCTGCAACTGTGGAGATTTTGGTCTGCAACTAGAATTATGGAGTGGTACTTAGTCCCATTTCCTTTTCTGACTCCGGCCCATAGACTATAAGCATTGCAAGTGCTAACTGGTTTAAAGTGTTTTAATGATGTGTACATGCATACTGTGTCTGGCATAAAGGTTTCAGTTTGCGTATTTTAAACTGTTGTCCGAGTCAACCCTCCAAGGTTGTGTCTTGTGTCTCACTTGTTCTGTGGTGTTCAATTGTTCAGTACCCTGCAGCCAGGTCTTTTGTCCACCTCTCAGACCCCTCTTTCTTCCATGAGCCTTCCCAGGTCATATGATGGGGCACTCAAGTCGAGCATATTATCAAAAGTTCCCAATACAATGACTGCAAAGTGGCTGGAAAGCAAGAACCCTCACACTAGTGCTTGTCTTGCTTCTGTGAATCCATGCACTGTGATAGTGCATTATAATGTATAGCTGCTACTGGTAATAATGTTATCCTGTACTTGTCTAAATGTAATGTACTTCACTGCAGTAGTTTTGTACTTATCTGATGATCTTGCCTGTACAGTGATTTTTCTCGATTCCCTGTAATTGTTTTATGATATTTCTGATATGTAGCACCTTTCCTGTTGGTATATCATGCAACTTCAACCTGTTACTTATGTTTTGAACTATTTACTGCCTTTGTAATCTCCGGGTTATACCTGAAAATAGGCATTTCTGGCATAGTGCACTTACCTGGCAAAAAACAAATATCTGACTGTGATACACCTCAGGGACAGGGGTTACTGTGGCAACAGAAATCTGCCAACATATTGCATCAATGAGGTCAAAGTAGAATGCTCAAAAGAAGAAAGGGACCTGTAGGTGATAATTAACAATAATGTGAAAGCCTCTGCTCAGAGAAATATGGAATACTAGAAGGCAAACAGAATGCTGGAATGTATCCGGTGGGATTTCACTAGTTATAGAAGGAGTTGACATTGCCACTGTACAGGTCAATGGTTAGACAACACCTGAAATATTGTATGCAATTTTGAAACCAGTATGTACTCTCTGAAGGACTGGAGGGAAAGAGTGATCTGATATATGTGTACCTCCCCACACACACACAAACCTGCGGTGGGGCTTACCATGCCCGCCTCTAACCTCTTGTCCCACCTGTTTCAGTCCATTATGGGACTCCAACATGCTCCTGCCTGCCCTGTTGTGCTAGTGAATCCTTTGAGGACTGGAGGAGCTAAGTGAAATTTAAACCACCCATTTGGCGGTGTGCGATGGCCACGCAGCTCAAGTGTGCAAGCTGGTGGTTTTGGCAGACTCTCTGTGAGGAAACGCTGTGGTGCTCAGTATGAAAGCCACTTTGGCAGCTTCTGTCTCTCTCTCTCTCTCTTATTCTGCCCCATGGGTATAAAAGTGTAAAGAGCGCCCAGAGGCACTTGGGGAAAACAAATGTTATGATAAATAAGAGCACTCATAAGTGCTATGTACTTAAGGGCACCTATCACCTTAAGAGCAGCCATGGCTGCTAAATGTAAGGAGTTCTGCTGGTTGCCTGGGGGTAGCATTTTGGCACCAGCGACAGGCAGGAAATCCCTTCAGACCCCTCTCGGCTACTGGACATTAGGGCAGAGGGCAGTAACCAAATGCTGGGGCATTTATTTATTAAAACAATATTGTTTGCCTCAGTATGGTAAAAGTTGAGACTTTAAATAAACTGTTTGTCAGCAGCAATCTTTGTCACCCCTGACCCTGTTTCAGCCAACAGGAGTTCAAGGAGCCCTAAAAGACTGAGCATGGGGGCTTCTGGGAAAAGGAGAGGATGTGTCTTGGCGCCTTTTCATCCAGCAAATCAGGTGTCATGTAACCATTCTAAATACTAATTTATGGATTGACAGCCTGATGAACCAATGGGACGCTGCAACTGATCTCCTCAAACCTGGGGGCAAATTGATCTGGGAACAATTGTCTGGGAGCCTCAAGCTCCAAGGAGAGTGGTGGCTACCTGGGGCTTCACAGTCAAACGCCCAGGAAAGCCTGATCAGTGTTCCGATATTTGGAAAGCCAGTTTTGAAGTGATAAAACTGCTTTATGGTTGGAGCCTGCAGTTTAAAATACCTGAGAGACTGATTTGCCAACAACCCTGGGAGGTGATCCAGATCCACTACAGGACACATCTACATCTGCTAGCCTGCAGAAGGAAGGAAGAAAGAGACTGTGTGTTTTCCTGATCTCCAGAAAAGTTACAGCCATCAGAGGATGGTCTGGGGAATCAGCCAGGTAGTGTCACAGCTAAGCACTCACCTATAGTCTCCCCTGAGGATTGGATGCCTTGATGTGTGGGGTTCTGGACCGGTGCAGGTCTTTCCAGCCAAGTACCACAGCTGAGAAAGAAGGTGACAAGCTTCCAGAACCTGCAACATCTCTGAAGGTGACAAGCTGCTAGATCCTGCTATAGTCAAACAAGCCACCACCGTGTTCACAGAGCTGAAGCCCCATTTCGACTGACTGTACCTGCCCTGTTGCTCAGACCTGTAAGAACTGCGTCTACAGGACCATGAGTAGCCTCAGGACTTGCCCTGCAACTGGGGAATTGTAAACAGTTGTTTCACGAAAGAAGGGTTAGTAACCATTGCATACACAGCCACCCAGTTACATCTTGGAGGCACCACTGGGATCTCCTGTTTGCCAGTTGGGCTCCACATGGAAGCCATTGCTCATGAGGACAGTGTTCTGGCCCCAAATCCTAAATTTTTGGTAATACCATTGTTTCCTGCAGACTTACTGACTGGTGTGAGGGGTGAGGACCTGTACCTTAAAGCCCTTCTGCTCCTGGGAGTCCCTCCCCCAGGACAGACAGGGAGAAACTAGAAGAGGCCCTATCAGTAGTCAAGTGCCTGGGCCCAGTTTGCTGTGCACGAGCGGCAGATGGAGTGTGCCACAAAAACATTAACTGTTTTAACTGAATGCCAAAATGTCATGGACACCACTAGAGTGCCTGATGCACTGACTCCAGAAGGCTCCGTGTGGCATGGACTATAGTGACTTAGGCTAGTGTGACTCCCAAAATGGAGGCACATCACAATCGGGGATTTAAAGAGAAGCTTACCAGGTTGTTGCAAGTCAAAGAAAAGTCTGTTGAGAAAGCTCACCAAGTACTGGGTGCTAAAGGGATACCTCATCCCAGATCCCAGGAGGAGGGCCAGTCATTGTGACATCTGCTGGTAATGATTCCCACTGGAGATTAAGAATGCTTTCTGAAGTAAAACCCACCTCTGCAGGAGAAGATGATCTAGAGACATTATTGGCCTATGCTGCTCCATTAGTGCAGGATTGGCAATGCTCTGAGGCCAAGAAAAGAAAACTCCTGGGAGAAAGCTTCCAAGGACCCACTTTGGAAGCTATTTGTTCTCAGAGGGTATGGACCCAGATGCTCCTACTCAAGGATATCTGCTTGCCTTGGACAGTGTCTGTGGAAGCACCGAGTTGAGTAATGACCTTATGGAAGTTCAAGCAACCAAATACTGGAAGTGAGAACCACTGTCCACTTATTTGACTCGCCTTCAGAGGACATTGTAGAAAGTCTTTTGAAAAGGAGGCATGGCCTCAACTGAACTAAATCGAGCAAGATTGGATTAGGTGCTCAAGTCTACTCAGTACTCTGGTCTGTTATTGCTTAAATTACACCTACAGGACCAAGGATAATCCTCCTTCCCACTGAGTGTTGATGAAAGAGGTGTAAGAGACTGAGGAAGAAGCCAGAAGGGAAGGAAGGAAACATATTCAATTCAGTGCTTTAGAGTAACTGGTAATTGCTATTTTCTTTAAACTTAGATTGTGGAAGTTTAGTGACACTATACTTTCTTTGTTGTCTTTACTTATAATTGTTTTGGGCTGTTGAAAATTTAAAACATAGTGGTGGTGTAATTCTGTGCTGTCTTTAATTGCTGCAAATTTTATCTTGGCTTGTCTGACTGCCCTGTAGTTGGGTGAAGGGTGTTAATTGTCTGGCCTCTGACCTCAGCTACGTGATAACTGGAGGTGGGGCTTAGTCAGAGTTAAAGTAGCAAAGAGGTTTATTTTCTCAGAAGAAGCCAGAAGGGAAGGAAGGAAACATATTCAATTCAGTGCTTTAGAGTAACTGGTAATTGCTATTTTTCTTTCAAACTTAGATTGTGGGCGTTTAGTGACACTATACTTTCTTTGTTGTCTTTACTTATAATTGTTTTTGGGCTGTTGAAAATTTAAAACATAGTGGTGGTGTAATTCTGTGCTGTCTTTAATTGCTGCAAATTTTCGCTCTCCTCCCTTCCCCCAACTCTTAATTATATGCCCTGATAAATCTGATTGACAGGAGCTAAACACAGGAATAGTAAGGGGTGTGAAGTAGGAGGAGCATAAGGGGAAGAAGCCCACCCTCAGCACAACAAGTGTTTTGACTCATTTATTTATTTATTGGTTCTTTTTCCTTTAAAAAAATATCTGAGGATTAGTGACAGGATTTTAGTACAGTAAATTAATAAAAGAGAACTAGGAGAGCTTCAGTAGCAGACAAGTAGTGGAATTGCAGTATAATGTGGGGAGTGGTGCAATGCAGTGGCTGTGGGGCAGCCATATTCAGGCAGACCTTCTGGACACTGAGGTGCTGCCCTATCTGCATGCATCTCTGGACTGCGGGATGAGGTAGCCAGACTCAGAGCGAAGTAAACTGGGTCAGGAGTACCATCACCCTATCCAGGGACCACCCAGTCCAATGCAGCTCCCCAAAGGATGCCGAGAACGAGGAGCACTTGGATGACAGTGGGCTCAGGGAGGGTTAGAGCAGTCAGGCAGAGGCACATCCCAGATCCTATTCCACTAAGAACTCATATGCCACACTGGCAAACGAGGACAACCAATAGAGGTACCTAGAGAAGTGGATGGAAAGGATGTGGAGGTTAGCCAAGGAGGTGACCTCAGCGGGAAAGCAGTGGACCCCAGAGGAGGAGGAAGTGAATCCTGGTGGGGGAGTCCATCAAGAGGATCCAGCTAGGAACACAGGAGGGGAGGACAGGAAGGTGGGGTGCCTACCAGGTGCTACAGCATGGAGGATGGAAGGAAGATCCTGGGGATCACTGGGAAGGCAAGACAGGAGGGTGAGCTGGATGTCATTATCCACCTAGGTACTAATGACCTGGCAAATGGGGAGCCAAAGGAAGTTCAGGAAGAGTTTAGGAAACTGAGGGTCTCAAGCAAGTAGCTACTTCTGTCACTTTCAGAAGTACTACCTGTGAGAGGCAAGGACAGCATAGAGTGCATGCACCAGGAACTTTAACTCATGGTTGAAGAACTGGTGCTGTGAGGAAGGGTTTGGATTCATTGGTGACTGGGGACCCACCTGGAGGGATGGAGGTTTGTTCAAGCCTGACGGCCTGCATCCATCCTGGAGGAGAATCAAGCACTCAATGATAAGTTTAAATGCTACACTGACAAGCATTTAAACTAGCAAAGGGGGTGGCAGGCCAGCAAGGAGGGTACCTACTTGCTCACCCCCACAGCTAGCAGTGGAACCAGTGAACCAGAGGAGTGGCTATCTCTGCAAAGCAGTGTGCAAAAGATGGAGATTAGTGCCCAAGAGGTGGATAAGCAGAAAAGGAGCAAAATTCAGCAGAAGGGCAGACAGCAAGGAGAACCAGGGATAAATGACAACCAAGGAAGGGGCTGGAGTAGAACAGTGAAGCAGTCTAGGGAGGTCAAATCATGGAAAGCCATGTGTGCAAATGCCATGAGCCTGTAACAAGATGGAAGATCTGGAGGCTGTCATGGTACAGTCAGACCTGGACATTGTGGCCATCACTGAAACCTGGTGTAATGATAACCATGACTGGGAGATGGCCATCCTGGCTACAACATATACAGAAGAGACAGAGCAGGCAGGAAGGGAGGAGGAGTGGCACTGTATGTGAAAAATGACATAAGGGCCACAGAGATCCAGGAGGAACAAAATGGGGGAGAGATACTGTGGGTTAAGCTGGAAAGGAAAATGGGGACAGTCATCCGCACAGGTGTGGTCTATAGACCACCAGCCCAGGAGGAAGAAACAGATAGGGAGTTGATGCTAGCCATCCAAAGGATGGCAGACAAGGGTGAGGTAGTACTGGTTGGAGACTTCAATATTCCAGACGTGGACTGGAGCATCCCAGCAGCAGCATCAACTAGGAGCAGATTTATCCTGGACTCCTTTCAGGGTGCCTTCCTCAAGCAACTGGTCATGGAACCAACTCGGCAGAAGGCAATACTGGACCTTGTGCTCACAAACAGGGACAGTGTGATGGGGGGTACAGTGGGGAGCACCTGAGTAACAGTGACCACCAGTCATTGTGGTTTGAAATCACAGAAGAGCAGAACCAAACCACACAAAAACACGTATCCTGGATTTTAGGGGGCAGACTTTGGGAAAATGGGGAGATACTTAAAGAGGCATTAAGAGGAATGGGACAGGAATCAGGGTTGAGGAACAGTGGGCAGTATTTAAAATGGGGATTACAAGAACAACAGAATTATGCATTAAGCAGGTTAGCAAGAGGAAAAGGAAGAGGAGACCATTATGGTTTTCCAAAGAGGTAGCAAAGAAAGTGAAAGCCAAAAGATTGCATTCAGGCAATACAAAAAGACACAGGCAGAAGGGATAGGAGAAGTACCAGGAGAAGCAAAGGGAGGCAGGAGGTTAGTAAAGGAAGCCAAAGCTCAGACAGAAGAACACATTGCAAAATCAGTGGGTAGAGGGGACAAAACCTTTTACAGGTACATAAGTGAAAAAGAAAGACAAAGGGAGGGATAGTGAGACTGAAGGGGAGGATGGGAGCAGCGTGGTGGATGACAACAGTAAAGCTGACATATTGAACAGGTATTTCTGCTCAGTCTTTACTGAGGAAGAGGGGTAATGGGTCTGAAGGGAGTACAAAGGGTGAGAATGGTGCAGAAATGGACACAAGTCCCTTTACACGAGAAAGGGTCCTGAAGGAACTGGAAGTAATAAGAGTTGATAAAGCAATGGGGCCAGGCAGGTGCACCCAGGGTCCTTAAAGAACTAAGAGAGGTGGTGGCTGAACCTCTGGCTATCCTGTTTAGCCGATCACTGGAAACAGGGAGGTACCCAAAGACTGGAGGACAGCAGATGTAGTCCCTTTATACAAAAGTGGGAACAAAGAGGAAGCAGAGAACTACAGACCAGTCAGCCTCACCTCGGTAGTGGGGAAGATCATGGAAGCATTACTGAAGGAGAGATTGGTGGAACATCTGGTTGTCAATGGACTACAGGACCCAAGGCAGCATGGTTTCACCAGGGGAGGTCATGTCAGACCAACCTCGTTGAATTTTTTGACTGGGTGACTAGGGAGGTGGATCAGGGAGGGCAGGTGGACATGGCCTATCTGGACTTCAGCAAGGCCTTTGACACTGTGCCACATAGAAGACTATTACACAAACTGGGGAATATGGGTGGGCAGGATAGTAGTGTGGTGGTAGGTAACTGGCTGGGTGGCAGGACACAGAGGGTGGTGGTAAATGGCTGTCACTCCACAGAGGGAGAGAGTGACCAGTGGGGTACCACAGGGATCAGTGCTGGGACGGTCCTATTCAACATTTTCATCAGTGACATTGCGCAGGATCTAGAAGGCAGAATTTCACTGTTCGCTGATGACACAAAGCTCTGTAACAGAGTAGACACACCAGAGGTGTAGACAGAATGAGAAGCGACCTGCAGAAACTTGAAGAATGGTCAAGGGTTTGGCAGTTGAAATTCAATGCAAAGAAGTGCAAGATAATGCATATGGGCACAAAACCCTGGCACAATATATCAGTTTGGGGTGAGGATATAGCATGCACCAAGCAGGAAAGGGATCTTGGGGTTGTCATCTCTGATGACCTCAAGGTAGGAAACAGTGTGACAAGGCAGCAGGTAAAGCAAATAGGATGCCGGGATGTATAGGCAGGGGCATCACCAGCAGGAAAAGGGAGGTCATAATTCCGCTATACAAGACACTAGTGAGGCCCCACCTGGAGTACAGTGTACAGTTCTGGAGACCACACCTACGTAAGGACATAGACAGGGTAGAGAAGGTTCAGAGGGGCAACAAAGATGGTGCATGGATTGCATCACAAGTCCTATGAAGACAGGTTGAAGGAACTGAACATGTACTCCCTGGAGGAGAGGAGGAGAGGAGATATGATAGAGACATACAAGTATCTTACAGGGAGGAACAGGGTGCAGGAAAACACTATTTTAAGCGAAAAAGATGTTCCAGGACTAGAGGGCATGGGATGAAGTTGGAGGGAGGACGATTCAGAGGAAACATGAAAGAATTTCTTCACAGAAAGGATGGTGGACAAGTGGAACACCCTGCCAGAGGAAGTGGTGGGGGCTGAAACAATCACGGATTTAAGAATGCATGGGATAGACATAAAGGAATTCTAGGAGGTCAGGGTAAGGGCAACAGACTTCTAGGAAAACAAACTGAACTTACAAGCTCAAATGGGCAGACTGGGTGGCCATAGGCCCATCTGCCTGACACTGTCTATGTATCTATGTATTTATGTATCTATGTATCTATGTAGGATGAAGAAAACAATGGGACTCATGTGTGACTGTGGCAACTGCAACTCCCATTCCTGAGACAGGATTTGCCAGTGACAGCCCTAGACTACAAAAATTCCTTTAATGAAATCCGAGAGCTGAGAGCCAGCTTGACTACTAGCTCCACTACAGGTAAAGATCAAGATGCTCACCAGAACCTGTCTGTTATGTGAACCCCACCAAACCTATCTGTCCTGGGCATAGGGTGCAAGCCCAGGCACCACCTGTGAATGTTGACCTCAGTCTCAGATCAATGAATTTGTAGCATAGTAAGCAACTGAAGAAATCCAGCATGCAGTCCCAGGCTGGGCAGCTGAAGAGAGGACCAGAGTGAGGGAAAGAAGTTGTCAAAGCCTTGCCAGAGCCTTTAGTGCTTATGCTGCAAAACAAAATAGCCGAGGCTGGAGACTGCCTGCTGAGGTATCGCCCAACCAAGGCAGAACCAAGAAGGTATTTTCTGTTCCAACTATGGGAAAGATGGACATATGGAGGAAGAGTGTCGGCCACTGGAAGACCTGTGGAGAGTCACTACTAAACTACTTGAAGAAAAGTTCCAGAAGCAGCAAAACTTCAACAGGGCCTGGAAAAGACACACTGGGACCCGCTAAGCCCAGCTCCACCCCATTTGTAGCAAAGTCATCAATCAAAGCACTTGAGACTACACTATTTGACCTAGACAAATTTGTTGGGCCTTCCATTGAAACTACAGTCATTTTGAAGTGCCTGCTCAAGCTGTCCTGGACAGTGGTTCCCATGTGACAATCATTTTCAAGAATTGTACAACTAGCACCTGTTCCATCACAAGCTGTTGCCTTTGGAAGATATGAATGTATGAGGACTGAGTAACAAATCCTACCCATACTTAGGATACCTTAAAGAGTGGATTGCTTTGCCCTCTAAGACCACTGGAGTGGGAGACTCCATAGAAACCTTGGCCTTGGTGTGTCCAAAGTCTGGAATGCATGATGGAGTACCCATACTTACTGGCATCAATGCTCACATGTTTGGTCACCTGGCTCTGCTTTGCCAGGAGAAGGCCAAGCAAAAAGGAAAGATGCTGTGTGTGCATGCCCTTGTGTAGAAGGCCTACCAGAAACAGAGTACAGACCACAGCTGAAGCTCAAGATGACCCTGTGGGTATAGTTTGCGTTGTGATGCTTAAGAACTTGTACTGCCGCTTAATGCTGAGTGCAGCATCGGTGGCATGGTGCACCTGAAGAAAGATGTTAAAAATCAGATATTGATGCTGGATGCTCCAGATGAACATGGCCTGCCAGAAGGCCTATTGGTAAAGCCCAGTGTGTTGCGGTGAAAGCCATGCTTATGCTAAATGAGTTACCATCCAGGTCAAAAATGTTACAGATCAAGACCATGTCATCAGGAAAGGATGCACTTTGGCTCGAGTGTACTGTGGAGTTACAGCAGTGTAACCCACTCCAACCAGAGATGGCACCCTCGCTGGTATTCACCCTGAACTTTTGATTTTGGCGCTCACTCATACCAGAGAAGTGGAAGACCAGTGTCAGCAGAAAGCTAGCTGAAAGGACAAAAGTGTTTTCACTTCATGAATGGTATGCAGGATGTGGAGCTGGAGAAGAGCACCACATCAGACTTCACGATGAACCCCTTTCCATGAGAGATCCCGCAGATTAGCACCAGCTGACACAGATGACGTGAGAGGACACCTGCAAGAACTGTTGGCTGCAGGCATTATCCAAGAATCATGAAGCCCATATGCTTCACCAATTGTGGTCGTGCACAAGAAAAATGGAGTTGTAGCGTGCATAGACTACAGGACTGTTAACAAATGGACAATACCAGACCAGTATACTATGCTCAGAATTTGAGATGCTTTGGATTGCCTTAATGGAAGCAAATTATTTTCTGTGATTGACTTAAAGAGCAGATATTATCAAATATCCATAGCTCCCCAGACACAAAGTAAAAATGCCTTTATATGCCCTCTTGGAGTCTATGAATTTCTCAGAATGCCTCAGGTATTTCTGGTACCCCAGCCACCTTCTAGCACATAATGGAAAGAGCAGTTAGAAACATGAATCTCTTAGAATGTCTGGTATACATTGATGATGTCACAGTATTCAGGAAGACCCTGGAGGAGCATGAGGCTAGATTGCTGAAAGTGCTAGATCAACTGGAGGAGTTTGGGCTCAAGCTTTCTATCTCTGGACTGCCTGAAGGTGGTCCAGTGAAGGGTGACTAAGATGGTACAGGGCATGCACCAAAATCATGTGAGGAGAGATTAAGAACCTCAATATGTATTCGCTGGGGAGAGAAGGGGAGCGGGGATATGATAGAAACATTCGAGTACCTTAAGGGTATAAACAGGGTCCCGTGTTTTCTGCGATTCTGTGGTTGCAGCAACTGCTACAGAAAGATGGTCCTGCCACAGAAACAAGCCTCTGCTGCAGAAAACAGCATTTTATGGTGCAGTAAAAATGGCTGTCACCACTGAAAACCTCTATTAAATGATTAAAATGATTGTGAGCAAGCTTAAAATGGCATTAGTGTTAGTTGCTGGCAGCTCTTATATATCCATCCCCTTGGGTTGCAGTAGTGAGTGTGGCCTCCTTTCCAATCCACTGGTACTTATCTCCTGACACGACCATTCTGGTCTTCTACAAACACTAAGGGCACTTCAGGAAGTCTATTTCATGAGAAAGAATGGTGGTTCTATTTGCCAAGTGCTGAACTGTGGACTGAAAAAGTATGAGTAATTATTGCAGACAAAATGGGAGGATTTCTGGACCTTTGTTTAATGTAAAGTGGTCCAGCTACTCTCTAGCCTCACAGTAAATCCTTACAGAGTGGCAGAAGAAAATATGGACACCAAGTGGCAATGACACAAACAACACCAACAACACCAACAACACCAACAGTGTTGAACTGCTTGAGCAGGAGGAAGCAACTAGAGCAGTGTTACAGCACATGCCAGTACCACCAGGCTTCAAGTAAGTGGGTGGGATGGAGCCATTGAAGCAGCACTGTTTGCAACCAGGCAATACTGGTCTTCAAGCAACTGGGCAGGCAGCAGAAGAAATTCTCAGGAGCGTAGCTGTGGTATACCAGCACTGGGCAGGTGGGAGGAACCATGAGACAAGAAAACAGACTGCAGTAAAAAATGAATAACTCTTCAGTTCCCCATGCCCTACATCCAATCCAAATCATGATGCTAGAATTGCTTTATGCTGTCTTGCCTGTGTATCTATCTGTCAAACTGCACCAGGCTACCTTTCCTGAGCATTGTTTCTGTGTATTTAGATTTTATTTTGGTGCTCATTTGAGTTGCCAGAGAAAGTAAATCCATCACAGGATTTCCACAAAACTGTTGCAGAATTGTTCAGTGTATGTTTATGATATTGTCATGTATTGTTTGTATATAGTATGTCCTTTTACTTGTTTTTAAGATACAAACTTGTTGCTTTGAAAATTGGCAGCTTGCTCATCTTGCTAACAAGTATAAAAATAAAAATGAAATGAAGAATTACTCATAGTCTGATCGCAGCAAGCATGAGGTCCTGCCGCGAAAGTAGGACCAGTTTGCCGCAGTAAACATGGGGCTTTGGGTATAAATACGGTGCAGGGGAGACATCTTCCAATATAGGAGGAGTGAAAATGGTATGCCCCCAAACAGTGACATTCTATGGCGACATCGTCAATATCAACAACAGCGCCATGCCGCCGTAGAAGTACCACTGGGACTGGGCAACCTTCCCTCCCCAACCTGCACCCCCTCCAAACTAACTCTGACCTGAGTTACACTCTAATAGTACGGGGTGCAGGGCAGAGCCCCCTACATCGAGGGTCTGGGGACAAAGCCTCCTGATGAAAACACACACACCATCGATGTGGTGTGGCTCCATGTCAACTGCAACTTGCAGTTGACTTGGAACCTGGCGCCTGTGATGCCAGTCAACGTGTCTCTTGTCAAACCAGCATCGTGAGAGCTGTGAAAGAACAAGGGACATCACATGAAATTGGAAGGTGACAGGTTAAGGGAAATGTGAGGAAGTATTTCTTCACAGAGAGGGTGATAGACACATGGAATAGTCTGCCACAGGACATGATGGGAGAAAGCACAGTGGAGGGATTTAAACATGCCTGGACAGGCACAAGGGAACCTTTAGAGATGGGATGGGGTAGAGGAAATCTGCTGACCAGGTAGGGTCAGAGGCCACAAACAAGTGTAGGGCTTATGGGCAGACTGGATGGGCATAGCGGTCCCTATCTGCTGACAATTTCTATGTTTCTGTTTCTATGACAAGCGTCAATTTTCAAAAGCTCAGTTAAATCGTGGGTCATATTGTATCAGCTCAAGACATCCAAACTGACCCTAGTGAAGGAAGTCAAGTGATGAGGCCAATACAGAATCTGACACAAGGCTATCCACCTACTAATAAAGGCAAAAGCAAAAAGACATCAGATGTTACTGCTGAACCCAAACAGTGTTTTAAGACATCTGAACCCTTTGACCAGAGATGAACTAATGAATGTGACAAGGCCTTTGATGAAACAATTTACCGCCTAACAAGCCCCACTCCGGTGTATGCAGACCCCCAAAAGCCTTAGGTTCTGCATACACATGCCAGCTTCTGTGGTCTTGGGACAGTTCTTTACCAAAACTATTCGGAGGAACTACACCCAGTCGCCTTTTCAAGCAGAAGTTTACACTTTACCTTTGGTAAACGTGTTATTGCATATGCCCTTCCCTCCATTTGGAACCAATTACAAACCGATTGAAACTAACTAACACAGTTTCAATAAACTTCTACAAATCGCTAAGTTCAGCCAAAATAAAAGACACCTGTAACTGTCATTAAGTCTCTACCTTCCCATGTGTGCCATATTTATCCACTGGTAAGGTATAATTGATTTGTCATATTAACTGCTTTCCCTTTCCCTTCTACTCCTGGCTTTATCTATGCTTACGCTCCACTTCTACAGTATCAAATCATTCCTCCCCATATCAGTTGTAGTCTGTTGTTTGTTCTAGCTGCCAAAATATATGTATTGCACACACCAGTCATCATGTTTCATTTATCAGTATGCAACCTGTAAGTCAGTTCCCTGTTTCATATCAATGTTTACCACCCATGGTCACCCTATGTGGTACCCTTGTATGTATATCCAGCCTGTATCATGTAACGTGCATTTCATGTATATACTGTTATTACCTATCTGTGTTTGTACTTTAAGTGTTTATGTCACAGGACCTCCTTGTGAATGAGCTTGCTCAATGGAGTTTTCCTGCAATAAACTTGAACTTGAACTTGAACAATGCTGAAAGAGAGTATTCTGTACACAAGTTAGAATTCCTATCTCTAAAGTGGGCTATTGTGGACCAATTCCATGAATATCTTTAAAGGGCACAAATCACAGTGAAAACTGACAACAATCCATCGATGTATGTGCAAACTACTGACAGCCAGCCATAGGTGATTGTCAGCGTTTGTCTACCTATGACTATTGTGTTGAATACAGGCCTGGACTAAATCACATAGATGCAGATGCGCTGTCCCGATGTCCAGTGGCATCCTCTACAGACAAACAAGCCTGGGTGTGCAACCCTGAACAGACTGTGAAAGCCTTATGTAAAAGTTTGACACAGACGATCAGCCTGCTACAGAACACACCATTAATCTTGTGGACAGCCTTGGCACCCTGGTGATTGTCTCCCAACTACTTAACTGCTTTGGACTTAAACACCATGCCACAACTGACTCCCCAAGATTTGCAAAAAGAGCAAAGACTATTCCCAAGTATAAAAGACAATGTCGGCACCCTACAGAAAGGGGACGATGCTGCTCAAGTGGTCACAAATGATCCCAATGTGAAATTATTGCTGTGAGAGTGGCCCAAACATAAGCGTATGGACAATTTGTTGTACCGAGAAATCCAAAGACTGACAAGGTTTCCATGGCCTACAATTGGTCCTGCCAACAAAATTCAAAAAGGTGGCACTTCATGCATTGCACGATTACATGGACATTTGGGGAGCAAGCACACATTGGATTGGCTCACTCTCATTTCTATTGGCCATGTATGGGGACTGATGTGGAGCAGTACTGCAAAACCTGCAGCAGATGTGTCCAAAGAAAAGCTTTATTTCACAGGGCTGCCCATCTGGTTAACACTGTGATAAGTGCACCTATGGAATTAGTGTACATAGACTTTCTGAGTTTGGAACATGACTTCAAGAACACTGCATATATCCTGGTAGTCACTGACTACTTTTATAGATATGCCTAAGCGCACCTAACTAAGGTTCAGAAAGCCTCCATGTTTGCCAAAGTCCTGTTGAGAAATTTTTGTGCATTACAGAGCCCTCCACAGAATGCACTCAGATCAAGGCGGGACTTCAAAAGCTGTTTGGTAAAAGAACTGTTGTCCTTATGGAGTATCAGTAAGTCCCATACCATCCCTATCACCTGCAAGGTGATCCAGAGCCTGAGAGGGTTCAACAGGACACTTTTAGATATGTTGGGCACCTTGAACTCAAAAGACAAAACTAAATGGAGACAGCAAGTAAGTGCCTTGGTCCATGCGTATATCTGCACAAAGGCGCTGCAACAGGATTCTCTCCTACAGCCTAATGTTTGGCTGGAAGCCAGACTCCTGTAGATCTGTGTTTTGGTGTCTCTACTGATGGAGCTAGGCCAGAGGCCTACCTACAATATGTACAAAAGTTAAAGTAACAGTTAAATTCTCATACAAGTTGGCACAGATGCTGCAGCCAAAAGGAACAGAGCAACCAAAGAAAGATATGACAAAAGAGTGAAAGCCTATGAATTGCTGCCAGGAGACCGTGGTGTTATTGAGAAATTTAGGAATACCTGAAAAGCACAAAACTGCTGACAGACAGTGCAGCACCTTATGTTGTTATTGAGAAAGTACAAAACATGCCTGTTTACAAAATTTGCCCAGAAGGGCATACACGCAGTAACTGCACCATACATCACAACCACCTGTTGCTAATTGGACAAATGATCACTAGTAATGGACAAGTAATGTTAGAACCTCTTAAACCTCCTGTAACAAGATCTGCTACATGGAGTCACCAAGTTAAACAAAGGGCAAAGGAATCTGAAAACATTCCGCAGACCTTGAGGATCAAGCAGTTCAAGAGAGTTCAGATTCTGAATCAGAGGGAGAAGTAGTTCATCCCACAGCCTATTATCTTATACCAGAACTTCCCCGACTGTTTCAAGGCACAAATGAAACAAGTAATGTTACAGATGTGCCTGCTGCAGAGCTTCCTACACCAACTCAAAGCTCAATTCAAACTGCAGAGTCTGCCAACTATTGATGTGCCCTTGGATGATGGGCCTGAATCCGAGGAAGTTCCAGTGGAAGACAGTGGAGAACCTGTAGAATCCGATGAAGTAGCTGAACTGCCAGAAGAAGTTGTGGTGCCCACTTTGCCTGAAGATGCTTCATTGCTGGTCAATGAAATGGTTAAGTGCATGCCCTGATGCTGAGGAAGGGTCAGTCTTCGACTGGCTACTCTGAAAGAGCTATCAAGCCATTGTTAAAGCTCTACCTATGACTTTCTAGGAGCTCCCACTGAATTACAAATGCACATGGTAAGCAAAAGCATATACATCACCCTCAGATCTCTACTCAGAATTGTTTCTTGCCCACCCAAGCCAAATCAGCCAGATGGGTAAAGCCATGAAAAGTAAAAGGAGGTTGAACATTTTTTAAATGTATGGTCTATAACTGCTGCTTAAAGAGTTATAATTGACAGCTGTCTATAAATCTAACAGACTTTTAGAAAACGTTCCTGATACTTTTCCAGATAGTTGCATTTGTCTAGACTAGGATGTATTGATTGCCTATACTAGTTAGGAATCAATTGTCTAGTTAGACTGTGCATGTTAACAGTTGAAAATGTTAAGTACAGTTATTGGTGCCAGGTGGTGGTATGGACTTGACACAGACACAAGTGTTTAGCTAGAGGAGATGGTAACAACCCCCCACAGCTGAGGCTTACCTTTCTGCCTCTAGACCACTGGCTCCACCAATCTCAGTCCATTCTGGGGCTCCTTCATGCTTCTACCAGTCCCATTATGCTAGTGAAGCCTTTGGAGACTGGAGGAGCTAAGTGAAATTTAAACAACCCATTTAGCAGTTTGCTGATGGCCGTGCAACTTGAGGTGTGAGCTGGTGGCTTCTGAAGACTCAAGCTCTTAATTTTTTATCATGCGTTATCTGTGCCACTTCTGCAGACCTAGCAGGGGCTACGACCCCCCAGAGGGGTGCGTCCCTCAGTCAATTGGGACCATCATGGGTCCTGCTGGGTCCCGGTATTTTTCCTTCATTTTCTCACCGCACCCTCACCTGTGCAATGGGCACAGCAACTGTCTCCACCTCGGCAGAGGCAGCCAACACCCTGGGCATGGGCCAAACCCTCTTGACGCTCAGTCCTTACCTCCATTGCTGACCCTAAAATGACCCAAGTATGTTCCCAAACCGGGTCACTGGCATGGCGCAAGGTGTGGCCCAGCGCCTCAACCCTCAGTGCCACCGGTGGGCTTGAAGACTTTTGTGTGAGCGCTGCAGTGCTCAGTGTGAAAGTCGCCTGGCAGCTCCTGTCTCTCTGCCCTGGCCCCCGTGGGTGTAAAAAAAGAGTAAAGTGGATCCAGAGGCATTTGAGGGGAAAACAAAATTTAATGTTAGCTAAGAGTACTTGTAAGCACTATATGTATTTAAAGGGTGCCAGTACCCCAATTTTGCACCAGCAAAACTAGATAACTGGTTCCTAAGACAGGCAAGAAAAGATTTCAGGCACCATATCAACTTTTCATGGATCTTCCCTGATGTCCTTCGAGATGATACAGTTAAAATTTGGTATTGCCCACAAGATAGATTAAGATATTACCAGTTAAGGGACTATATAAATGATCAGCTGGGTAAAGGAAATAGGGTGAGGGATCAGGAGGGTGGGGATCTACAGATTTGGATTGCAACCAAGTGCTAAACACATGATCACTACATTATATAGGAATTTTTGAATGACCTTAGTACCTCCTCACAGTATATCAAGGAAAATGGAGAGGGACATGAATATCTCTATTACAGACCAACAATGGTCCTTGGTGTGGAGGAGCACTTGGGGTACCACGTCCTCCCATTGTGGAAGGAATTCGGTTGGAAGGTGAGGACCCAGTTCTTCCTGGTTCCTGTACAGCTGGGTCACTCTATCCCAGGGATAGGCTCAGAGTGTTGGAAGCAATGTGGAGATGGTATGCGTCCCAGGCACATATCTTCTGGGCTTGCCCGGAGATTGTTTCATTCTGGGAGGGTGTCAGGCACACATTTGCAGAATCATTGAGGTCCAGACACCTTTGAGACCTGAACATATGGTTCTTGGTATTGTCTCACAAGAAATAAAGGGAGAGAGACAAGGTATTTGTGGTCAATACTTGTAATTGCAGCTTTGAAATCTATTACCAAGAGGTGGCTAGAGAGAGGCAGTCCAGATCTGAGGGAACGGGCCAAATTAATAGAAAATATAATGGATATGGAGAAAATCACCTTTTCTGTCAGGCAACTAAACCAGGAATACCAGACTAGATGGACAAGATGGCTTCTATATGAGGGAAAGGAAGAATGGCAGTCCCAATAGAGAGATGAGACTGGAAATCATGGCCCTAAAAGAATGAACAGAAGTAATGAAACAAGCCTGGAGGGAGCAAGAGAGGAGCAGTGGTTAGGGGCAGAGGGAAAACTTGACCATATTGGGAGGGGTTCCCTTAAAATCTGACGCTTCTGTGAGACTGTGAGGATGATAGAGAGTTATGTTAAGTTATAACCTGGTAATTAGTTACTGTTAATGGTTACTAGTGAAAAGAAAGATGTACCCAGATCTTTTAATATTTATAATACTGAGAGAGGAATGATAAGACATAATTTGTTAATGGATTTCTAGCTTGTCATCCTACCTAAAGATGTATTAACTATGTAAAACGATATACAGTGGGGTGCTTGGGAACTGTGAACTATAATAAAGCAAGTATTAAAAAAAAAAAAATGGCAGTCACCTTAAGAGCAGTTGTGGCTGCTAAATGTAAGGTAGTTCTGTTGGTTGCCTGGGGATAGCATTTGCACAGCCAGGAGAATCCCCTTTCAGAGCCTACTTGGCCCCAGGACTTCAGGGCAGAAGGGCACTAACCAAATGCTGAGGCATTTATTTATTAAAACAATATTGTTTGCCTGCAGTATGAATTAAAAGTTGGGACTTTAAATAAACTGTTTGCCAGCAGCCATCTTTGTCACCCCTGACCCCTGTTTTAGCCAACAGGAGTTCAAGGACCCCTAAAGGACTGAGTATGGGGGCTCCTGAGAAAGGAGAAGCTGTCTCTTAGTGCCCTTCCATCTAGCCAATCAGGTATCAAGTGACCATTCTACATACTAATTTAATAAATTGACAGCCTGATGAACTAATGGGACACTGCAACTGATCTTCTCAAATCCAGGGGCAGATCGATCTGGGTACAGTTGTCTGGGAACCTCAAGAATGAAAGAAGACTTTGCTGTGAGTCCGTAGAGAGTTTGGTGGCTACCTGGGGCTTCCACAGACAAATGCCCAGGGAAAGCCTGATCAGTTTTCTGATATCTTGAAAGCCAGTTCTGAAGTGAGAAAGCTGCTTGGGTTGGAACCTGCAGTTTAAAAATACATGAGAGACTGATTTGCCACCCCAGCCCTAGGAGGTGATCCAGACCTGCTCCAGAAGGCATCCACGTTTGCTAACCTACAAAAGAGAAAAGTATTTTTCCATCTCTAGAAAAAACTTACAGCCATCAGAGGACAGTCTGGGAATTGGACAGGTAGTGTCACAGCTAGCATTACCTCTAGTCTCCCTGAGGGTTGGGTGCTTGATGTATGGGGTTCTGGTCTCCATTAATGGACTTTCCAGTGTGCTGCCACAGCTGAGAAAGAAAGTGACAAGCTGCCAGAACCTACAATGTCTCAGAAGGTGACAAGCTGCCATATCCTGCCACAGCCAAGCAAGTCACCACCCTGTTCACACAGTTAGAAGCCCCCATTACTTTTTTTTTTTTGCTCCTCTCCAGGAACCAGAGGATCCGGGTCCCGCGCCGCTCGCCCACCCCTAACTGAGCCTGGTGGCCACCAGGTGGTGCCCCCACCAAGGAACATGGTTGCAGTTCCTGACTTGCCCCCAGGGTGGGGCCATGGAGCTGGACCCCTGGTGGACCTTGGTCTGCAGCTGGAGTGGAGACAGGGAACCATCATTAGCAGGCCAGCATTTGTGTAAGCTTTTTCCCTTGGGCAGGGGCATGCAATGAGACCAGCGTCCACCCCGCTCCCTAATGTGTGGTGCAGGCCACGGCAGTAGGCCACAGCCTCCACCAGAGGTCCGCATTGTACCAGACACTCTTCCCCTTCCCCGGAGAAGGAGAGCAGTCCCTGATGCTCAGTTCTTCTCTCCCTGGATAGCCCTCCAACTCCTGGAGTCTGTCACCAAAACCCACGGAGTCCAATGGCCAGTCCTTGCTGCTGCACCGGTGGGCCTCAAAGACCCCATTTTGACTAACTGTACCTGCCTGTTGCTCAGGACCCTGTAGAAACTGTGTCTACAGAACCATGGATAACCTCAGGGTTTGCCCTGCAACTGGGGAACTGTAAATGTTGTTTCACCAAAGCTACTGTTTGGCCATCAGGCCAGAATTTACAGTTGTTCCACTTAAAAGACATTCTTGCAACTGCATGGCCTGTGGGGTTGTGGGTTTAAAATATTGGTTAAAGTGCACCACGCTGGCCAACCAGCTGCAACATCATCGGGCTTGCACTGTTCTAACAGCTGGGTACCCAGTGAAGATAGTGGGGAGTTCCCATTTAATTAATTGAGATAAACTGGAATCAGTCAGGGAGGCTAGTATATGCTGGTTTGGGGTGTTGGCAACAGAATTGGTTTGATATTTCAAACCGTTTAAATCTGTTACTGACCTCTGCATCCCTTGTCCCTTCCCTATACCTTCTCCTAGCAAATACATTGGTGGTTAACCTTTTTACAACTATAATAATAAATAATAAACTTTATTTTTTAGCCTTTCAAATATCAAGGCACCTTACAACTTAAAATCACAAATCAGACATCAACAACACCTCATATAATATCAGTAGTGTCAACATTTTCATCAATCACCAAATCCCTGTCACCATAAGAAGGTTTTTAAAGCCTGCTTAAATCCTTTCATGGTTGTACACTCCCGTATCCGATGGGGTAGAGAACTCCAAAGGGTAGGAGCTGCATACATAAATGCCCGTGCCCAAGATGACTTCAAACATACCCTGGAATTTCTAGCAACCCCTGTCGGGCTGAGTGGAGCAATCGCCCAGGGCAGTAAGGGACCAGAAGCTCTTTCAGGTGTAGGCCCAGTCCGTGGGCTTTTAAAGTCAGAAGACTGACTTTGAAGGTGAACCGCCACTGTATAGGCAGCTAGTGCAGTCCGCGCAGCACCAGCGAATACGACAGGTCCGAGATGATTCTGTCAAAGCGGGCTGCCACATTCTTCACCAACTGGAAGTGGTGGATTTCACCTCTGGAAGCCCTAGGTAAAGGAGTTGCAGCAGTCTAGCCAAGGACACAAAGGCATGAACCAGAGTGGGAAGGTTGTGGACAGAACCAGGTGCCTAATCCGGGAGATATTCCTCAGATGGTAAAAGGAAGATTTGACAACAGCCAACACCTGTGAGTGCAGAGTCAGCCCTTCATCAAAAATTACCCCAGGCTCGCACCCATTCAGAGGTCGGGAGTGATTAGCCCCTGAGAACTAGGCCAGAGGGCGAATCAACTCCCAACCTCCCTATCTGACAACCTGGGTCCACAAGCAGCACCTCAGTTTTTCCGAGTTCAACTTCAACTAACTGGAATCCATCCATGCCTGGATTTCTAGACAGTTATTAAAGACAGAGAGAGCTGGCCCAGTGGCGTAGAGGGTTGGCGCTGGCACCTTACCTCGAACCACACTGGCGACCTGGGTTTGGGAACGGACTCGGAGCGCAGGGGTCGGCAGGGGGTGGAGAGGATTGAGCATCCGGAGGACTGCTTTCCTCTCCATGGGTGGGATCTGAACGATCGCTCAGCAGAAGCCCCAGTGGAGACTGGGGCACTGTCTGAGCATGCACTGATGAGACAGAGGGAGAAAACCAGGAAAAATGGCACCTGAAGCGAGCGTCTTGATGGCGTCTGCAGTTTCGCTTGAGGCACCCCCTTGATCCGTGCTCCATGGGGAGTTATGAGCAGGGCTCCCTGCGGCCCTGTTGCAGGGGAAGCTCAGAGTTTGGGTGTCTGCGGCAGAGGCGGCAGCGGTTGGATGTCCCTGAAGGGGAGCAGCTCAGGAGCCAAGGAGGGATAAACAAATACTAAAATAAAAAGACAGAGAGAGCTCCATCCGGGTCAGGTGTGAAAGAAAGGTAGAGCTGGGTATCATCAGCATAGTAATGAAACCTCAGCCCATACCATCTTACAGTGTCTCAAGGGCATATACACTGCAGAACAACAAGGGGGACAATATTGAGCCCTGAGGAACCCCACATAACAGAAACTGGATCCAAGGAATAAACCCCAGAAACCACTCTCTGAGTTCTTCCCATGAGGAATGATGTAAACATGTGAGGACTGTTCCCGACAGTCCACAGATAAATCCTAGATGCTTCAGCAGTACCCCATGGTCCAAAGTGTCAAAAGCTGATGAGAGATCCAGAAGGACCAAGATGGAATGGCTTTTCCGGTCTCTAGCTATCAGAAGATCATTGAGCACCTGAACCAGCGCTGTCTCTGTACTATGTCTCTTTCAAAATCTGGACTGGTGGGGCTCATAGATGTCATGGATGGTCAAATGGTCCTCCAGCTGTGCAGCCACTACTTTCTCAATCACCTTCCTAAAAGGGGTAGGTTAGAGATTGTTCTGTAGTTTGTATGGCAGTCTGGGACCAAGGTAGCTTTTCAAGAGTGGAGTCACCACCGTCTCTCAGGGAGCTAGAAACCTCACCTGTTTCAAGGAGCACCAGACTATCCGTATATGGACAGGACTGATAGAATCCATACAACCCAAAATCAGGAAGTTGGTCCTGGATCCAAACTACAGCATGTAGGGCACATGCTCTGGACAATCCGCATGACATCCATGAACTCCGGATGTTGAAGGTACTCCAGAAAAACCGAGGAGTAGTGGCCTCCGCTGATCCACAGCTACACCCAAAGAGTGTGCTGGTTGAAATACTGCCCTGATGTCAGCCACCTTAGATGCAAAGAATCGAACAAGTTCATCGCACTCCACTTGCAAAATTGAAGACAGGCTGGGTTGCACAGTTTGTCCACAGTTCAAAACAGCTGAGCTGGTCGATTCTGAGTGGCTACAATCTCCCGGACAGGAATTCTGCCTTCTTATGGGAGATAGCAGATAGATAGACTTGGTAACGGTCCATCAATCTAAGGTGGTCGGCATCAAGGAGGACTTCTGCCAGCAATGCTCTAACCTTCGTCCTGTCTCCACATCTCCTCAAAGTCCCATCAAACCATGGGAATTGGGGCAAAGGGAGAGAGGACAACACGGACTGGAGCAATGACATCCAGGGCCAATGAAATGGCCAAGTTATAGGCCATCATGAGGGCCTCTGGGTCATTGTTTGCCACTGGGAGGGATGATAGGTCAAGCACCACTGCTAGGCTTTGAGGACTTACATCCCATAAAGTGCAGTACCTGACCATCTCCACAGGGCTAGGCCTACGAAGGGGACGCTAAACTAAACCTCATGGTGTAGTGATCAAACCACCCAGCTGGTTCCATCCCCAAGTCGGAGGCTTTGATCCCCAGGAGGAAGACCAAGTCAAGAGAATGATCGTGTTTATGAGCAGCAGTGGTAACAATCTGTGTTAGGCCCAGAGATGTCATTAACTGGAGGAAGTGCTGTCCAAATTGCGAGAGTTCATCGTTTATCCATGCATTGAAGTCACCCAGGTCCATCAGCCTGGGCGATTCGAATGCCATGTCAATGACGAAGTCTGCAACTTCCTGAAGGAATCACTTCTCATCTCCAGATGGATGATAGATGAGAGCAATCCGACAACCTACACCTACTACTACAGTACACTTGACCCGTGAGCATGTTATTAGTGAGCATATTATTAGCTATAGTCTTTAATTATATATGTATTGAAATTCTGCAACAAAGGTTCATTTTCCATGAGGGGAGTGACTGTGAGGGGAGGTGGTAGGTATGATATCCCAGGGGTTGTATCACACAAACATGTGGGCCACTATAATTTACTCTGGCTGGAGGCACTGCACTATTTATTTTACTGTTTGGAAAGAATCCCCTTTCCATGGAACCCAGGCCCCTCAACCTTGTGTGAGCCCAAGGCACAGGTAGTAACTGTTGTATACATGGTGACTCGGTCACATAGGGTGTGCAGTAGTGGCTCTATAGTTAGGGATGAGTGAGTTATTTAATGTTAAACCCCAACTGTTGCACCTTTTTCTTATTGCCTCCATTGCCACCTCACATTACTTGGCAATGGGGAGACACTGGTTTAGTATTTTCACCTCCCCCACCCCAGGACCCCAGATCGCGGTTGGAGGTGCACATGCGCACTATGGGCTTCAGTGACAGCTCCTTCCACCCTCCTGCCTCATGCCAGGTTCCCCCCATGGCTTGGTGCTGCCACCTGGCCTCTATCGGGGCAGCCAAGAGCTGGAGAAACTTCACACCCTCCCCAGGGAGAAGAGCTGCCTTCAGCTGCTCAATCCAACCAAAGTAGTAGACGAGGGAGGGGCTTTGGACATGGCCTACCTAGACTTTAGCAAGGCATTTGACACAGTCCCACACAAAAGATTAATAATCAAATTAACCAGCCTGGGAGTGGGTCCCAGGGTGGTAGCCTAGGTAAAACATTGGCTGGACAACAGGACACAGAAGGTAATTGTAAAAGGAGTCCACTCTGAAGAAAGAGGCTTTACTAGTAGGGACATGAGGGTTCAGTACTTGGTCCAGTCCTTTTTAATGTCTTTATAAGTGACATTGCAGAGGGACTGAAGGAAAAGTATGCCCCTTGCAGATGACACAAAGATCTGCAACATGGTTGATACACAAAGAGGCATGGAAAGGATGAGAAGGGATTTGTAAAGTTGGAGGAATGGTCAGAAGTCTGGCAGCTTGGATTCAGTGCAAAGAAGTGAAATAATGCACCTGGGAAACAAAACCCAGGGAAAATTACACAATGGGGGGTAGTATCAACAACAAAAATGGAAAGGGGCCTGGGGTAATCATATCAGATGACCTTAAGGTTAGCAAGCAATGTGAGAAGGCAGTAGGGAGGGCTGGGGGATACTGAGATGTATAAGGAGAGGCATCACCAGTAGAAAACAAGAAATTGTTATCCCTCTGTACAGACAGTTGGACCCCATCTGGAGTACTGCATCCAGTTCTGGAGACTCCATCTCTACAAGGACATAGACAGGATGGAGGCAGTCCAGAGGAGGGCAACTAAATGGTGCAGGGTCTGCAAGGGAAGCCATACAAGGAGAGACTAAAGCAGCTTAATATGTATACCCTTGAGGAAAGGAGGGGGACATGATAGAAACTTTAAGTACCTCAGTGGAATCAACAATGTCCAAGAGAGTAGCATCTTTCAGAAAAAGAGATGTATAAGAACAAGGGACACAATTTGAAGATAGAGGGAGACGGCTCAGGGGCAATGTGAGGAAGTATTTTTTCATAGAGAGGGTGGTGGACGACGGAATAGCCTTCCTGAGGAGGTTGTGGGGTCTAAAACTGTGGAAGAATGCAAGAGTGCATGGGACAGACATAAGGCAATTCTTGCAGGGGGTAGGAAGAAATATGCTGTTGGTTAACTATAATCTGCAGCTTATCCTGTAGGTAGGGAAATGAGCAGACTAGATGGGCCAAGTGGTCCTTATCTGCCGCAAAGTCTATGTTTCTATGTTTCTTCCTCCCCAACTGACCCCTGGTGGCCCGAGCTCACTCTCAAACTCAGGTTGCCGGTGTGGTGTGAGATGTGGATTTTAATGCCTCGACCCTCAGCGCCACCAGGCCAGCCGACAAAGTTTGCACCTCATTAACTTTGGCAGCATTTGACAAGATAATCAAAATTTAGCAGCCGCAGTCAGGCTGCCAAAGTCTCAAGATGCGAAAAGTTTTGTGACAGCATCTTGTTCAGTTTTCAAGATATACAATGGCAAAACAAGAAAAAAGGTGAGGTTTTCCTATGCTTAACATGAGTTTTTGTTGTTTTTCTGTCACGCACAGCCTAGATGGTGCAGAAAGTTTTTTCATGAAACTTTTAGGGCTGAAGCAGCTTGTACTGAGGCAGCTCCTTTTGAAGGTTTTGTGAAAATATACAGTTCTAGAGTTATAAGGATTTTTTGAATAAATGTCAAGCTTGACCAGTAAAAATCACCAGTTGTGAGTCCTTGTTTTTATGATTTACTTGTCATGAGAAAAAAAGATTTTTTTAAACATTTAAAATACATAAAGGATGTATTTTCAAAAAGAAACACCAAGCTGAACTGGGCCTGTTTATAAAATCAGAATCTAGATAAACAGGACCTGTTTAACTAGATTCTAGTGTTAGTTTTTGAAAATGTGCCTGAAATATTGTTTCTGGGCACTCAGAAATCCTAGGTGCCCAGCTTAGTGAGAAGAACTATTCACTCATATTCTCTGTATAAGAACAGCAGCTGTGCAGTGGCAGCTGGAGTCATACTGCAAGCTTGAGTGGAGCAGCGAGCGGCAGCCTAGTAAGCTGGCAGCCTCTTCTCTCCTCACTCTATCTACCCATCTGTCTAGCTAATTTCTCTAACTGCCTGCCTCCTACAAGCTCTTCTATGATAGTACATCCCGGAGTGTGCCAGCCCCCAGCTTGAAGGCTACCCCGAGCCCCGAATGAACTATAATGGTATATTTTCAGAAGAAGCACAAGACTATGGCAAGAACTACCAGTGCAGTATGCATTATTGCACAATGCCAGACAGGGCCCCCTCAGGCAGAGGTCAGTGCAACTGACAACCCCTTCCTTATGACTCCCATCTGCGTAGCCAGCCCTTCTCCATGCAAGATGAATTAAACGCAGTCTTCCATAAAGGGTCGATAAAGAAGCCCCCAGCAGCACTTGCAGGACAATTATTATTTGGTTTGAGTACTATTTAATGTAGCCATTTCTCCTAGATTGGCATTACTGAAGTGTGGGGACACCACAAGGCAGTAGTTTAATAGGGACAGAGCCACCCAACTTTGTTTTGGTTTCAGTGTCACTAAAAATACCTCCGCACCAACTGCACGTTTTTTGGAAAACTCAGTAAGTACTGCCAAGGAATGATTGCAACAACAGCACTGGCAGCAAGCCGGGCGAACGACAGGCATAGAGCTTGGAGGTGTTCTTGATGCAAGGTGTCTTTTAAGGTCACCAACCACAGCTGCAGTCTCACTGGACTTCATGCTTGAGGCAAGTTATGGTAACCGGAGTGACAGCTGGAGACATGAGGAAGGCACCATAGAAGTTAGCTTTTGGCTTTACTCTGTAATAGAAGAAATGCCTGCTTTCATCTAACGATTAACCAATTTATTTTTAAATCCTAAATTAAGTTACGAGGTGTTGCATATCATTACCATGGATAATAACAATAGCATGGATCTGCAGGAGTTCCCCATAGAAGCCTGGACATCACGTAACGTTCACCGTGGATATAATTTTTGTATTCACGGAAATGGAAACGCTTCATATTTCTCCTGCTTGACTTTACAAAGCAAGCAAGTCTTGGCTGTCTCAACCCACCAAAATCTTGATATTTTTCTTTGTTTAAAGGCCTAAAATACAAAGTGAGTAGGAACATATGTAAATCTATCTTTTTTAATTTGTAAAACAAGTGCAGGCAAAGAGCAAATCTTTTTTTCCCATCAATATGAATATTTATTACATGTAACTCTAAGTATGAGGTACAATATATCTAGCAAAGTTGGTCTCTACCTTTTCTTAGTTTCTCCAGGACAATCCAGAGTAGTTTGCATCCTCAACATGGCAATGCATTTTGCAACCTTGTTCTCCATATGGCTGTTTTGTGAACCACAAATACAGTAAATAAATGGATCTAATTAGGCTGATAAAAATAGGCATTATGGCCATATAAACCTACAAAGTAGTTGGCTCTGTGGTGCCAAGCGAAGGAGTTTGCTTGACACACTGGTAACCTGGGTTCACACCTGATCCCAGGTGTCAGGAGCGGAGTATGGCAGGGAGGAGTTTAGCATGTCCTCCAGATGCTTCCCTCCCAGAGTTGGCCTTTGTTCTGCTGATTGTTGGCCCCTGGGGGTGACTTATGGTGAAATATGTGGTGGCGTGTGGCCTTGACACACTGCAAACACCTAACCCCAGGACATCACCACAGCCAGTCTGTTGAAGGTAGGGGTGGGTGGGAAGGGAGAAAATGGAAAATTCACCCTCGGCTGGCCTGGATGATGGCCACTGGTCCCTTTCAGCACGGTAGCCCAGAGGTGTCCATGCCGACCCGCCATGCCTAGGATGCGTATATAGATATCTTTGGGTGTTTCTCTTCCCCATGAGCCCTATGGAGGGAGGGGCCCACCTGACAACAAGTTACATTGGGCTACCTGGTGTCATGGAATCGCTAGCAGCGTGGATGGTGATGGGGCACATGTGACGGTGGTGGGCCTCAAGGGCTCAAGGAGTGGCCAGCCACGGGAAGGGAGGAGGAGGAAACAAAACCTACAAAGCAGAATGTGCACTACTTGTTGATAGGAAATGAGCAACTATATAGTACTGTATAAATAAGCCATTGTTTCACATTTTGCTTAAATGTGTACACAGCATTTTAGGTATTGTAAAACCAGTGCGGGGCAGATCAATCTTTTTGAAAAGAACTGTGTTGGAGTTATAGCGCACATTCCAGCCATGGTGGATAATATAAGCAGCAGTACAGGGAGCAAATAAAATAGACTGTAGTCACGCCAGATCTCCTAAGAATAGACAGAAAGCTCCCTCTATACAATGAGCATGTTGCCAAAACAACCAAGAATGAAACAGTATCTCAGCTGATGATGAACCTGACTCATAAGATAGCAATTATATCTTATAAATCAGGTTCATCACACCTGCTATCTCCACACTCCGTTCGTCATAATCATGGATCAACTTCACTCACTCGTGACATACCGTTTTATCTCGGTCTTTTGATTTCCATTCCACTACTTAATTGGCCATTTGGCAACAAGCTCCTTGTATAAACTGGATGTGGTATGGGTGACAGAGTCATACAGTTTTATCTTCATTCAAGATCTGCAACCTCTTGATCCTCACAAGTGGCTACGCCACTCTTGAGGAGTCAAGAGATCACAGACCTCTCACAAAGATAAAAAATATATGACATGCTCACCCATACCATATCCCGTATTTCAGACCCCTTCCATCTTTTTTTATTCCCATTGAGGCTGTTCCCCACCCCATAAAGCTTTTTCTTCAGTTTTGTTTGTCCATGAAATGAACTTTTCAGCTCTGTCCCTGCCTCCTCCAATCCTGCACCAACCTCTCCTAGATCATGGAACCTGAGACCCCCATGGATCACTCCCCTCCTCCTGGCAGGGCTCAGAAGGGGAAGGCTGTCCTCCTCCACCCGGTGACTCTCATCCAGATTGAGCCTAGTGGTAAGGTGGCAGTGTGGGATGGAGGGAGGCAGGCAGGGCCTCAAATATCCCATGCCAGCCAATTTTCTGTTTCCTCCCATGTCCTGGGGCTACGGCAAACAAGATTTACGATGCACATGGAGGTGTACATGCATACCAGAACCACAAGCCCGCCTCACCCCACTCGCATATCGCCAGCCCCATGAGCATCAGCCCTGGCAGCCAAGAGCGAAGAAGGCTTACCTCCCAATCTAGGAGAAAAGAGCTGCTTAACAGACACTTGCTCTCTCCCACCCCACCCCTGGCTGACCCCGATGACCCAAACTTGTTTCCAAACATGGTCACTGGTGTGGGAGAGATAAGGTTCATTACAGCACCTCAACCTCTATGCTACAGGCCCAGCCTCCACAGAGACAGTTATTTTGTTGACTCCTTATTTCAACTGCTATATAGGAGTGCAGCCTGTTTCTCAAAAGTGGCACAGTATTTAGAGCCAAGTACTTACACACACCAAAAATAACCCCAGTAATTTGACTAGAGAGCGGAGCACCAAACATGGTGCTTGGAGAGGAAGATCAAATTCAGTTTCATATATTTTATTTGTTTATTTATTTAAAATTGGTGACGGGAAAGGCACACTGAGCCGAGGCTCGTTTCAGGTATGACCCAGGTACAAGATGTACACAGAAAACTAAACAGAGAAAATACAACAAGTTCTTGTTACAGACGCATAGTACAACAGCAGTATGCAGGATAGTGCAGCTAATTTTCTGTTTAGATGTGGGATTCAGCATCCAGGACTTTCATGTCTAGTGATTGCATAATCACCATAAGTCAGAAGTTAGTGTATACAGCTAACACAACTGGTATCATGGTAGAGTGGACTACCACGGGATTGGACAGTAAGAATTATTGAAGAACGAAAGGTGGGGCTGTCTGCAGCAGAAAATTACCATTTGGGGCCAGCCATAGAAGGCTAGGTATGATGCATGATCAAATGGTTCCCATGTAGAACTATGCAGAATGAGAAAATTATGAATTTGTGGAATTTCAATGAAATTTCATGAAATTCTGTGCAATTTCATGGAATTTCATTGAATTTCACTGAATTTTTACAAATTCATTACTGTAGTCATAACCTGGCCATCTGTTTAGCTGCAACTTTGACATTTGGCATGTTTACTGTCTGGAAGGAGTTCTAATGATGTAGTGAATATCATGAGTTTAGGATGGCTTGTCTCAAAATTATAGGTGCTCAAAGTCTGTAATTTTATTTTTGTGGGAAATTTCCTGAACATTGTTATCTGTGCAATACATCTTGCCATAAGACTGCTGTCTATCTGTGCATCTTAAGTCCTGCAGTTAATGCTGCTTTACTGACTCCTCCATAGCTTGTCTATTTTTAATCTGCATATCCTGAACCTTGCAGTTAACTCTTGTCTGCTTCAACTGGGGTTTTGAATTGTGTTGCACTCAGAACCTTTACCCAATCAGCTGTGGTGACAGGGCAGCTGAAGGAGGGCTCTGTGTGGTATTTAAACACCAGCTCTTAAGATGTGGCAGTGTCTGACAAGTGGCGGCTTCTCTGGCAGTGTCCTCCAGCTGAGTACTCCAGCGGATGGTGGCAGACCCTGCAGAGTGTCCATACCAGTTTTAAACTTATAGAGGGTGAACACAAAGAGAATGAATGGGAGCTGAAACTCTAATGCAACCCACTGACTGTGTGTTGATTGCTCCCTCCTCATTTTTTCAGCATGCTGACTGAGAGTGCAGTGTATAGTAGCATTTGCTCCATGCTTGACTCCTGAAGGTATTGGGGGCTGTATAAATGAAGGGGTCCCAGTGGCTATAAAGTGCATAAGCTGTGTCCATCATTACTACAGAGCTGCTGAGTGTCTGTCTGAACAGAAATCTGCTGAGTGACTGTGATTCCTTTTTTAAAGTACCATGTGCAATACATCCTGCCATAAGACTGCGCCTATCTGTGCATCTTGAACCCTGAAGTTAATGCTGCTTTACTGACTACTCCATAGCTTGTCTATTTTGATCTGCACATTCTGAACCTTGCAGGAGGGCCTGTGTGGTATTTAAACACCAGCCTCTAACCTGTGTGGCATCTGACAAGCAGTGGCTCCTCGGGTTGTGTCCTTTGGCTGAGTCAGCATGGAGAAACAGGGAAACAGGAGAGGATATTATTTTAATTTTAATGAGAGGAAGTGTTGCGTTTATATCTGCTCATTCATGTGTATGGTTTGTTTTGTTTTAAAGTTGAAGTGTAAAGCTAAAGAGGGTTAAGCAATTATAATGTGGGTGACTTTATAGAGTTAGTATATGTATGCTGGTCAATTTGCAATGTTTGGGATATTACTTATGAAAGCAATATATGTGTCCTAAAGGGAAAAGGGAGATGGAAGAGTTTAATATTCCAGTGATAATAAGTCAAAACAGAAAAAGGCAAGTAAATAGATTTTTTCTAATCCAGAAAATTTGCATCATATAAAAACATTGTGTTAAAAAGGGAAAATGAATATTGCATTCCAGTTAGGATTACAGAAAGAAAGGGAAGGGACAGAAGTGCTAGAACAAATGTGTGTAGGAATAACTTAACAGCCATTCCAATTGGAAAAAGATGGGTACCAACAATGCTGAATATAAATATAAGGGCTTTGGCAATAAATGCTGATGAACTTGCTGCAGTAATGAGACAAAACAGACTTCAGCGGGTGGTGGGTGGGGAGAACTCTCATCTCCCAAGCCAGTGACCAGCGGTGTGCCGCAGGGCTCTGTGCTGGGGCGATGTTGTTTGGACTGTTCATATCAGATATTGTGCATGGGGATGGGAGCAGGATCAGTCCGTTCGTGGATGAACCAAGATGGGTGCTATAGTGGATGACACAGAGGGTAGCAGAGGCTACTGGGTGACCTAACCAAACCTGAAGAGCGGTCAGCGAGGGTGGCAATTGGGTTTTATACAAAGAAGTGCAAAGTTATGCACTTTAGTGCAAGGAACCTGAGGAGGAGTATTGGTTGGGAGGGTGCCATCAGGGGTTACTGAGGAGGAGGAGAAGGACCTGGGGTCATAGTAACAGGGAGCATGAACAACTCTGCTCAATGTAGGAGGGCAGCAGTTAGGGCCAATAGGATGCTGGGGTGCATTGTGTGGGATTCTCATCTAGGCATAAGGAGATGGTCCTGCCCTGTACAGGTCCTTGGTTAGGGCCACAGTTGGAGTACTGCGTGCAATATTGGCATCCATACCTGAGGAAGGATATCAATCTGCTGAGGGTGTGCAGCACATGGTGATGAAAATGATACAGAGGATGGAAGGCAAAACCTACAAAGAAAGGCTGAGTCACTTCAGCTTGTTCACTCTGGAGGAAAAGGGATGGGGGACATGATTGAAACTTCAAATGCTTGAGGGGTTCAATAAATCTGGCACAGAAGGGTTGTTTAAGCTGAGGAAGGGAAGGGATATGAGGGGAATGGGCCAAAATTGAGGTGGCAGGTTCAGGAGGGAGATGAGGAGGCATCATTTCACTGAGAATATAGTGTCAAAGTGGAACACTCTGCCAGAGGAGTTGGTGGCATGCAGAATGGTGGGAGTTTCAAAGTGCATGTGACAAACCAGGGGGCGGGGAGAAGGGGACACTGAACAGTTCCAGGAGGTGAATGGGGGATTGGGAGTTGGGGCAGCTGCAATATAGGAGTGCTAGCTGTTGCATTCAAGCAGACTTGATGAACCGTGAGGCCTGTTTCTGCTGGCAAGTTTGATATATTCACATGTATGTTCGTGAAATGAGGTCCATGTGAGTTTGATAACTGAAACATGGTGCAGTGTAAATATTCTAATCAGGTGGTTGCAATCATGATTACCACATGGAAAGGAAAGATAGAATGAATTAGGGAGGGATTGCATTGTATATTCATGATAATAGATATTTATTTATGTCTTTGGTAACTGGGTGAGGAACTGATCCAAAGGACCAATTTTAGTCATGACCCAGGGCATACAAGTGGCAGCAAGTATTCTACAGAAGTAATAAAATGCAGAGAATACAAAGATGTGATCACATCACAGATACAATGTAGTTAAGCTAATAAAGATACAAAGCAAATATTAAGCAGTACAAGGTGAACACGTGCTAAACAGGAGGATTCAAGGACATTACACAAATAGCTGCCAGTAGATACATGCTAAATGAGGCAAAAATACAACCACACAGCCCTGAAGCTCCTAGAAACCACCCTATCTGTTAACAGTGAAGTAGGTGACAGCTGTTTGCTTCTGAGTGCATTGTCCACTAGGAAGCCAAAGGTGTAATCAAACGACCTTGTAGTGTGAGCCACACTAGGGATTAGTAGAGTACACAGTGGTGGGTGGAATGGGAACTAGGAGAACAAAGCGACAAATAGAGTTGTAAGTTGTATTTAGTTGAGAGCGAGGGCAGCAGATATAGAGTAGACAGAGGAGCAGTACTCAAGAAATATCCCTTATAAGAAGTCAGAGGAATTAGAAATTGAAGATTTTGAAATGATGTGGGTAGAATTAAACATACCAAATTCCCAAGACAATGCTGACCATTGATTGTGGGTGGTTTTATCACCCCATCAAATAATAAACAACATATGGTAGATCATATAATTTGGTGTTTGGACAAAATTGGGGAAAACAAGATAGGTGTGGCATTGTAATAATGGGAGATGCAAACAGACTGCTACTTGGGAAAATATTAGGTGAAAAGGGTTAAAACAAATAGTTGAAGAACCTACTAAGGGGATAATATTTTAGACATTATTTTGACAAATTTAAGTGAATTTTTTTTTGCATTGTTTGTTTTTCTGCCCTCCGCACTCAGAGCCGATCACTCCTTTTGACCCCTCAGAGGACCCCTTCCCAGCCTGGCAGTCTCCAGACCCCACCGCCCACATTTACAGCCCACCCAGGTATCCCCACATATCCTTCATCAGGCGGGTCCCTTACTTACGTGAGGGATGAGCCTTACAGCCATACTCATGACCCTGGGTGCTGCTGAGGTGGCAGATGGAGGTCCGGAAGCCCAGAGCTGGAGATCTGGGAGGCCATCACACACTGGCCCTGGCACCATTTTCCCATTTTCTCCTGAGGAGCGACGCTGCCACTGACATCACGGCAAGCACCAGACGTCCATCGCTCTGTAGACATCATGGGTCAGATGTTGTGCTGTACCCTCAGCCTCACTAAGGGTGTTAGATGCGAACTTAATCCCACACTCCCGGAGAAGCGAGTCGTCAGTGGATGCTTCTACTTCTCCCTGGCTGAGCCTCTCCAGCGACCGAGTCTGTTCCCAAAACCCAGGTCACCGCATTGCAGACAGAAACCCAACTGCTGCGCCGATGGGCTGGCTAAGAAGTTTTTAGTAAACTAATGATTGTGCCACCTGTGGGTCATCAGACCACAGAGTAGTGTTGGTAGCAAATAACCAGAAAGATGTAAAAGTTAAGAGGAAAAGAAAGTAAATATAGATGTAGGAAAAATAAATGAGGCAGGAAAAGTAGCTGGTAAGTCACAGCAAAAGAGATTTGATGTGGAGATGAAGATGATACATGGAAAATGGTAACATCTGTGATAAATTAATCACTGGATCCAGTTATGCCTATGAAGGAAAAAATACGTTTGGTGGGGATAAACCATGGGTTACAGAAGAATATGAAAGTTTGATTACTGAGAAGCAAGCAGCTTTTAAATGAAATGACATTGCCGCCCTGTGGCGCTGAAGGTTGAGGCACTGGACACCTCACCTATGGCACGTCATGAATCTTGAGTTCAGGAATGAGTCTGGGTCATCGGAGGTCAGCAGTGGGAGGGTGGAGCTGGACTGAACTGCTGACAGGCAGGATCTCCTCTGAGAAGGTGACACGGCATCCTCGGCCAATGGTGACCTCTAGTGGAGGCTAGGGGTTGCACGTGGCTCAGAGGTCAAGACTAGGTTATGGGTGGGGAAAAGGAGTCATATCCAGGCTGTAGGTGCATAAGTGCCCCCACACGCATCGCGCCTTGTCCGCTGGGCTCAAAAACGGAGGCAAGAAAAATGCCAGCGGCAAGCAGGATGGATGACCAACTCACCACAGGCCCGCCCAAGCCGGGTACAGGTAAGTGCCAGCGATTCCGGGTGACGGGCTGGGGATCGGTCAGATGGGGTGTGGCTGACCAGAGGAGCAACAAATAGAAATATAAAAAAAATGAAATGATACTTATAGTATATCATAGAATATGAAACCAAGTGAATTGAAAAGGAAAGTGGTTAAGAAGGAATGGTTAAGAAGGAATTATTATGAATAAAAAGTGGAGGGTTAGGAAATCAGATCCAAGAAAGTGGTGGAAGAATACAAAAGAATTTCTAGGATCAGGAAAGCAAGTAAATCAAATAGATAAATGGAAGCAAACCTGTGTTTTTGTGATTCAATCTAATGCGCTACCTGTTTATCACCTTTAAATAAAATGTTTGGTGAAGTGAATAAGGAATTACCCTTGTTACAAAAGAAAGCTAGATTAGAGGTGGTTGTTTCAGATAGGTTGTTGGTAACCACTGAATAAATGGCAAAAGAACTTGAAAAGGATTAATGTCAACAAAGCTGTGGGTTCTGATGTTATTCTGAATTGGATATGGAGGGAAGGAGCAGATTTGTTGGCACCACGGTGTGTCATATTTTTAATAGGTCAATGATAGTGGAAAAATTCTTTAAAATGGAAACAAGCAAAAATGGTCAATCTCCCTAAGGTTGTGACACCCAAGAATATGTCAACATATTTTAGACCAATAGATTTAACATGTACGGTATCAAAAGTTTGTGAAATTTTCATTTGTAAATAGATTATGGAGATTGTAGAAGGTTTGTTGGATAAAAATCAGTTTGGATCCATTCAACTACTGACGCTGCTTTGAAATTTTGGAATTAAGTATGAGAGCTTGGGATAAAGAAAAGAACGTGAAAGCTGTGTTAGTGGACTTTAAAAAGCTTTGATCTTATTAATCGTGGAACGGCAATAAAAATGGAAGGTTTAAATATCCCTGAGTGTATTATAAATTGGGTACATGATTTTTTGTAGGAGGTCACAATGGATTGAGATGGAAAGTATGATATCTGATGTAGTGGATGTCAGTGGAGGCGTCCCTAGGGCACCAGATTGGGGCCTTTGTTGTTTTTGATTATGATAAATGATTTAGATGCTAAAGGTCCATGTATAAAGTATGTAGATGATACCACAGTGTTGGATATTTGGGAGAAGTTTGAAGATAGTACCATGCAATGTGATTTGGACTATATAGAAATGGTCATGAAATTATTTTATGCAGCTAAATCCCAGAAAAAAAGATAGATGGGAGGTATCAAATCCTTAACTTTTGGAGGAAGAGGTGGGCGTGGTAAATAAAGTTAAATATTTAGGCTTTATCTTTCAAAATGATTTTTCTTTGGCAGAGCAAGTCCTAACTATGGTAAAAAAGGCAAACAGGTTATATTTTTAATAATTTTGAGACAGGCTAGGCTAAGTTTATTTGATTCAGTTTATTATTTTCTACAGTAGTTAGGCCAGTGGTAGAGTATGGGGCAGCTGTTTGGCATTGAAGACTTCCAAAAAATGAATCTGAAGAAACAGAAAGAGTACAAAAAGGGCACCAAGAATAATGGTTGGGTGGGAAATTAGTTACAGAGAAGCATTGATTAAATGTGGGTTGGAAAGGTTTGACATTAGAAGGGAAAAAATGGCAAGAGAGACCTTTAGGAGGGTTTGTGATGCAGCCCATAAACTGAATTGTTTACTTGTACCAAAGGATACTACAGGATATAATTTACACAAGCAAAGGGATGTGGAAAGACCATTAGTAAGGACTCAGACTTACTGTAAATCCCTGTTTGTGTGTTATTTGATATGGTTTGGTGATTCTTTTGGAAATGTAATTTTATGAAATTAGGAGTTTGTACATGTGTAAAATGTGTATTCTTTTTATATCAAATAGGTACTTATGTATAGTATTGAGTTATGCTTTTTATATATAAAAGTGATTATTTTAACTTTGTATGTGAACTTCAACCTGCACAATTTGTGTATGGTTGCAATATTAATACTAATAATAAATCAAATCAAAATCTTCACATACCTAAGCCATCTATTGGGCCAGAGATCTTAAATTCGGCATGCTTACTTCATGATAGGTGTTCGAACAATATGCCAACATTTCATTAGATTAGGATGGATTGTCTCAAAATTATATGTGCTCAAAGTCGGTCATTTTATTTTTGTGGAAATTTCATCTGCATATAATTCAGGCACCTTTGGAGCTAGACATGTGTAAATTAGCATGAATAGCCTTTTTGTAATAGTTACAGAATTATCTAAATATGGAGAGAATTGGATTAGAGATTTTTAGTTAAAGGGGTTCACAATTTTACTATGTAAATATTTGCAAAATGTTGTGAAAACTCTCAAAATTGTGGACGTTTATAACTTCTCTGCTCTTGGAGGCATAGACTTAACATGATATGCATATCTGATATCAGCGTATCCTGGTGTCTAACACAACTGGATAAATTGGTTTAGCAGTTTAAAATTTACAGTGGAAAACAAACAAACAAAAATATCATAACATTTTCTGAAATATTTATGGTGGCATATAGATGAAGCATCCAGAATTCTTTTTGTGGAATTTAACATTCACAATACACGTTTCACTACTTCACTTGATAAAATGGGCTGAGCTTTTTGTTGTCCTGCTGTTCCTCTCTGGGTGACAGTTTCTCTTAGCTTAGTCAGATTGACTCAGTAGAACTACTGATCCACTGATATTCTCTTTGTTCTTTACAGTGACATAATCCCTAAAATGGGAGTCACTCCTTTTCCTATCAACCTATCCTGTTGGAACACCCAGAATGTGTCCTTCCTGGTGTTCCAGACATTTATCTTCCCCACTACATCGTTTTGAGTACATCTAAATCACAGACTTGCACACATGTCAGGCTTCCTGGCTCATCAGTTTACTGGGTGTGATCCTTATATAGCCTGCATTTAGGTTGGAACTGTTGACACTCTGTGCTTCCTTGCTCCAACTGGTTTGTCTACCACTGGTGTGGTACCCAGCTCAGCTGTCCATTTCTTGGTGAAACTATGCATCTAACTCCCGAACCTTGTGACCCTTGCACTACTTGCCTCTCATACTCCTGTTCCTTAATTTGAATCCCCAGATATGGTTGGTTGAGTGAAATTAGCAAATTCCAATGTTATGGACTTTTGTGAAATTGCACAATTTCACAAAGACTCATGGACTTTGACTTTAAAGTACAGCTGTTATTTTGCAATTTCTGACAGCAAGCAATTAATAAAACTGACACACAGCCTCCTTGTAAAGTTTAAGGACCTGCCAGACTTAATGGCATTGCAGTCTCTAGTTTAAAAGTTTCAGGGTTTATAAATTTGAAATTTAGATTCTTGCAAAATTTAATTTTAAAATGTTGTGAAAATTTGACTACTTTTAATTCAGTCCCATTTAAAGGTATAAATGTGAACTTTGTCATAAATGACCACGTAGTACAGTAGTTTAAATATTCCAAATATGGTTACATGTGGATGTGTTATTTTAAAATGAGAGGGAAATAACTGAAATTTAATTTTTACAACATGTTTGGCAGGCTATAACTCAGTCTCACTTGAAGCTAGAAATCTGAAACTGTGTACATATATAGCATGTAGTGATAACCTATATACCTGTAAACATTTATAACATTTCAATGAATACTATCAAAATTATACTAAAATAACAGAAATCTAAATTTTGCAAAATGTTTGGCTACCAATAACTCATGCCCCTTTGAAGCCTGAGACTTAAAACATGGTGCACATACCCATGTTGTATGTTTCTCTAAATCCTGAAACTATGTAGAAGTCTGGATAAAACATTTTAAAATGAGATCAAATAACTTAAAATTAAATTTTGATTAAATGTTTTGCCACTCATAACTCCGCCCCTTTCAACCGACGATTCTGAAATTTGGTACACTTACGTAAGCTGTTATTTTTTTATGGGAAATTTCATGAAAATGTTATTTATATATAACTCAGGCACCTTTGGAAATAGACATGTGCAAATCAGCAAGAATAACCTTTTGTAATGGTTACAGAACCATCTAAATATGGAGAGCAGAGATTTTTAAGTTAAAGAGGTTCAGAATTTGACAATGTAAATATTTGCAAAATCTTGTGAAAACTCTCAAAATGTGGATGTTTATAACTTCTCTGCTCTTGCAGGCACAGACTTAACATTTGATATGCATATCCAATGTCATTGTATCTTGGTGTCAAACACAACTGGATAAATTGGTTTAGCAGTTTAAAATTTACAGTGAAAAAAAAACCCAGAAATTCTGAAATTTGGTACACTTGTATAAGCTGTTATTAATATGAAACATAGACTTTGGTGGCAGATAAGGACCGCTTGGCCCATCCAGTCTGCCAATTCCTACCTACTGGATAAGATGCAGATTCTAGCTAACCAACAACCTACTTCCTCCTACCCCCACTAGAATTGCCTTATGTCTGTCCCATGCATTCTTGAATCTCCCCACTGTTATTGACCCCATGACCTCCTCAGGAAGGTCATTCCATGTGTCCACCACCGTCTCCATAAAAAATACTTCCTCACATTGCCCCTGAACCATCCCCTCTCTATCTTCTCATTGTGCCCTTTGTTCTTGCATCTCTTTTTCTGAAGATGCTACCCACTTGGACTTTATTGCCTCCTTGAGGTACTTGAAAGTTTCTATAATGTCCCCCCTTTCCTTGAGGGTATACATATTAAGCCCTTTAGTCTCTCTTTGTATGGCATTTGGTGCAGACCCTGCATCATTTTAGTTGCCCTGCTCTGGACTGCCTCCATCCTGTCTATGTCCTTGTGGAGATGGGGTCTCACAACTGCACACAGTACTCCAAATGGGGTCTCACAAACTGTCTGTACAGAGGGACAACAGCTTCTTGTTTTCTACTGGTGGTGCCTTTCTATGCATCCCAGTGTCCCCAGCCCTCCTTACTGCCTTCTCACATTGCTTGCCTACCTTTAGGTCATCTGATGTGACTACCCCAGGTCCCTTTCCATTTTGTTGTTGTTAGTACCTCCCACCCATATTGTGTACTTTTCCCTGGGTATTTGATTCCCAGGTGCATTACTTGCACTTCTTTGCACTGAAACTAAGCGGTCATACTTTGACCATTCTTCCAACCTTGCCAAGTCCCTTCTCATCCTTTCCACACCCCCCGGTATCAACCCTGTCATCTGCAAAGAGGCATACTTTTCCATCCAGTCCCTCTGCAATGTTACCTATAAAGACATTAAAGAGGACCGGTCCCAGTCTGAACCCTGCGATACCCTGCTAGTAACCCCCTTCTTCACAATGAACTTTGTTTGTTATTACCCTCTGTGATGCTTGGCCAGCTGGTTATGATTGTTCAATGAATTTTGTAATATAAATGTGTTATTGAGTGTCTTTCATGAGACAGCCTATGGATGACCCTCCCAAGGATAATTAAAGACTAGAGACATAATTAAGGGTCTCCTGTTCATCTGATTGAATTGTAGCTGACCAGCTGCCAGGCTAGAGATCATAAACTTTATGACGTTTAGATGAAGAAAACATGTTATATCACTATGGTGCTAAGTCATAAAAAGCCTCAGATGTGCAATGGGAAGAGGAAATGCTTGAGATCAAAGAGGAATTTAAAGACTGTCATAATTTGGGAAAATTTGTTTTTGCTGAAGTCACAGTATTTAATACACCTTTTGATAGGACATCCTGTTTTATATATATTTTTTATATTCTGAGAGGAGGAGTGATGACCTCATGGAAGGGGTTGAAACACAGCATTTTAAATTGTATTCTGTGTTTCATCAGACATTCCTGTTGGACTCAGAAGAAACAATGTCTAACTTTAAGCATTGTAAGAAGGTATACATTAAATAGAGAAGTCTAAGTGAAATGTGGTAGGAGTTTATGTTTGTATTTTGACCTTGTTCTTTTAAGTGATTGTAGGCTTTGTGATATATGGTTCTGTGTTTACATTTTACATATGTTTATCCATTTCTAAGTAAATCTATATTTAAAGAGACTGCCTGGTGTGCCTTCCAAGTCATTTATTTTGCATGTGATGTATGGAGGATTAAGACTGACAAAACTGTTCATAAGCTTAATGGTTTACCAAACTGGAAAAGGTAAGAATTTTCCTGAGATCTTTCATAGAGTTCTAAGGGTTTATTTTGGATACCTGTTTAGGTGCCCTTAGGGCAAAAGATATCTGGCATTCCCCAAAGAGCAGAATTATCTGAGCCTGTACATTTGGGTACGCTAGCATAAGGTTCACAGTTTGAATCCCCAGAACTTGAGACCAAGGTGCTTCAGACCCACAAAACAGACAGGAGGGTTACCCTGTTCTGTTAACTGTTCACAATACTGCACTCAAGGTTGGCACTGTGGGAGCAGGGGCCCTGACCTGCTGAGTGGGGTTGTGACAGATTGGTGACAGAGGTGGGATAATTTTGGTACACAAGCTTTTAACTGTTCAGTGTGTCAGCTTGATACGATACAGCTCACTTGCAAAAAAAGGCAGTGATTTATTATTTTTAAAAAAGAACAGAACTACTGTATATCAGTTGGCTTACAGTCAAGTTCCTACCTGTTTTATTTTCCTTCTAAAGTGCAAGTTAGAGTAGCTGTAGTTAGAGAAGAGATGGCTTCCAACTACAGCAGGCACACTGTAGACTGCTGAGGCAGTTGTATAAGGACAGAGGTCCTGTATGAGATGAGAGCCCAAGCAGAACCTCGTGGATGCCCTGATGGCAGCAGATGCCCAGGAGCATCAAGTCACAGACTGTGACTGTAAGGGACCGAACCTTGAGTGTGGAAGGGCTAACGCCAGTGCAATGTCCAGATCCAATGAGGATGACAGCAGGGCCAGTGCCAGTGAAGGCCACAGCAGCAGGAGAAGGTCACCAGCATTCTGGAGCCAGAAGTACTCAGGCTGCAAATTGAGTTGCATAAAATGGAGCTGGAGTTCCAGAAGAAGAGAGAACATGAACAGCAAGAGACTGACCATGAACAGCGAGAGGCAGACCATGAACAGTGAGAGGCAGACCGTGAGGAGCATGAGCACCAGAGGCGACATGAACTGGAGAAGCTACGACTCAACCACCCGCACCAGAGCAGGTAAGTGGCTTGGGTGTAACTGGAACTATAGGACAGGGTTACAAATTGAATTCCAAATTGATAGCTGAATTTAAAGAGGGAGGATATGGATGCCTTTTAAATTCCTTTGAAAAGTTTGTATTCAGGCTAAAATTCATAGAGTCCTGAGCTTCCAGCTATCCTGCTACTTACCGGAAAGCTTTGGATGCATTGGGTCAAATGGACAATGAGGACAGTAATGATTACAGTAAACTTAAAGCTGCACTTTAAAAAATGTGATTTGGCTGCTGAAGCATACAGAGCTAAATGCCATAAGCTCAGGAGAATCCCTGATATGAGTTATGAGGAGCTAGCCATGAAACAACGTCAGTTTTAAAACATCGGTGGGAGGAATTGAAGCAAACTCTGTAGATAAAATTGAAAATGCTACATTGTTAGAACAATTTTTTGGCCATGCCCAGCTGAGCTGAAAACCTGGCTGGAACACTGAGATCCCAAAACAGTGCAAGAGGCTGCTGAACTCTTGGACCGCTATGCCAAGAGCAGACCTGCTCTGAGAGCAAATCGGTGGGCATGGCAGCGCAGAAAGGGAAAGCCTTCAGGGCAGCTAAAACCCTCACTGCCTCCACCAAAACCAGTTAGCCTCTAGGTTTCAGAGAAAAGATTTCTCTGAGAAAAGAAATGAATGTTGGTTGTGTAAGAAACTGGGCATATTGCCAGACAATGTCCCAAAAGGTGAGCAATATGCAGCGGGGCTAGGAAAGAAGTGGGTTATTTGTGTCTGGAAGCATACCTGTGAACATGAGGGACCACATGCACCCAGTCACGGTCATGGTGTACAGACACAAGGGTTAAGGAACACAGGGGCATCCTGACATTGGTAAAGGGATCTGATAGATCCTGGTCAGCTTATACCCAATGAATTTGTGACTGTGCAATGGTTCACTGGTGAGAAACCACTTTGCCACTCACTAGTGTTCTCCTAGACTGGGGTGAAACAGGGGAGCTGTGCAACAGGTGGCTGTAGCCAAAACATTAGCAGTGGATGTCATCCTTGGCAAAAATCTCAAACAGGGGATGGTGTGCAGTTACCCGTAGCCAAGTGTGAGGGAGAATTGTAGTTCTCTGAACCCCACGGAAGCCATTGTGGAAACCACTGGGAGGATGGTTCCCAGCCTGTGTCTCCTGATATGGAGACTAATGAAAAGGGGTAGAAATTTCCATAGTAGCAGTTAACCACCCAGCTACGGAGGGTTACTCTGAAGAGGGAGGGTGACCCATTGTCAGAGGGTTAGAATGACAGTGATTCTGAGTGCCCTGATGCTAATGCTAGGGACTCTAGTTCAGAGACTGAAGGGACCTGTCCCATGCCTTGGAAACATGTGAGGAGTTTGCAACTGCTCAGAGAAGTTACCCTAGTCTAGAGAAGCTGAGGGCTTGGGCAGACTCTGACAGAGCACAGGAGGTGACAGCAGACATAAGGTTTATTGTGAAATGGACTGATATATACTCAGGCTGTGCAGACAGAGGGAGGGGTGATAGGCAGGCAGCTTGTCATTCCTCAGGGGTATCGTGGAGCAGTTGCTCAAGACTGCATATGATATTCCCTGCCGGTCATCTGGGAATCATGTGCACTATGCAGTGGGTGGCCCAGAATTCCTATTGGCCCAACTTCACCCAGCAGGTGAAGTAATATTGCAGGTCTTGTCATCGGTGCCAAGAAATAGGGAAGGCAGGCAAGAAAACCTAGCCACCCTAATTCCATTGCCCATAGTGGAGGAGCCATTCCAGAGGGTGGGAATGGATATTGTGGGGCCTTTAAATACTCCCAGCTCCTCAGGGAAGAGATTCATCCTGACTGTGGTGGATTATGCCACCCGTACCCAGAGGCAGTCACCCTATCCTTACTGAGGACAGACAAAGTGGCAGATGACTTACTTGGATTTTCTCCCTGTTGGGTTTCTGCAGGAGGTTATCACCGATCGTGGGGTTCCTTCATGTCAGACCTGATGAAATGTTTGTGGGAGAAGTGCGGTGGTGCAGAGATGCACAGCATCGTATCACCCACAAGTCAATGGGCTTGTGGAAAGATTTAATGGTACCCTGAAGTCAATGTTCCAGGCATTTGCTGAACAGCATGGGAGGGACTGGGAGAAATACCTTCCCCACCTGTTGTTTGCAAACAGGAGGTGCCCCTAGAGTTGACAAGATTTTCCCTTTGAACTCTTATATAGATGCTGGGTACATAGGCCCCTAGACTTGGTCCGAAGGACTGGGAAGCAAGCACACCACCCAGGAACTCCATAGTGGATTACATCCTTAGGTTTAGGGAAAGGCTGAAGGAGCTCAGGGGACAGCCCAGAGCAACCTGGCAACTTCCCAACAGAAACAAAAAGTGTGGTATGACCACAGAGCCAGAGCTCACTGCATATGGTGGATCAGGAAGTCATGGTCCTATTCTGGTCTGGAAAGACAAGCTGCAGGCTGAGGGCCGGACCACACAAAGTAGTTAGAAGGTAAATGACGTGAACTATATTATTGAGTTACCTGACAGAAGATAGAAAGGATGTACCATGTCAAAATGATCAAGCCATATGCTAATAGGGCTGACATGGTGTTTGCAGTGTGTAGTCCTGGGGAGGGACAGACAAAGGAGACCCCTTCTGGACTTGCTGGAAGAAAGCAAGCGGGTGTCCTCTGTGGATGCAGTAAAATTGTCTCCCAGCTGGTCCCGGATAAGATCCAGGAAGTAAGGAAAGTTTTAGCAGACTTTGCCCCACTGTTTAGTGCCAAGCCTGGACTAACCCCTAACGATGCATGATGAGGAGACAGAGGTGCAGATGCCCATACAGCGGACAGCACATCAGGTGTCACAGGCTATCCAAAGGACATTAGGAAGGACATGGAGGAGATGATGGATTTAGGGTAATCCAGAGATCCCACAGCCCCAGGCCTCACCCATAGTCCTCATGCCCAAGCCAGGTGGCTCTACTCATTTCTGTATGAACTATCATGGACTGAATGCAGTCACGAATTCAGATGCCCATCCGATGCCCCGGATGGACAAACTCCTGGACAAGTTGGGAGGGTGACCTACCTTACGACCATTGACCTGACCAAGGGTATTGGCAGGTAGAGTTAACAGACAAAGCTAGGAGAGGTTGGTCTTCATCACTCTGATAGGCTTATTTGAATTTAAAGTAATGCCTTTCAGAATGAAGAATGCCCGCCACTTTCCAAAGGTTGGTGAACCAGGTGTTAAATGGTGTTGATGAGTACACCGTGGCATACCTGGATGACATTGCCATCTTTAGTGCCAGCTGGGAAGAACATCTGTCCCACCTTAGGGAAGTGCTGGGCAGGATACAGAGGGTTGGGCTCACTGTCAAAGCTGAGAAGTGCCAGGTGACCATGGGGAAGTGGCATACCTCAGGCATGTGGTAGGCTGGGGACAGCTCCATCCTAACCAAATAAAAAGAGGTGATCCAGGCATGGCCCAGACCAGAAATGCAGAAGCAGGTCAGGAGTTTTCTAGGGACAGCAGGGTACTATAGGAAATTTGTACCCAATTACAGTGCCCTGGCTGCTCCCCTATCTGACCTGGTAAAGAAAAGGATGCCAAAGAAAATTACCTGGGGACCAGCCTGTGAAGAAGCCTTTGCCAGACTGAAGGAGGCACTGTGCAGTGCTCCTGTATTGACAAGTCCTGACTATAGCAAACCCTTTATAATTCAGACTGACACCTCAGACATGGGTATTGGTGCAGTACTGAGTCAGACATTCAACCAAGGGAAGATCACCCAGTAGTGTACCTAAGTAAAAAGTTACTTCCAAGGAACAGGCATACTCTACTGTGGAAAAAGAATGTCTTGCCATTGTGTGGGCTATAAAGAAGTTAGAGCCATACTTATATGGGGAGCATTTTGTGGTACAAACTGATCACAACCCCTGGTTTGGCTGATGCAAATGGGAAAACTAATGGTAGATTGTTAAGATGGAGTCTTGCTTTGCAAGGGTGTGACATGACAATCCTACATAGGGCTGCAGCGACCAATCAGAACTCAGATGGCTTGTCACAGACTTATGAGGAGTGAACTGATTTGGGAAGCTCACCTCATGCAGGGATAGAGGCCCCAAATTCAGTCTAGGTGGGGAGGAATTGTGATGCTTGGCCAGCTGGTTATGATTGTTCTATGAATTTTGTAATACAAAATGTGTTATAGAGTGTCTGTCATGAGACAGCCTGTGGGATGATCCCCGCCAAGGTTTCAGCTACAAGATGTTAACCTGAAAGCCAGGAGATAATTAAAGACTAGAGAGACATAATTAAGGGTCTCCTGTTCATCTGACTGAATTGTAGCTAACCAGCTGCCAGGATAGAGATCATAAACTTTATGACGTTTAGAGGAAGAAAACATGTTACATCACTATGGTGCTAAGTCATAAAGATCCTCAGATGTGCCATGGGAAGAGGAAATGCTTGTGATCAAAGAGGAATTTAAAGACTGTCATAATTTGGGAAAATTAGGTTTTTGCTGAAGTCACAGTATTTAATATACCTTTGGATAGGACATCCTGTTTTATATATTTTTTATATTCTGAGAGGAGGAGCTAGATGACCTCATGGAAGGGGTTGAAATGCAGCATTTAAAATTGTATTCTGTGTTTCATCAGACATATTCCTGTTAGACTTAGAAGAAACAACTCTAACTTTAAGCTACTATAAGAAGGTATACATTAGATAGAGAAGTCTAGTGAAATGTGGTAGGAGTTTATGTTTGTATTTTGACCTTGTTCTTTTAAGTGATTGTATGCTTTTGTGATATATGGTTCTGTGTTTACATTTTACATATGTTTTATCCATTTCTAAGTAAATCTATATTTAAAGAGACTGCCTGGTGTGCCTTCTAAGTCATTTCTTTTGCATGTGATGTATGAAGGATTAAGACTGACAAAACTGTTCATAAGCAATGGTTTACCAAACTGGAAAAAGGCAAGAATTTTCCTAAGGTCTTTTATAGAGTTCTAAGGGTTCATTTTGGATACCTGGTTAGGTGCCCTTAGGTTAAAAGTATCTGGCATTCCTAACAGCAGAATTATCTGAGCCTGTATGTTTGGGCACGCTAGCATAAGGTTCACAGTTTGAATGCCCCCAGAACTTGAGACCAAAGGTGATTGGGACCCACAAAACAGACAGGAGGGTTACCCTGTTCTGTTAACTGTTCACAATACTGCACTCAAGGTTGGCACTGTGGGAGCAGGGGCCTGACCTGCTGAGTGGGGTTGTGAAACCTCTGCATCCTGTTGTCCAGCCAGTTTTTACCCAGGCTACCACCCTGGGACCCAATTCCAGGCTGGCTAACTTGTTTATTAATCTTTTGTTTGTGGGACTGTGTCAAATGCCTTGTTAAAGTCTAGGTAGGCCATGTCCCACAGCCCTCCCTGGTCTTTTTATTTTGGCCACCCAGTCAAAGAAATCTATTAGATTCATCTGACATGACCTTTCTGCTGTGACTCCATGCTGCCTTGGGTCCTGTGCCCGCTGGCCTCTAGGTGCTCAACAATTCTTTCTTTCAGAAGTGGTTCCATCATTTTCCTACCACTGAGGTCAACCTAACAGGTCTGTAGTTTCCTGCCTCTGCCTTGCTCCCACTTTTGTGAAGGAGAATCACATCCACCCTCCTCCAGTCCTCAGGTACCACACCATCCTCCCATTATTTGTTAACAAGGGTAGTCAGTGGTGTCACTATTTCTCCTTAGTTCTTTCAGAATTCTGGGGTGAATCCCATCAGGCCCCATATCTTTGTCAAGACCCTTTCTTCTGTGAATGGACTGGTATCGACCCCCAATCCAGAGTGCTTCTATTGTTTGGCTTAGGTACTTCCCCTCCTCTTCTTTTGTGAATACTGAGCAGAAGTATTTATTCAGTATCTCTGCTTTTTCACTGTCACCCTCTGCCCAAACCCCTCCCTTTATTAAGTCTCACTCTCCCTCCTTCATCTTTCTTTGCTTCCTAATGTACCTATAAAAGGTTTTATCCCCTTTGTAACTGAGCTGGCAATTTTTTCCTTGGTTTGGGCCTTTGCTATTCTGACTACCTTCCCCATTTCCTTCTGCTTTAACTGATACAGTTCTCTGTCCTGCTCCTTCTGTGTTTCCTTAAACTTCCAGAATGCTGTCTTTCTCCCTAACCTTCCTGCCACCTCTTTTGAGAACCATAGTGTTTTTCCTTCATTCTGTTTTGTTTATTTGCTTCACATAAAGGTTTGTTACCTCTGTGATGGCAGTTTCAATTTTTCAAAAGGAGATGATCCAGCCCAGCCAACCTTGGTACTAAAGAAATGTCTATAAGTGAGGAGGAGCCTGAACCAATTAAGTGCGATACTACAGAATACAGTACTACAAACTGGTTACAATAAGACCCACTCACCCAAACTAGTATATCAAGGTTCAAATCTTTACTTATGTTCAATTGATACAGTAAATGTACAGTACAAAGCAAACGTTTTGAACCTATCCTTCATCAGTGCTGTTATTGTTCTGTAACTGTATCTTGAAATAAAATCAAAATAAAATCCATCTTAGTTTTCTACTCTGTTTAAAAAAAATATATAGATCCTTCACTCTATATTCTCCATATGTAGGAAGACCAAAAACTGTCCATGCTCACCCTTATTCACTTTCTTTGCTTATGCCACTGCTTAATCTTCTTAGGTTTGGTTAAATATTTTATCTGTGTTTAAAATTTAAACAGCAAGCTGCAAAATACATATTAGCACCACAGAGGTAGATTTCTCAGAAAAAACACTATTTATTAATCACTTCATTATAATGGCACTTGCCTTCAGTATCTCATTTCCACTGAAGACTCACTCTGTCTGAAATAATAATTTTGTCATCACGTTATCTTACTGTAAGACATGTAACATTTTTCTTACTTCTTACTAGTTTTTTATAACTCATTATAAACTTTCCTTTAAAAGCTTTCAGGTTTCTTTGCCATTCATTCTTTTGCTATTTTTTTTGCTAAATTACTGTAATAGACTGTTAGTTTGTAAGAACAGTCATTATTTTTACCTCATTTCCTTTACTCTTGGCTTTTCCATTTTGTAAAGTGTCTGAAAAAGATTATAAAACTGCTCATTTAGACCTACTGGTCGGAGTGCTATGTGCTATTCATTTGCTCATTCTTATTCTGTCGCTTGTATCCTTTTAGAAAATTATTCACCTACTTTAATGCTTGCAGAGTGTGGCATGACCTCCTGAATTCTCTTCAAATGGAGGTAGCACGCCACCCACACACTGGCCTTTTTATACTCTAGGATATTGGGTTCACAGCATTACGCATCATCACTGAACATCAAGTGATGCTCATGATGTTTGCACATGCTCAGTGAGCCCAATCTGCTTAAAGTTGCAGCACCAATGTATTTTGGTGTCCAGCCAGAAAGTTTTCATACATTATATTTTGGTACTTAATCATCTGTTCTTTTCACAGCCATATTTTTCTCCATTTCATATACTGTGCTTTCTTTGGTAATGCCCTCTAACCCTATTCTCAAAGATTATGTTCATGGTTTCGGGGTCTTTACTTTCAAACACAACCCATTCTATGGTATTTCCTCTATTATTCACAAAAAGAGAATTCCAAAAGGAACCTCACTCTGTCCCTGTTAAAGCATGTGTCACCATGTCTGTATATACACCTTATTTTCAATCAATACAAATAAAATCAGAATTTATATTATATTGTTATGGGAGGTCAAACAATCATCAAAACATTTTTTTCAGTTTTTTCTTTACCGCCTCTAGTAATCCCTTGTTTGGATCACTGGTTGCAATAAATGATTAATTTATGTCACTCCATTCTAGGGCCTTTGATAGTCCCTCTTGCTAGTATATCTTGCAAAAGGTCAAAAGGTCAATTTCTATCATTTATGCTAGCAAGCCCAGATGATATTTTTTCTAATTACATTTCATCTATTTTTGTTCCTGTTCTCCCTGTTTCATGCAGTTACTACTACCAACTGTACTTCATTTATGTTTTGCATGTTTTATTGTAAACCTTAAAGAATTGGCTGCCAGTCTATTGAATCATGTAGCCCAAAACCGTGGGTGTATAGCCTCAAATTTATCTTATGGTAAGCTTCCTGGTATTTTAGTCCTGAAATCACCCCTCAGAATCCAGTTTGACCTTCTCTAACCCAAACAATCTCAGATAAGGAGCTGTGCCCTGTGCTATAAAATGCCTTGGCACTGGAGATGTCATGTCGGACTCTACGGATTTTACTCTTGTGCTCTGTTATCCTATTTTTAATCATTCTTTCTGTTTTGCCCACATAAATTTTGTCACAAGTACATTTCAGAAGGTATATAACTCTAGTGGAGGAACAGCTAATAAGAAGATTAATCTGGACATCCTCATCCGTGCCGTATTTCTAATCCTTTTAACTTTGTAAATGTTGTGACAGTGTGCAGTGTCCATATAAGAAATTTCCTGAGGTCCATTGTATTTAAAAGTGTTCTGTTTTAATCAATCTGTTACCCAGTGTTTTATTCCTTTTGCTACCATTATGGGTAATTCTTGAAAACTTTCATCCCCAAAGGTTGCTCTTAACACTTCCCAAATGTTTATTGAGTATATTCCTAATTAAGGGAAATATATCATTGTATGCTGTTGCCAATATTATTCTGCCTCAATTGGATTCTGTACCTCTGAGTGGTCTCCAATGGGCTTTTCCTGCCTTTGTTCCAATTTTCTCCACTGTCATCTGCAGTGTAGTCTTTTAGTATCCTCTTTGTTGAAATCTGTTCACCATATCTGTTTGTACCTTGTAAATTCTAAAGGATCTGTACAATTTCTTTGCCCTTATCATTTGGCTGTAAGTTATTGAATCAATGAGTTCTTTGGTGGAAACTTTAGCATGTAATATACATTTTGTCTGCTGGTTTTGAAAAAGTTTAGTTGCTAACTTATTTTATCTTTATAGATCATTAACTCTAAAATGGTTATTCCATTCTACTGTGTGCCATTGTAAAAACAAGATGGTCCGTGACGATCAATTTAAATACCTGTCAAAATCACTAGTTGTTCTTCAGAACCTGTCCATATGACTATAATATCATCACTAAATCTTCTCCAAACCCTCAGCCTATTGATAAATCTGTTCCTTATACTAAAAGTGTACTCAGTCTCAAAATTATTCATATATATATATATATATATATATATATATATATATTGGATAATAGGGCCCATACTGGACCCCATTTCCATACTGTTCACCTGTAAATAGAATTGTTTTTCAAATTTAAAATAATTTTGTGTCAATACTATCTCTGCCATTTTACTATTAACTCATTAACTGGTTTTTCATCTGTGCAAAGTGTCCAAAGTTTTTTAGTACATCGAATCCCTCCCTATGGGGGATGGAAGTGTATAGGTCCTTCAAGTCCCAGGTGACCAAGATACAACCTTTCTATTTCTAAATCTGAATCATTTTGTTCCTCTATAATTCTGATTATGTCTGACAAGTCTCTGATGTAAGATTTAGTTTGTTCAACTATGTTTCTTATGTGGTAATCAATAAAATTGATAAGGGTTCCAAGACAGAATTGATCCCAGATACAATGGGTCTACCTGGTGATATTTTTACATTCTTATGAATTTTTGGGTAATGTGCAGAACAAAGGTATGGAGGGTGTATTCTGAGCAGGGCTCCTTCTCCCATTCTGTGACCTCCCTGTTATCAAAGGCAACTATTAGTAAAGTCTTCACTAAGTCATTAATGATATTTGTTGGGTCAGTATTCAGTTTCAGATAAGTATCCTGATTCTGCAGCAGATCCAGGAAAATCTGTCTATATTGTGTGTATTCATTACCACAACAGCGCCCCTTTGTCGGCACGCTTAATGATAATGTTTCTGTCATTTTCAAGGTTTCAAAGCCCCATATTCTTTGCTGAGAGGTTAAACTTAGATCTCCTATCTGTGCTCCTTTTTTTTTTAATCACTTCCATATCTTTATTTACCAATGCTACACATGTTTATATTGTGTGTGGTACAATAGATGGGGTAATTAGATTTCAAATGAAGTTTCTTACTCAACTTCATTTTTTCTCCCAAGGTTTTAAATAATTGATTTGCAGTTTTTTCTTGGGACAATGCTAACTGTACAGAAAGTATTTATATAGGTTTTCTAGAAGTGTTGTGTTTGTTAAACACAGTGATGCAAGTGCTATGCATTTTCACAATGTTTTAGCAATTTTATGAGCTAAACGCTAATCAACTTTTGGAGTTAGATAAACTCTGTCTCCTGTTCCATAATGTCCACTTCCTTATCTTGCTGTGAATCAAAAAATACCTTAACTTTAATTTCCTAAAAAGCGGTTCAGGTCCAGTTTTATTTCAAATTCATTTACCCTGTCATGGGGTGAAAGATCAGACCCTTATTAAGTATCGTATGTCATCCTGTGTTAATTCCTTTGTGAGATGTTATACACTAATGTATTTTGATACTGTCGAACTGGTGGCTCATGCCTCGGGAGGGGCTCCTGGGTTCTCTTTTTCTTTTCTTTTCTTTTCTTTCTATTGTGCCTATGTCTCTTCCTATTCCTGCAATGTTTGAGGGTCCGGCTTGTGTTCCTCTGCTGCTGTCTCTTCTATTCATCCTCTCTGGTGTACTGGTATCCCTCTTTGTACTGTACATTTACTGTATCAATTGAACTTAAGTAAAGATTTGAAGCTTGATATACTAGTTTCGTGAGTGGGTCTTATTGTAACCAATTTGTAGTATTCTATAGTTTTGATTTTTCCCCATTGTTCCTCCACCCCTCCTTCTTGACCATTTGCTACTGCTTTTCTGAGGCATTCTACCATTTTGCCAGAGTCAACCTCCTAAAGTCCAGTACTTTTGTATGGCTTGACAGTTGTGTTTATTGAGAACCACACTGTTCGGTGGTCACTTGTTCCCAGATGGCTACACACTTCTTAATCTGAGATCCTCTCTCCATCCCCATTTGAAAGTACCAGGTCTAAGATTGCTCCCTCTGAGTGGGTTCCAACACTAGCTGTCTGAGACATGCCCACTGTAGGACATCAAAATGACCTGCTCTTGCAGTGGCTGCAGCAAAGGTGCTCCAGTTAACATCTGGCATGTTCAAGTCCCCATCAACAATATCTCCTTATTTCTGCCATTCTAAGGATGCTGCCTATCATTTCTTTTGTCCATTTCCTCCCCCAAGAAAAGGGTCTGTATACAAACTCTGTGCAGATTGTGGTGCCATTTCTTGTCTCCAGGGTGACTCACAGTGCCTCCTCTCCTCCCTGTTCACCCTTTAGTTCCATTGATTTGATCCTTTCACTTACATAGAGACCTGATCCCCTTCTCTTTTACCCTCCCTGTCCCTCCTAGATTGTGCACCCTGGTATGTTGACATCCCAGTCATGGTTCTCTGTGTACCATGTTTCTGTGACTGCCACGATATCCAGGTGTCCCTCTTCTGTCAAGGCCACTAGTTCAGGGAGCTTGTTACCCAGACTATGAGCATTGGTACTCATTGGCCTCCATTTTTGATGGTCCTAGCCCTTTTAGTCCCATCCCTGTCCTTACTGCCTTTGCCTTTTTCTCCATTTACTCCTGTCCTGCTCCCTATTGACTTCTCTACCTTGATGTATACCTCGCTAACTACTCCTGTTTTGTGGGGGCCTGGATTTCTCGCTCCTTTTCAGTGCCCCCTTGCTGGTTTAAATACTTGCCAATGAAGCATTTAAACCTATCATCTAGGATCCTGGTTCCCCCACAGACAGATGCAGACCATTAAACCAGTATAGGCCTGTATTCTTCCAGGTGAACCCGTAGTCTCCAATGAAGCCAAAACCCTGAGCTCTGCACTAGTTTTTCAATCATTCATTGAATCCTGCGCAAAGTGCCCTAGCCTTCTCCTATACCTTAGACAGGCAGCACCTCCGAGAAGGTTGCCATGTGTACTACTTGTCTAAGGACACCCCTCAACTCCACAAACTCATCCTGCACTGCCCTGATGCCATTCCCAGCCAGGTCATTTGTCCCTAGGTGGACAATGAAATGCAGCACCCTCTCCTGTGCAGCTGCTTCCACAACCCTGAGGATTCACTTCCTGTCCCTCCAGGCCATGGTGCCGGTCAAGCACCTTATCTCCTCTCCCTCTTTCCCTGTTCTACCACCTAACAACTGAGTCTCCCACCAGGAGTTATTTCCTTCCCCTGTAGGGTCCCATGCCACCTTCCTGTGGGTCTTCTTTGTGGAGGTTCCCAGCATCCTCCTTGGTCTCCACTGCGGTGCCTCCCAGAGAGTCCATGCCCTCCAGAAACAATCAGCTACAGCTCTGACCCACCACCTCAGTGAATGCTTTCCTTCCTTTCAGCAAGACAACCTGCACAACAATTTAACAGAAAATATACCCTGCAACAAAGAATTTCAATCGGAGAAAAATTAAGCAATTGAGCCCAAACCCTGTGTTCTGCACTCTGATGCTCCTGCATCTAGCCACAAGGGAAAACTGCCTTAGGAACCACCACGCTATCCTTTTTAAATTGTCATTATTCATTTTAAGTTGTCACCTAGCAAAGGCCCCAAGTCAAACAATCAGGCCAAATATCTCACCCGCCCTAAAACTACAGAGCAAAACACAGCTCTAGTTTAAGGCCCTTAAAATGTGGGCTATTATGTTTAAATATACTTTACAGACAAAAAGAAAACACAATTCAGTATGTTTCTCCACAACTTACCCCACTTACATTGTTTCAGAAAACATCTCAAGTTCGGTCTGTGAGTAAGACACACAGACTCTATTTGTAATGGCCCACATACCAAATTTAATGTCAGTTGGATGCATACTTTTAAAATTAGAGCAAAATAACTGAAATTAAAAATTTGGCAAAATTCTGCAGAATGTTGGTAAATTCTGCCAAATGTCATGGAACAGGAATGGTAATTCTGCAGGTGGATTTTACATTCTGCACAGTTCTACTCCCATGGAAAAATATACAGTGGCCAAAACTACCATTACTATAGCCATATGCTGAAGTGCATGATGCACCTCATCTGTCAGGAAGTAGGAGAGGAGGTGGGTAGCATGACCTACTGGTTAGATCATGAGCTGTGTTCCTGGAGACCTTTTGAATCCCAGGACTGCCACTGATCTCACTATAATTCTAAGCAAATTATTTAATCCTTTGTGCTTAATCTTTCCTGACAGATAAACAGTATCTCTGCCCTCTTTGAATTTCCCTGCATGTTGAAATTGGCAGAAATATTCCCCTCCAGCATCCTGAATTGTCAAGTATATTGGAATACAGGCCCAGATATTCAAAAGAGTTGAGCCATGAGCAATAGGGTTGTGCCTGTGCAAGTCCGAAATGCACCATTCTGCGATATTCAGCAGGAGGCTCATGCTGAGCAACAGTGCAATGATAATGAAGGCATGCGCGAACCAAGGGGAGGAACCATGCATAAACTGCACAGCCCGATATCCAGCCGGGCTCTGCAGAGTTATGCAGATGCAACCCTACCTGCGCCTGCACAAAGTTGAGCCAAAAAAGGGAACAAGTCAAGGGCCACCCACAGGTGAGCTGTCGATTGCAGGACACAAACAGCAGCTGCCACCTGTGGGTGGCCCTCAACCTTTCGCCCGCACCTGGCAGTGCCCCATGCCCCTGATCATAGGCAGTATACCCCACCCCTGAGTAGCCCGATCCCAAGCAGTAATGTACCCCCACTCCTGGGTAGCCTGATCGCGGGCAGTAATATGCCCCACTGCCTGAGTAGCCCGATTACGGGCAATAATGTCGCCCCACCCAAGTAGCCGATCGCTGGCATCAGACCTCCCCAAAGTCACAACATCCCTGGTGGTCCAGTGGACCCGCGAGCCTATGTGGTGGCATCCTCACCCCCCAGTCCAAAAGCCTGGTGATCTAGTGGCCTCACCCACCCACGTGAGCCTCACCATCCACTCCCACTCGCCAGCCGGGTGGCAGCACCACCTCGCCTACCACCCGCCCGCCGCCCACCGACTGATTATTTCAGTCGTGGCTGCACCCACTGGTCCAGAGCATGAGCCAATGGGGTGCAGCCCATATCAGTATGTCAGTCCAGATATGTGAATGGTTCATCCACATCTGGATTCTGTTGGCATAGGCGTGCCCCCTGGCCATGCTCTGCAAGTCCCAATGGGCATGCAGCCACACTGAGCCGTCAGCCCATGGGCGGTGGGTGGCAGGCGGGTGGGGTGCTGCCCACCGGCTGATGGGGGATTGGGGTGGTGGGCTTTAGGGCAGGTGAGGTGGGGGCTCCAGATCACCAGGGCTTTTGGACTTTGGGGGTGAGGAATGCTGCCCATGATCGGCTACCACGGTCCACTGGACCACCAGGGATATTGGACCTTGGGGAGGTCTGATGCCCGTGATTGGGCTACCAGGTGGGGGCATTACTGCCCATGATTGGCTACTTGGGTGGGGTACATTACCGCCATGATCGGGCTACCGGGGTGGGTGGTAGGCCACTACCGCCCACGATCGGCCACCAGAGGGTGAGGGGTACATTACTGCCTGTGATCGGGCTACTTGGGGTGGGGTACACACGCCACAGTCGGGCTACTCGGATGGGTGGGGACATTACCGCCCGCGATCGAGCTACTCGGGCGGGTGGGGAGACAGAGTTATGCCCACGATCGGGCTAATCGCGTCCACTGGACCACCAGGGATTGAGCCCTTCATTGTCCCTTATGGGACGTCCTGATCGGGCTGCAGGGGCATCGGTCCCCGACGCTGCTGCCTGGCAGGCGCCAGGTGCAAGTCGTTGGGGATCGGGCGCCCAGCATGCTAATGGCATGCAAATGGGTCAGTAATCAGATGCAATTGCCCCTGTGCACCTTGCATAAATTATGGCCCCATTTGCATGTCATCACCTTGAATATCGTGAGGTGCTGTGCATGGCGCAATGGAACTTGGCCACCGCATCTCAATGCTCATTCTGACCACTTGCACTGGCGCAGTTCCACTGTGCCATGCACTGGGGGTGACCAGGGGCGATATTCAAAACAGTTACTCTAGCGCAACTCCGTTAAATATCACCTTTACACACTCCCCAGCAACTATTTTGGAGCAGCAGGGGCTTGCCCACAAAATGGCACAGTTTGAATATCTGGGCCACAGTGTATAAGAAATGGGCTTGTCAAATTCCTTTCCTTAATCAATCTAGTCAACAATGAAAATATAATTTTGATGGCCTACTACTAGCAATTTTAAATGGTCATTAGCCATGTTGGCTACTAGGCAGTTTTACGCTGCACATGACAAAGTAGATGCTTTCACAAGTGAGTTTCCCTATCTGCTTAACATGTATTCTTTGATTCTGTGGACTGTGGGATACAGGAGCTTCAAATGTGAATGTAAATAATGCCAAGTGGGAGGACTCAGAAACTAATTGGTGAAAATGGGAAAGTGCCTAATTGATTCTCTTACACTGATGTGTAAATCCTGAAGTAGAGAAACAGCTTACTAGACTTGTGTGATCCATTATGTGGCCAGACCTAGTCAAGTACTCAATGTAATATCTTTCATAATTACATAAAGAATTCTGCTAGAGTGAGCAAGGGCACTGTTGTGGGCTGTTTTCTAAGGCTATTTTAAAGAACCACAGTACTGGATCCATTCTCATAAGCACCTGTGTTTTTTCATGCCTCTATAACTACAGGCAATGTGGCCTGGTGGTTCAAGCACCAGCTTTAGAACCAGAATATCACAGCTTTAAATCACACTAGAAACAATTACTCATTGTGTGACCTTAACAAGTCACTTAACCACCTAGTGCCCCAATCCACCTGCTGTAGCAATGGGTATCATCAGGACCCACACTGAACACAAAATGTTGCACCTGAGCCATACTATCTTGGGTAAATAAACTGTAAAATTAAAAAATTAATTCTTGAAATGCAACATGGTTCCCGCTGGCATGGGTCACTGTGCTTAGACGCATAGTATATAGATGATAACTGTAAGCACTATAATTAGTTCTGACGCCAGTTAAAACTTTATGTGTAGTTTTGTCACATGTGATATGAGGCAAGCTTCACAATTTACATATTATTATGAATTGGTGGATGCTCTGCTGGGTAATGTTTTTGTAATTATTTTACAGAAAGTCAGTGCTAGACAACACAGGACAGCAACAGTTGAAACATTACAACACATACCTGTCTTCAAATCAAAGCATCACAAACAGATTATTGAAAAACAGGAGCCTGTTGACAAATTCATGCTTTAATGACACTTGTCACTGGGGTTTGGGGCTTTGGGGGTGCCATCAAGGCATAGATCAGGAAGTACAGGCAAACCAGGAGGAGTTATAAAATTTCAAGTAGTATTTTATTATTATCAATAACAATAGCATAAAAAATAAAGATGTAGGATAGCTCTTCACAAAGGCAGTACAAACAAAATCCTTCCTCTGAGTATCTCTCTAAAATCTCAATCTACATCTTAAACAAAACATTGCTCTCTTTTATAAGATGTTTTCCTGGCAATTTAACCTCTGCATCCTGTTCTTGTGAGTTTCATCCAGTTTGTCACAAAATGCAACAATACTTTTTCATTGACCTTCCTGTGACTAGCCTGAAGAATACATTAGTGTTTAACAGTCGCAACCAATTAATACAGTTTGTCCCATAGCTGGTTTCCTGTTGATAATTCTGCAAGCAAGTTTGTGGAGGTCAAAACACAGCTCAAGGTTAACCCTTGTGTTTCAGATGGACATTTCCTCTAATAAACCCAAATAGCTTTCTGCACTCATTTCAACAATGTAATTATATACATCTGCAAACAGGGCTGCAGTAATGGGGAAAAGTGGGGAAGTTGTCCGGGGCCCTGAGCTCAGGAGGGGCCCACCTGAGGAGTTAGCATTACCCCTGGCATTAGCTGGTTTGGAAACGTGGACCCATTTCAAGTGACTTGTCTGGGGCCTCAGAATTCATAGCTGCAGCCCTGTCTGCAAATCAAGGATCCCTGTTTCACATAAAGATTCACATACATTTCAGACACAGAGAAGCAAGTGGAGAAAGAAATAATACAAATAGTAAGTGAAGGAAGGAAGATAACTGAGGGGATAAGTGAGATCATTGGAGTAACCAATTCCTTTTTTATACTTACTTTACTGAGAAATTTAAAAGCATACATGAGCTTTTCCATAGTACATATCAGGCATTTGATAACGATAGCAGATCTAAATATGACATTTCTTTAAAACAGCCCAAACAATATCATTACAATTCCTCCATAGTTTTCCGTGTACTCATTTTTTAATACCTATATCTAATGTACAAAATCATTAAAACCTCTAACCAAAACTACGGAGGTGAAGAGAAAGAAATGGGTGCCCTCCAAAGGATGCTCCTTACAATGTGGGAGCAGCAGTGTGATCCCAAGTCCCATGAGTGCATGAGCAGCACTGAAAAGAAATGTGCATGTAGTATTTGTGAAGTAAGTTAAGTTAGTCTAGAAAAGATAAGAAACATATAGGCCTCCCAAGTACAGCCTTATTCACTGTTCCAGTGGGTTTCATTTACTATGTCTAGGTTTGGTTCATCTGTTAAGGTCTCATCCATCGTTCTGTATATCTAGCAAGATGATCCCATACTTGGAAGTTAATTTTTCCATGTCTTCTATTTCTCTAACTATTGACCACCACTCTCGTATTGTGGGAGGGTCTACCTGTAGCCATCATCTAGTGATCGCTTTTGAAATAGTGACTACACATATATTCCAGATATAAAGTGTGCTTTACCCTTTCACCATTTGAGGGGATATCTAATACTAAGTTATAGAACCATAAGGGGTCTTGTATGGTGAAAAGTTTTCTAAACTGTACCTCAATTGCTCTCCAAAATCTTTTAAAGTTGGACAAGTGCAGAATATGAATGTGGATTGCCTCTGATTCTCAGCATAACCTCCAGCCGGTCGAGGTGAATCCCAGTGCAAATTTTGCTTTTACTTAGGGGTTATAAAATAATGGGTTTTACTTTTCATGAGTATTCTTGCCAATATGACAATGAGGTTGTTCTAAATAAACTTTCCCAGATTCTCTCCTGTTGTTTCTTTGTAAGGGTGATTTCTGCCTCCTGTTCCCATTTTTTATGATATATTCAAAGGCCCTTCCTTGGTTTAGGGTTAACAATCTATATATCACAGTTATTGCTCCCTTCTGTTCAAAATGTCTTAACAAGTGTCTTAAAGTAGAGTCAGATCCTCAGGGCCTGACTCTTCCTGCTGCTTGCTTGCTTGGAGTGGCAATTCTAGGTGCATCAAGGAAACTGACTGTGCACTCAGACAGGCAAGAGACAGACAAGTGACAGAATAGGAGAAGAGAAAACAGATCCTTGCATTTAACTCTTTCCACATAGCAAATGGGTAGGTATAACCCAACCCTGTTACAGGAGGTAAGAGGTGGTGGCAACAGAGGGTGGAGAAGGACAGGAGTTTCAGCTATGATTTGAGGGAATGGGGTGTGGGTAGGTGGGGTCACTTAAATTATGGAGATCAATATCCATAGATGTCTGAGCACAGAAGAGCACCCTCTCCAAGGTTTCAGTTGTGCTTGTCACTGGAGTTTGGGGCTGGGTTTGAAGTAGGTGGATGTTCTCAACAGAGGATGGGGAATGGAAAGGGGTTTAGTTAAGATTTCAGCAGAGGGTGTTGGAATTTAGGACAGTTTATTATGGGTGGAACCAATATAAGTATACCACTCAGCACAGAAGAATGCTTGCTCCAACAGGGGCTTTTTCATGTTTCAGTCATGCTATCACTGGGATTTGGTTGCTTTGGGGCATCAGAGGGTGGGTGTATGCAATAGGTGTTGAAGAGAGGGGATTCAGTTATGATTTGAGGACCGGTGTGGGAGGTGGGGTGACACTTCATTTTTCATAAGGGATAGATTATTTTAATGATCTTGTGTTAAACTCTGTAAAGAATGGTGTAAAGAATGGATAAATTAATGTGCGTGTTAATCAGTCTTTTTCATAGTTGAAGAGAAGAACTGCATACAGTAGCAAGCAAGATAACAATTTTGTTGCTGATGGCTTACAATCCATAAGGCATCCCCATTTGTCTCTGCAATCATAACTGAAACCCTTTCCCTTCTCCACCCTCTAATGACTAGAGCCATCGTCTTCTCCCAAAAGCCTCCAAAGCCAAGTGACAGCATTACTGAAACATAAAAATAAGTCCTTGTTGGACCAAGCACTCTTCTGTGAGCCATATATAGATATTGATCCCCCACATATTGAAGTGCTCTCCTACCTCCCACACCCTGTCCCCTCAAATCATAAGTTAAAGTCCCCACTTCTCCACTCTATATTGGGTACTCCATCCTCTAACCCACAAAGCTCTCAAACTCCAGTGACAAGCACCATTAAAGCATGAAAAGTTCGATGTTAGAGCAAGCACTCCTCGCACTTAGCTATTTATGGCTACTGACCCTCTCCCACATAATGAAGTCTCCCAGGTCCCCACCTCCCACACCTTGTCCCTCATATCATAACTGAAACCCACCTCCTTCTCAGCCCTCAACTGAGTAAAACCACCATCTTCCCCCAAACCTCAGTGCCACTGTCAAAACATTAAATTATACATATTGGGTGAATGTCTATAGTAAAACCTGATTGATTAAGACCTCAACCAATCAGATTTTACAATAAGCATATATGTCATGTATTCATTCATTCATTCATTCATTCATTCATTCGCTCATCCATTCACCCAATAATAATTGAAGAGGACATCTCTGCAAAGGGGTGTTAACCCATTGTCCTAATGGTGGTGCTGGATCTATCGAGCTTGTCGGTGAATGCATGAGTCCAGATGATCTTGTATTAGCCTATAATAAGGCTGTAGAGATGCTCTGGTTAAAATTGCTCCTATGTCTTGTTCGCCTCTCACCTCCATCCCGAGCCCGTGGTTTGATGGCCTTGAAGGAGTTAAGGTGAGTTGGTCAAGACTGGAGAGAGCTCATGGAAATCGGGCTCGATGCCAACAGGCTTAGATTGATGGCACATTATGACAGCTATCAATCAAAATCACTCATAAGAAGGCAGAATTCCTGTCCAGAGAGATTTATGCTGCACAAAATTGACTGGCTCAGCTTTTCCGGACTGTGGACAGACTGTGCAATCCAGTCTGCCTTCAACCCAGAGAAGCGTTTTCTCAGCTAAAAGATGCGAGGGTTTGCTCGTTTTGCGAGTAAGGTTGCGGCAGTAAGGTCAAATCGCCCGCCTCTTCTATGGGGGATGGGTGGTCGACTAGAAGTGGCCTGTCCTAGGTCTGTCTGGTTAGACTTTCACCGTCGGAATTGGGAATTGTGAAGATCATCCAAACAATGCAACCAACTAGTTGTAGTTTGATCCGGGTCCTACCCGCTCTTAGTAGGTTGTGTAAGCCATCTACCAATCCTTGCAGACATTGTCTGGAAATCTTTGGAGAGGGGTTTTCCTGACCCCATTAAGGAGGAGGTAGTTTGACCACTCCTTAAAAAAATCCTCCTTGGATCCAGATTGTCTAGCTAATCACTGCCCACTCTAACCTACCATTTGTTGGTAAGGTTATTGAAAAGGCAGTTGTGTTGCAAATTGATGATCACCTTATATCTCACAATGTCTATGATACTCTCCAGTCTGGTTTCAGGAAAAGGCATAATACAGAGACTGCCCTTGTCCGGGTATTGAGCGACCTCCTTATGGCCAGAGATCGAAAGGCGCTGCACCATTCTGGTCCTTCTCGATCCATCTGCTGCATTTGACACTGTAGACCATGGAATGCTATTGGAGCGCTTTATGGTCTTCTGTGGGCTGTCTGGACAGTCCTCGAATGGTTTCGTTCTTACCTCACAGACAGGTTTCAGAGAGTTGTCACTGGAATCTATTCCTCTGGAGCTCACTCCTGTCTTGTGGGTCACCAGGCTCCATTTTAGCTCCTATGTTGTTTGTAGTGTACATGCTGCCATTGGGAGAAATCATCAGCGATACAGTTTGGGTTTCACTGCTATGCAGATGATACTCAGCTGTATCTGTCCTTTCTCCCAGTCAGGGTGATGCACCTCTGTACTTAACAACTGCCTCGATGAGATCAGACTTTGGATGAGTTTGAGTTGGTTGAGACTCAATCCAGACAAGACTGAGGTATTGGTGGTGGACCCAGGTCATCCAGGGATGGGTGTGGGAGCTGGACAGCCATCAGGTTTATTACTTGGTGCTGTACCGCTCTCTACCTCTGAACAGGTGTGAAATCTGGGTGTTATCTTTGATGATGGTCTGACCCTGAAATCTCAGGTGTCAGCTGTTGTCATATCCTCTTCTACCATCTGAGGAATATTGCCCAGGTGAAACATCTGATCTCCGGTGACCTTCCAACATTGGTCCACGCCTTTGTCACTACTGCCTGACTACTGCAATTTCTCTACCTAGGCTACTGGGGTTGATATCCGCCTTCAGCTAGTGCAGAACGCTGCAGCCAGGCTTTGACTGGGACTTCTAGAACCAGTTATATTACGCCTGTGCCCGTGAACTGCACTGGCTGCCTGTATGGTGGGCGGATCACCTTAAGGTTGGTTTACTAACCTTTAAAGCTCTACAATCAGGGACCCAGTTACCTGAAAGATCTCCTGATTCCCTACTGCCCCTCCGTCTTCCATTCCACCAACGAGGGATTGCTGGAGATTCCTAGGGTCCGATTGAAGTCATCAGGATCTCATGCCTTTGCTTTTTCGGCACCAACCCTGTGGATTTCTACCTCGCTGGTTGAGAGAATGCCCAACCATCGATAATTTCAAGGTCTTTAAAACATATATTTTGAACTAGCATACTCTTGTTAGTTGTGGCTGACTTTAAATGACTTTTAAATGTTTGGATTTTATTAATTTTAATATTTTGTACAGCGCCTTGGTTTTGAAAGGCTTCTATAATAAAATTGAATTGAATTGAATTGAAAACATGAGATAGTTTTGTTTAACAAATGCAACACAAAAAGCAGCTCGGTGGAAAAGCCCTGGTCCTCAGGTTAAAAAATTTTTAAATCAGACAATCCAGCAAACTTTGCACTCTGAGCTACTGTGGTTCAAATGACTGAGACCTTAAACCAAGGTATCACAAACCAGTCATTTTATTTCTGCCCTTGCAGCACATTAAAATGATGAAAAAGTGGCATGACAATAAAACATACACATTTTTTCCAGATGCATTTTTGAACTTATATTTTATTAATTTTAAAATACAATGCAATGCAAGCATTATGCCTTCTGTAATGTACAGTAAATAGGTCCAACAACATGTAATGATAGGATTTCATACACACAGATCTAAGTTACTACATAATGGGGAATACCTCATGTATATACAATATTTTTTGACAATGTTGAAGAGCAAATGTTGCCAAGAACGAGAACCTTTCCCAACTAGTAAAACATTGTAGGAGATGAGTATCTTCCCTGCTAAGAGGAATACCAGGTCTCAATTCCAGAATATAGTTGAGAGAAATAAAGAAAAGGACCACACTGTAAATGAGCTGTCCTCTCCAGCCCCAAACCACATCAACACTTTAATCAAAATGCAGTTATAATGTCTAAAACATCAGATTTTAAACAGAATAGCAGTAACAACATTGAATAGTGATACTATGCTAATAGAACCCAAAACCAGTTTAGAGATAAATTTAGGACTCTAAATGCTGACGCCACAGAAAAATACAAGAGTTTAAAACAGAAATTGTTCCTGCAGTGGATAAATCCTAACCACTACGTTGACAAAAATGCAGCCTATGGAGTCTTCCTATTCGAGAGATCGCATGGAGAAGCAGTTAGCCTCACGGCAGTCGCAATTTTAACCCAAATGTGGGTACTCTGAATAGTGCCATTATACAGTCCAGGTAGATAACATCAGATTTTTAAAGCAAACAAGTCAACTCAAGGAAGAAACATTCTGGAAATACTTTTTTTTTCCAGTTCTCCACCAGCTCGCCACTCATCCCTCCTCATAAAAAGAGCCCATTATCAAACAGTACCTTTAGTCCTCATCTGAATCAGTCACTGCCATATGGGAGGCAAAGTCGGTAGCGATCCAGGCGCGCCAGTTTCCTGCCTCTCCGCAGGATCATTATGGAACGTAGGTTTTGCCTCCATAGATGATCTTAAGGTGAGCTAGCATCATTAGGACATGTGTGCTCAGTTCCGAGCCTATCATGCACCCCATCAAAGGCCTTTCTTTAGCACTAGTTGTGAAGCTGAGGTCGGGAATAATCTGAGCTGCCCTTGCCAAACTAGACTTGCAGCACACCTTGTGGCTTGAAGAGCTTCATCCTGCTCTGCTGGATCAGCCAGCACAATCATTACTGCACGAGCCAGGGAGTCAAATCCATGGCATGACGGGCTAACGCTATACACTTTTTAACTTGAACCTCTGCGAGCTGTAATTGTTCATGGAGCCATCTCTGTACCCAGGTTTTTAAATCCCCTCCTCTGCACCCTCAAGCAAGCCAACCAATCTGACATTTGAGACTCGTGCTTGGTTTTCTAGATGTTCAGCACATCCGAGGCACCATGATTTCTTTGACTAAACCCGTAGCCGTGGGTGAGAGCTTTCGTGAGCTATGTCGGTAGCTGCCTAAGCCGCCCTCTCAACCCCCTGACACTTTGGTATCCAAAACTGTCACTTTCCTGACCAGGGATCCCAGTTTGGCATCCATTGGCTGGACAGCTTTTAATAATGCAGCATTTGATGGCTGGGCCGGTCACCTGAACATGGCAGAGTCTGCTGATCCACGCTTCTTGAGTCGCTTTGGACGGCACCTTCTAGACTTCCTCCTCATGTATTGTGACCCATACTAGGACCAAATGTACTGTTTTTGTCCTGGAAGTGCTATAGATTCTAAATTCTTAAGTCAAACTACACTTTTATGATAAAATATTATATTTTGTCGTCAGAGGTTAGAGCATGCCAGAGCTCCAGTGGCATGCGTCCGATCAGGTCAGCTGCTAGCTCCACCCTCTCCATATGCATTTTAATGTTTGACAGTGGCACTGGAGTTTGGGGTTTTGGTAGGGGTGAATGGATGGTTTAATTCAACTGAGGGTGGGGAAGGGATAGAGGTTTCAGTTATGATTTTATGGGACAGGATGGGGAGGTGGGGGCACTGGTAGCTAGAGAAACAAAAATTTGTGTCTCAGGATCATATTTGAAACTGCACCTCCAGCATTTCTAATTTGTGCAGACTACCCCTGCATAATCTGAAATACCTGAGTTCACTTTTTGGAACTGACCCGGTATCATTGGAATGCAGCCAGTCATCTGGATCTGGCCTTATCGGGTTCTTTGAATGAAGCAAGCAGCTCCATGGGTCACCCTTTGGGGGGTTCAAGCTATTTAAAACCAAGTTTAACCAGTTTTATTTGGCCGATAACCTGGTATTTATGAGCTCTGCCTGGATTGATGACAACCTCTTACAGTTCGGTTATAACTTCCTCCAGATGATGACATCGCTGGGCCTTGCACCAGCAGTTGCCTCTGCACCCATAGCCACGGCCACGACTTGGACATAGTGTTCTCACTGGGGCTTGAGGTCACTGATCTCAGGACTGAGCCAATCTCTTGGTCCGATCATTGCACAGTGGAGTTCTCATTCAGGGCCCCTGTTGGTCTCTCCCTGTTGAGATGGTTCGCTATCACCTGTTGAAGGGGTTGTCCCCAGAGAAACTATTAGCGGTAGTAGAGGCCAGTGGGCGAGGTGGTGGAAGCTATAATAGTGCTGTCTCCAAGGTGCTCGACTCCATCACACCAATCCATATATGACCCAGATGTTCTTGCTTGATATCCCATGGTCTGGTGGGGCTCTCAGGAGATGAATACCAAGGGTCAGAAGCTGGAGCATTGCTGGAGGAGGACTTCATCAGTGGAGAACAAATTGGCTTTGAGAATTCACTATAGTGAATATCAAAGGGCAATCAACCATAAGAAGGCAGAGCTCCTGTCCAGGAGATTGCTACAGGAAGGAAGCTGGCTTGGCTCTGCTTTTGAACTGTAGACAGGCTACTTCATCCTGCCTGTCTGCAGCTGAAAAGAGCAGTTTCAGTCGCTCAGTTCGAGAATTCATTCCAGTTCTTCTCTGACAAAGTGTCCTCCATTAGCACTGGGATCTCCCTGGGGCAGAAACAGCCCCGCTGTAGTGAGCGTGCATTGCTAGAGGCACTCCTTTGCCTGAGGTGAGTTTAGGCCAGTGGGGTGGCAGAGGTTGTTGAGATAATCTCAAGCTGCGTCCCACTTGTTGTGAGCTGGACCCAGACCCAACTTGTCTCTTAGTGAGATGTGTTGAGTGTTAGTCCAGTGTTTGCCAAGATTGTCCAGTGTTCACTCTCAGAGGGACTTTTTCCTGGTGCCTTGAAAGATGCACTAGTGAAGCCCCTCCTGAAAAATCATCACTCGACCCTGACATCTTGGCAAATTTTCGACTAATCTCCAACCTCCCATTCCTGGGAAGGTTGTTGAGAAAGTGGTGGCTTTGCAGCTCGAGGCACACCTTGCAGCCTTTGACATCTACGAGCCAATCCAGTCCAGATTTGGGTCTAGGCATAGCACTGAAATGGCATTAGTCAGGGTGCAAAATGATCTTCTCAGGGTGAGGAGAAAGAGAGACTGGTCAATTCTCATTTTCAGTCACCCTCAGCATTTGACACTGTGGACCACATAGTGCTACTGGATTGCCTTGGGAGCTTTGTGGACTCACTAGTACTGTCTTCAGTTGGTTTGAGTCCTTTCTATGGACGGGATGTGACGGATAGTGATGGGGAGTTTCTAATCCTGCCCGAAGCCTCACCTGGGGGTTCCCAGGGCTCTATCTTGTTGCCTATGCTGTTTGCAGTGTACATGCTTTCCATGGGTGAGATAATTAGATGTTACAGCTTGGTTTCCTCTACTATGCAGATGACAGCCAGCTGTATACGTCTTTGCTCTCAGGACAAATGATGCTGTGGAGGTGCTAAATAAATCAATCAATCAATCAAATCTTTATTTACCCAGACGTAATATCAAGTAGCAAGCTGATTTACAAGATGGACCTGGTTAAGTCCAGACTATAGAACAAAAAACAAGAGACATATTTAACATTTTGTTAGGGATCAACAAGTAAGACACAGATAACAGTTTAAAGTAGTGGTAACAGGCTAGAGAAAAAGACTAGGCTAGCAAGACTCTAGGCATCACTATACTAACAGTCAAGCAAAATAGTGATAACAACTTTTTCTTGACATACTGTAGTTCGTAGCTTTTTCTTGGTAATGTTCACAAGGGAGTAAAACAGGTATGGTTAGGTCTGAAGGAACAAACCACCTGCCAGGTACTATCAATGACAGCCCCTAACACGGCAGCCCGGGAACACTTGCAATACATAGATACATAGATACATAGACAGTGTCGGCAGTTTAGGGCCTATGGCCCACCAGTCTGCCCATTTGGGCTTGTAAGTTCAGTTTATGTTTTCCTAGAAGGACTGGAAGGCAGTTGTGCTCGCGACTTGCTAGTGGAAGGTGTGAGCCGGGTACTGTGGTGGCTATGGCAGTGCCTACTGCACATATTTTCCAGTTCTCAGGTGCTAGCACTGGTTGTCCGTGTCCAATGGACCATCAGGCCATGGGAAGGTCTAAGGCAGGGTATGTGAGGAATAAGCCTAGGGTCTAAGGCCAATCTCAGTCAGAGTTCAAAAAGAGCATAGTCACTCATTTTCCCGAATTGCACTCTGCGCGGTAAGGAAGGTATGCCATCGCCAGGGAAATAAGAGTTTACAGCTATTATAGCCAGACACAGGCAGATTATCCTGAATTTGCAAGAATTGAAGGATAGCCTAAATAAACTGCAGGCCAATCAGGGGCAAGGCCTGGAAGTGCTAGCATTCCGATTGGTTGTCAGTTTTAGCGGTGCTTTGTTAAAGAAGAACCCAGGTAGATGGTTTCAGATGGTGGCTTGTAAAGGTACCAGCTCCTGGGAGCCATAGATTTTACGCCTTATGTACAGATGCCCTGTAAGACTTGTCAAGTCTAGGAAGAGGAGTACAGGGACCAGAAAGAGATAGTTACATTAGAATTAGTGAGATGTGCAAGAATTAACACGGATGAAAATGTTCATGGCTAAGGCTAGACTAGGGAGCAAGCTAACAGTGGTTAGCAATTAGGAGTCAGAGAGACAGTTACATGGCTCACACACAGCTCGAGCGTATAGTGACTTAAAGGCATTAACACTTCGAGGCAGCTTAGTTTGTAGTTTGGGCATTTTGTTCCATAAGGATGGCAATGTAAAACTAATGGCCATTCTGTCATAGTGGGTGGAAGTCTTAGGGATGGAGAGGAGGATAGAGGAGGCACTTCTTAGCCGTGACGGTCCCAGCTCACTTCGAGGAAGACATTCTGTTATACACTGTGGTAGCCTTTTCATGATGGCTCTGTAGGTCCAAAGGACTGCATTTCTTTCGTGCCTCAACATAAGCGGGACCACCCTACCACTTTATACAATAAGCAGTGATGGGTAGAGATGGGGAGACTGGTAATAAATCATTGGCCCTATGATAAAGCGTATCCAACTTGACAAGCAAGGCTTTGGGACAATGACTATACAGGAAATCTCCATATTCAATTAGGGAAAGAAAAGTAGTTTGGACTAAACGCAGTTTGGCATCACGAGTGAGGAACTGTCTAATTCTATAGAATAGACCCAACCTCTGCCTTACCTTCCTTACCAGGTCTTCAACATGCTCAGAAAATGAGGGTTCTGATGTAACCACACTCTAAGTATTTAAACTTTGGGATAAATTCAGTTTCTCTCCCAGAATTGTGGAGCTCTGTGGCAGTGTTCCAGAGCTGGCAGGGTTTGTCACACAGCTACAGGGTGAGAACAGCATTGCCTTTGTCTGTTTTGCCTTTAAAAGAAGTTTTTTGTGGAGGAGCTGGGTCTCAAGCATGTCAAATTCTTCTTGTAGGTCTGCACAGGCAGCTTCGGCAGTTGGTCGACTTATGTATAGCACTGTGTCGCCTGCAAACAGGTGTATTTGCCTTGTTAATGCCCACATCAGTGTTGTTGGCATAGATAGCGAAGAGCAGTGGACCAAGTATGGATCCTTGTGGCACTCCCCTCAGCAGCGGTTTGGGACTGATAACTCCTCAGCCTTAATTTGTTGCTGACGCCCTACCAGGTACTCGTGAAACCAGTGCAGGGATGCTGAGTCAAGACCAGTGTTCTTCAGGGTGGAGATTAGCAAGCCATGATCCACGGTATCAAAAGCCTTACTAAGGTCTAGAAATACCACACAGACAAAGTTTCTGTTGTCTAAGACATTGTACCAGTCATTTGTTACTTTGGCAAGGGCCAAAATAGTGCTATGTTTAGTCCTAAAGCCTGATTGTATAGGGTTTAGTAAACTGTTAGCTTCCAGATAGGCCCTAAGTTGATTACTGACAACCTTTTCCAAAAGCTATTGACAGAATTGGAAGTAAGGAAATCGGTCTATAGTTGTTGAGATCGCAGGCATCCCCAATTTAAACAACAGGATAACATGGGCAGTTTTCATGTTACAGGAAGGGACCCTTGGGACAGTGATAAATTAAATAGATGGGTGATAGGAACAGCAAGGACATGATAAGTGATTTTGATAAAGTAGGGATCCAGTGAATCAGCTGCAGCACTCTTCTTAACATCCAACTGAAGTATAAGATCTTCAACCTCTTTCAAGAATATAGGTTGGAATGAGAAGCTGGGACCGGACAAAAGAGTCTATGCAAGGACACTTAATTGGGAGCAGACCAGAGCTGCAGGGAATTGTCAAGGCTAGACCAACTGTGGCAAAATGATTGCTGAATGCTTCTAAGATCCCCTGTTTATCACATATACTGTAGTTTTCCTCAGATGTGATTTTGGTGGCAAGAAGTTACTTGGAGTGTGACTGGACATATCCTTGATTGTCCTCCAGAAGTTAGAGGAGCACTTTGCGCAGAGTCCAGCTCCCAAAGACAGAATGAAGCCTTGATGTCTCTGACCATTTTTGTGCATGCATTGCATGCCTTCCTGAATAGACACCAGTCTGAGTTCAACTTGCCTGTCGCGCCTTTTTCCATAGCTTATCCCTACCTAGCAAGGTGGCTTTCAATGGGAATGAAACAGCGACAAGTTTTGTTTTTACTCAGATTTTACCATTGGGCATGTACATCAAGGCCCATACCAGTATTTTATTAAAAATATTGTATGCCGTTAACCATGGTTGCTAGGTAGAATTCTTGCCAGTGTGAGAGTCCCAGTTCATATGTAAAGGTGGCCTCATCGAATTTGTTATGTGTCCTTTTAGTGATGAATTTAGCTGACAGTCCTGTGTGATGTAGTGACCTGACTGCAGCAATGAAGCAATGGTCACTGACGTCGGTGAAGAAAGTACCAGTGTGTGTGAAAAGATGTGGCTTATCAACTTATATGACATTTAATAGTATACTGTTACTAAGGTTCTACTTATTGGGACGTGTAGGTTCTTGAATTGGCTGCACTAACCCACGAGCATCACAAAAGGTGTTTAGAGGTGAAGCAGTCTTGGAGAGCCAGTCAAAATTACAGTCCCAAGTATAACTGTTTCAAGATTCTCTTTCTCGATGACAGAACCAAGATGTGATAGGAGTAGTGTTCTCCACAATGGGGTCTTAACAACCAATGACTCTGATGGCCAAAGAAGTAGATAATTCAATCTTGATTGTCAGACTTTCAAATTCATTTTTAACAGAGGTTGAATCCATCAGGGACGTTGTGAACCTTTCCTTGACATATATTGCCACTCCACCTCCCCTAGTAGGTCTATCAGTTCTGAATAATTGGTAGACAGGATGCTAACCTCTCTATCCTGGGTGGCTGGCCTAAGCCAGGATTCAGATATTACCAGGACATCTGGTTGAGTATGGTTGATCCACGCCTGTATCATAGTAAACTTTTTAGCAGGCTACAAACTTTGACATGCCAAAACTCATTCCTTTAAGGGTGGCCATATCTGAGGGAGAAAAGAGGGAGAGATGGGCCCAGGGTTTAACTCGATGTTACCCAGTGTATCAGTAATAGAAGTAGCAGCTTTGTTAAGGCATCAAAAGATAGTTTGCGTAGCCTGGCCCTGGTACGCCTATGATTCTTGACAGGTTAGGTATGCCTATCACCATCCCTAAGGGTGTAGTGCCCTAATGCTAGGTGAAACAATACTCTGACTGAGATGTGCAGGGGTGGCTAATGCAAAAGGAACATTGTGACTAGCTTGAGAAGGCGGCTCAATACAGGTACCATATGAAGGGTACCGTGGTTATACTCTGACAGTAGTACTATCTGTAAGGCACACAAATGACTATAGGGCAATTTCAGTGTTCAGAGAACAAACTTTAAGGGATCAGTCTCTGCTTGCACGTGCTTCTGAGGGTAAAATGACACCTGTGCACAACAGAGGATAATCAGTAAAGATAGTAGTGAGGGCCCCTGTAAAGGTGCTATCCAGGCTCCCATTTTCAAAACATAGTAGCAGGTAATGTTAACTACAGTTTGGGGCAAGGAACCGCAAATGATAGTGTTGGAAGGTGCCTAAGTCAGTGACCGCTGCTATGGGGATGCCCAAGTGGCCAACCAAAAGAATTGATAGGCCAATGAGGGCCTTCAGCGTGTCTTAGAAGGGGACAGGATAACGGTGTATTTAATAATTGAGGGTGGGAGATGGGTGAGTGGGTGTGAAATTAGCGGCTTTTGCCATACCTTGAATGAGGAGAGTCGGGTTTGAGGTCCTCGGGCGGCTGTGGAAGCGCCGACTGCCCGGTGTCCAAGGAGCCTGCACCTGTGGGGCAGGGAGCCCTGAGAGCATGCTCTCAGCTGGGGAGAGAGGGAAAAGGAGACGTTTAAATGCTGGTCATGGACAAAGGACTGTCTGCACCAACAGGAGAGCCAAATCAGCTGGACAAAGGATGTGTATTCTCTTGGCGCCAAAGTCTGGCGCCCACAGATTTTCAGAAAGGAGCTAGATCACTTAGTTTCTTTGTCCTTAACACACTAAACAGAGATTAATATTACTTTAAACAGTCAGGCACAAGTAAATACAGCTTTTTGTGCATGGTTCAGTAAAAAAGTAAAGATTTTGCTGCTTTCAACAGAAATTCAGTAGTAGTCTGCAGCAGCCAATCGGAGGCTGGGCCAAAGAGTGCTCACGTTCCGATTGGTTAGCGATTTGCATACTTGAGCAAGGAGAGTCTGGGCTTGAGGTCTTGGCGGTGGCTGTGGAAGCGCCGACTGCCACAAGTGCAAGAACCTGCACCTGTGGTGCAGGGAGCCCTGGAGAGCCTGTCCTCAGCTGGGGAGAGAGGGAAAAGGAGAAGTTTAAATGCTGGTGGTGGACAAAGGACTGTCTGCACAAACAGGAGAGCCAAATCAGCTGGACAAAGGGATGTGTATTCTCTTGGCGCCTAAAGTCTGGCGCCCACACAGATTTTCAGAAAGGAGCTTGATCACTTAGTTTCTTTGTCCTAACACACCAGACAGAGATAAATATTACTCTAAACAGTCAGGCACAAGTAAATACAGCTTTTTGTGCATGGTTCAGTAAAAAGTAAAGATTTCTCTGCCTTTCAACAGAAATTCAGTAGTAGTCTGCAGGAGCCAATCAGAGGCCAGCGCCAAAAAGCACTCGCATTCTGATTGGTTAGCGGCTTCTGGCCGACATCCAAGACTGGATGTCCTCTAACTGGTTGAGACTCAGCCCCAACAAGAAAGAGGTACTAATGACTGAGCCTGGTCGATGGAGTGATGGGGCTGCTGCTGGGCTGGGCACAGGTTTGTTCCTGGCCCTATCCTGTTGGCGAGTTTTACTAGGTTGAGAAATCTGGGCGCATCCTTGACAACAGATTGACACTTGAGGCTCAGGTGTCGTCCATCATCCGGAGTGGTTTTACCACTTAAGGAATGTTGCCCAGATTAAAGCCCCACTTTGCCTGGTGGCCTGTCCTCACTGGTGCATGCCTTTGTGATGTCTAGGCTCGACTACTATAATGCTGTATATGTTAGGGTCAGTGGGAATTCTCTGTCACCTGCAGCTAATGCAGAAGATAGCAGCAAGGTTGCTGACAGGCCTTCCATGGTCCTGCCATATAACCCCACTCCTGTGTGACCTGCACTGGCTGCCAGTGAGGTGGAGAATCACTTTCAAGGTGGGTTTGCTGATCTATAAGGCCCTATAGGCTGAGTCCCGGCTATCTGAGTGACCTTTTGACACCTGACCACCCTGTGCGCTCACTCTGCTCCTCCAGTGAGGGCCTGCTAGTGGTTCTGAGGGCCTGGTTGAAAATTTTGGGAGATCATTCATTTGAGGTGGCTGGCCCGGTCCTCTGGAACTCACTCCCAAGATCTTTAAGGAAGGCTCCATCGGTGGAGGTTTTAAGCAGGGCCTGAAGGCTCATCTATTTAGTTAGTTAGTTATTACAGTCTCAGATTACAACCTTTGAGCTAAAAGCTCATTTACAAAGGTTCCACATCAAAAACATACAAGGTAAAACATACACACTGTACATAAATAAGGTGGTATAGATAAGCACAATAACATAAATCATGCATAGCAGTAGTAATTTACAGTCAAAAACAAATGAGTACACATTGGGGTTTTAACAGGCAGAAGAGTACATTCCACAACATATAACCAGTTACAAAGAGCAGGAAAAGTGATCAAAACAGTAAGGGAAACCAGCAAAGCCAGTAACCTTGTCAAGGAGGAGGCATAGGAGGAGGAGGGGAGGAGGTTGGAAGTTGTGTAGGCAAGTGGATGTAAAAAGATGTGGAAGGAGGTTGTTAAGATAGGAGTAGAGTTGTGAAGGGTAGAGTATGGGTGTGCAGGAATTGTACAAGATGAGGGCAGGTGATAGGCATCAACTGGGGAAAAGAGAGCTAAGAATCAGTGCTGACCATGGTTAGAAAACTGGTTATTGGAAGCAGGTGCACTTTGTTAAACCTGTGAGATGTGAGCGGAGTTTAGATTTAAAGGTCCAAGTTTGAACTCTGTGAGTAGGTCACTTGGGAGAGAGTTGAGCTAGTTAGGGCCCAGAATCCAAAAGATCACTGACCTTGTGAAGTTTGGCAGAAAGTGACCTTATAGGGATTGTTGGTAGACCCTGGTTAATCTAGCTGATGTAGCTCGGTTAAGCATGGACTGAACCCTGACTGGAGCTAGGCCAAGGATAGCCTCTTTGGCAAGAAGATATGACTGATACTGAATTCTATTATTCAGATATAGTCCAGCCCTAACGTAAGTAGAGGTCACAGGTGTGGGAAAGGCATGGGGCACCCAGAAATAGTCTGCAGGCTTTGTTCAGTGTTAAAGCAATCCTTTTCAAGGTTATGTCAGATGCAGTATTATAGATTATTAGACCATAGTCTATTATGGAAAAGACTAAACTATTTATGGCAAGTTTAAGTGCTCCTCCAGTCAGACAATGCCTGTGTCTGTAGAGCTGGCTGAGTCTCCTGTTGGCAGAAGCTAGAGAAGCTTTTGAAGTCAGTTATAATATATTTATTACATAGAAACATAGAATTTGATAGCAGATAAGGATCACTAGGCTCATCCAGTCTGCCCTTAACCCTACTCTTTATCAGTGGCCACTGACCCTACTTGGTCATTGGCTTTAGCCTTTCCTTCCCACCTCCAGAGTTCCCTTTATGCCTGTCCCATGAATGTTTAAATCTCCCTACTGTGCTTGTTCCCACCACCTCCTGTGGCAGGCTATTCCATGCACCCACCACCCTTTCTGTGAAAAAAAAAACTTTCATATTTCCCTTATCCTACCCTCCAATTTCATATCATGCCACCTCATTCTCATACTTTTCCTATATTGAAAGATGTCACCTCTTTGCACCTTGTTTACACCTTTAAGATACCTGAAGGTTTCTATCATGTCACCCTGCTCCCTCCTTTCCTCCAGTTAATACATACTGAGGTCTTTTAATCTATCATCATATGTTTTCTGGTGCAAGCCCTGTACCATCTTAGTTGCCCTTCTCTGAATTGCCTCCACCCTGTTTATGTTCTTGCAAAGATGCGGCCTCCAGAACTGCACACAGTATTCCAGATGTGGCCTCACCAGTGTTTTATATAGTGAATCACCACCTCCCTCCTTCTGCTAGTGATATCCCTACCTATGCACCCCAACATGCCACTGGCCCTCCCTACAGCTTTTGTACACTGCTTGGCCATCTTTAGGTCATCTGAAATGATAAGCCCTAGATCCCTTTCTTCCCTGGTGACTATCAGCAACTCCCCCATCCTGTAGCTCTCTCCAGGTTTCTGCATCCCAGGTGCATGATTTTTCACTTCTTCACATTGAACCTTCATTGCCACACGCCAAACCATTTTTCCAGCTTTCTAGGTCCCTCCTTATTTTCTTCACCCTTCAGAGATGTCAACCCTGTTGCAGGTCTTGGTGTCATTCACAAACAGGCAATCCTTCCTTTCAGCCCTTCTGCAATGTTTCTAATGAAGACATTAAAAGGACTGACCCCAGGACTGATCCTTGAGGTACCCACTGGTCACCCCCTCCCCAGATTGGATCCCATTTACGCCACCCTCTGCTTCCTGTCCGTTAACCAGGTCTCGAACTCAGTTCACCACCTTGTGGCCCATGCCCAGGCTACCTGTGTTGTTCACCAGCTTTTTGTGTGGGATAGTGATAAGGCCTTTCTGAAATCAAGGTAGGCTATGTCTACCCTTCCCCCTGATTCACCTCCTTCATTACCCATTCAAAAAATCTATCAGATTTGTTTGACATGATCTTCCTGCTGTGACTCCATGCTGCCTCGGATCCTGGGCTCCATTGGATTCCAAGTGTTCCATTGTCCTTTCCTTAAGGAGTGCCTCCATAATCTTACTCGACTACTGAGGAGAGGCTGACTGGCCTCTAGTTTCTCACATCTTCCTTGCTAACATTTTTGTGAAAAGAGACCACATGTGCCTCCTCCAGTCCTCAGGAACCACTCCTGTGTTTAGCAACTCACTGAACAAGGCTGCCAGTGTGTCATCGAGGCACAGGTCAGGAAGCATAGGAAAACCAGGAGCAGTTGTAGAATCTACAAAAATTGTTTATTATTTATTAGTACTAGCAGTAACATAAAAAATAAACTTGTTCAGTATAACTATATACAAAGGCAAAATAAACAGAGAAGATCCATCTGAGTTTTCCTTCAATCTCTGGGTCTATCTTGCAAGAAACTGCAGCTCTGTCTTATAAGTCTTTGCAACCCCTTCTTAACAAGCATCCTGTTTTTCCTAAAAATGTTCTTGTATATATTGGTAGGTGCAGCTAGAACACAATGTCCCAGAACTGAGGCTCCTTTCTCCACAGCTTCTGCAAAGGGCTAAAATTGCATTTTAGGTTAACCTCTTGAGTTTCTGATAGATTTTCAATCATCTCAAACTATAATTATATACATTTCAACAGTAACACTATATAATTTCTAAACAAAAGGATCCCAATGTCAATTAGATTTCCACATAATGATTTGCTATATATTTTATACCAGCAGATATGCAAGGGAGGAGCAAGGCAGAAACAGCAATGGAAGAATGAGAGACAGTGAGAGGCAAAGAACTGCAAGACTGTCGGGTGATCAAATCCTAGGTCTCAACGGAAAATTTGGTTGTGCAACTAGACAGACAAGAGACAGGAAAGGAAAGGACAGAACAGATCCCTCGCATTCAAACTCTCCATAACAACTGGGACAGGGTCCTATTCAACCTCGCCACATACACACCTCCCTCTAAGAGGGAACCTGTTTTATCAAACAGGTTTCCAAAACTTTCTATTAATTTCTACTAACATTAGCTTCTAATTTTCAGAAATTAAGTGAGGGCAGTATCCTTTTTCTATAACAGTACAGCAAGCAGTAAAATTTAAACTCATACATTTGCTTTTCAACCTTCAGAACCCTCAATTCTGATCCATATCTTGACAGAAAATCAGCATTGCTATTCTCTTTACCAGATTTGTGCATCACTTGAATTTAAATGGCTGCAGTGCCAGGTACCACCTTGTGATTCTGGAATTTTATCTTTCATTTGGTTAAGCCAACAGAGAGGATTGTGATCTGTTATGAGTACAAAGTCAGTTCCTAGCAAATAAAACTTAAGGGACTCCATGGCCCACTTTGCTGCTAAACATTAATTTCAATGGTGAAGTACCTATTCCTCTGTCATGCAACTTCCTACTTATGTACAGAATAGGATGTTCCTTCCCATCTATATTTTGACTCAGGATTGCACCTAGGCCTACCTCTGATGCATCTGTTTGTAACAAAAATGTTTTTTCAAAGTCTGGGCTTCTTTAAACAGTGGCTAACTTAATGCAGCCTTAATGGCTTGAAAAGCTTCATCACACTCTGGGGTCCATCTCACATTATTTGGGTACGTTTTTTGTGAGTTCAGTGAGTGGAGTAGCTAACTCAGTAAAGTTGGGAACAAATTTCCGATAATAACCAGCCAGCCCTAAAAATAACCTGACATCTTTCTTTGTTTTAGGACAGGGCTGTTAGCCACAACTTCTATTTTAGAAATTTCTGGTTTAACTTCTCAATTTCCCAACACATAGCCCAAATATCTGGTTTTCTGCATGCCCAATGCACATTTGGTAGGAGTAATAGTCAGACCTGCATTTTTGATAGCTTGGATAACTGCTCGTAGGAGTTCCAGGTGGCTTTTCCAGTCTGGACTGTACACCACAACATCATCCAGGTACACAGCACAATAACCAGTGTGAGGTGATAAAATTACATCCATGTACCACTGGAATGTAGTTGACGCACCATGTAAACCAAATGGCAGTGGTGAACTGATAGAATCCAACAGGAGTGGCAAATGCAGCTTTGTCTCTGGATTCTTTAACTAAAAGGATTTGCCAGTAACCCTTGGTGAGATTGAGGGTACTGATATACTTTGAACTCCCAGTCTGTCCACTAAATCATATATTCTGGGCATAGGATAACTGTCAAATTCTGACACATGATTAAGTTTCCAAAATCAAGGCAGATTCTAACACCCTCTTATTTTGTTTACAATTACCATTGGAGATAACCAAGCACTCCTCGACTCTTCTATGATACCCAATTCTTTCATTTTTGTATTTCCTTAACCATGTCAGCTCTTAACCACTATGGTAACCTGTATATTTTTGCCTAATAGGCGAGCATTCCTTGGCACTATTTATGTACTTGACCCTTTTGATCTGCCTGGTACTGTGGTAAAGTACGCTTAAATGTCTTTAGCACATTACAAATTTCTGCAGTTTGTTCTGAGGTTAAGGAAACATTCAGCTTTACAGCATCAGCAGTTACAGTTTGTTCCAGTCCATCATAAGTTACATCAATATCTTCTTAATCAGTTTCTGCTAAAACTTGCAAAGCAGCTTTTGGTGTTTTTTTTCCAACCCATTTCTTGAAGAGGTTAGCATGGTATATCTTAGTAGGATTTTCCTGTCAGGTCTCAGTCTCATAGTTAACTGTGCCAGTACATCTAAGCACTCTATAAGGCCCTTGCCACTTCTTTAACAGTTTATTTTCTGTTGTGGATAACAGCAGCAAAACCTTTTCACCTGGCTCAAAAACTGTTTTTTTATCCTATGGTTATAATATATCTTCTGCTGGTTTTGGGCCTCTTCCTGATTACTATGGGCAATTTCAACATATTTTGCCAGCTTCTTTCTTAGGGCACACATATAAGACATTATAGATTGTTTCTGGGTGGGGTTATTTTCCCACGCTTCTTTTATCACATCCAGTAGCCCTCTTGGCTGCCTACCATATAAAAATTTCAAATGGTGAAAACCCTGTTGATGCCTGTGGCAGTGACTTTTCTCTGTAAGCAAAAGTTGGTAAGGCAAGTATTGGTATCAATCTTTCCTTCCCCTTTTACAAACCTTTTTAACATGCGTTTAGGGTTTGGTTAAAATGCTCAACAAGACCATCTGTCTGAGGGTGATAGGGGCAGGTTCTTTAGGCAGTGATATCTAGTAGTCTGTAAAGCTCCTTAAGTAATGCAGCACCAAAATTACTACCCTGATCAGCACAATAATTTCTTTAGGTATGCCCACTCTGCTGAAAATTTTTGCAAGCTCTGCTGTCACTTTTGAAGCTATGATAGTACGCATTGAACTGCTTCTGGGTATCGAGTAGCATAGTTGCATACTACCAGGATAACTCTATTGCCTTCTTATTTTTGTCTAAAGGACCAACCACATCCATTGCAATTCTCCCAAAGGCACTTCTATCAAGAGTAGGGCATCTTTTCTTTTCTAGTGACTGGGACTACTTTCTGACACTCAGCACAGGCATTGTAATAGGTAGCAACATCTTCATGAATTCCAGGCCAGTAAAATCTATACAGTAATCTGGCAAGGGAGATCCCTCCTGAGTAACCAGCCATAGGACTATCATGTGCTATCTGTAACAAATCTGTTCTATACTTTTGTAGTATAACCAATTGTTCTGTCTGTTCCTGTGTCTGAGGTTTAGCCCATATTCTGTACAGTGCCTCATTACATTTTTAAACATTGGTCCACCCTGTTTTGTTTCACCCCAGCTGCTTAAAATAACCCTGGAGAGAAACAATGTTAGCTTGTTCTGAAAGAAAATCACAATCAGTGATCAGTTTAGTTTCAGCATTTTCATATGTTAACCCCTTATATCCATCAGTCATTTTTGCAACAGTTTCTTCAGGCATAGTCTTTCTTTTCTGGATTTCTGGATATTGAGCTGTGCTCAAACAAGTCTGAATCAAAATTACTGAAAGGAAAAGTGTCCCCACCGTTTGAGATTTTTTGCCTGAGCTCGTTACCACTGCTGCTGAAACTGCAGGGTTCGTTCCTCTGAGATTAACTCAGTAAATCCTGGACAGTCATTTCCAATAATCACAGGTACAGGTAACTTAGGTACTACCCCACTTTCATTTGATGCATACACCTTAATGGTCCGAAATACTTGGCGCGGTGGGATAGTATCGAGTATCCCTGCGGATGCAGATGACACCAGTACCTGGTCCTTTTACATAGTGTTTTCCCAGCACCTCAACATACACTAGGGTCTGTCTTCTTCCAGAATCAATGAGTCCCTTTACAGTCTTATCCCCACCTTTACATCTGTTAAGTACTTGCCCCAATTTGCCAAGGACAATCTGCTCCAGTGTCACTCTTCTTCTGGCAATTTCTTGCAATATGACCAGAGACTTATTACAGTTATAGCAAATAACATATTTGGGCACAGATTTGTTACCCACACCAGAGTTCTTATCAGACTTGGAGTTTAAATGAGGACAAGAGTGTCGTACAGGTGCTTTGTTGTTATCTTGCTTGCTGTGGCATCTGTCTGGCCATTTGGTAGACCTTGGCCAAAGAAACAGCCTTTCCCATTTTCTGGTCAGTGTTTCTTTACCTAAAGCTACACATCTGTAGGCAGGATGTTGATGAACTGCTCCATGGCAAATGTGTCGATGATCTGTGGGACTGTTTTGCCTTCTGGTTGGAGCCATTTTATCAGGAGTTCTTTGAGTCAGGCGAAGGCTTCGAGGATTGTCAACTGAGTTGTACTTCAGAGATTGAAATCTCTGCCTGTAGGTCTCTCCTGAGATGTCATACCTTTTCAGGATTTTGCTTTTCAACAAGTCATAGTTTTCTGACTGTGCAGTGTCCATACTGCTGTAGGCAAGTTGGGCTTTCCCTGTCAAGTAGGGTACCAATCTGATTGTCCATTGCAGCTTTGGCCATTGGCAGGCTGTGGCAACTCTTTCAAAAGTTGTCAGGTATGTCTCGATATCATCTGAGGGATACAATTTGTAAGTTTAATGGCTTTAAGTTGCTTGAGTTATGTTATTATCTGGATCTGTGCCAGATCCTCTGTCTCTGATAGCTTGCAAGGCATCCAGCCATCGCTGCTCCTGTCGCTGCATCTCTTCTCTCATCTGCTGCTTCTCTTTTCTCTCCTCTGCTGCTCCTGTCACTGTATCTCTTCTCTCCTCTGTGCTTCTAAATGTTGAATTTCTTGTTCTCTCTGCTTCTCCATCTCTTTTGTTGTATAGCCATTTGAAAAGTCCATCAGGCTTTCAGGTTCTGTCACTGCCTGTTCTTTTTCCATAACTTGTGCTGGCTGTACAATCTCAGCTTGGACTTCTGTCTCTGCTAGTTTGGCTGCCATTCTCCTGGTAACAACTCCTGGACTTGCTGCTGTAGAATCCATACCTTTCTATTCTTCCTAGTACTGGGTCCAGTGCCCACGCACAATCCTCCTGGCTTAGAGTGTCATAGCATAAATCCCATAGACTGACACCATCTGTCATTGAGGCACAGGTTAGGAAGCATAGAATAAAACAAGCAGATGTAGAATTGGCAAAAATTGTTTATTAGTACTAGCAGTAACATAAAAAATAAACTTGTTCAGTATAACTATTTACAAAGGCAAAATAAAGAAGATCCATCTGAGTTTTCCTTCAGTCTCTGTGTCTATCTTGCAGAAATTGCAGCTCTGTCTTATAAGTCTTTGCAACTCCCCTTCTTAACAAGCATCCTATTTTTTCTAAAATGTTCTTGTATATATCAGGCAGGTGCAGCTAGAACACAATGTCCCAGAACTGAGGCCCTTTCTCCACAGCTTCTGCAAAAGGCTTTAAAATTGCATTTCAGGTTAACCTCTTGAGTTTCTAATAGCTTTGCAATCATCTCAAACTATAATTATATACATTTCAACAATAACACTATATAATTTCTAAGCAAAGAGATCCCAATATCAGTTACAGTTCCACATAATGATTTGCATATATTTTTGTACCAGCAGATATGCAAGGGAGGAAATGAAAGAAAAAGCAAGGAAGACTGAGAGATAGTGAGAGGCAAAGAACTGTGAGACTGTGGGGTGATCAAATCCTAGGTCTCACCGGAAAATTTGGTTGCTAACTAGACAGACAAGAGACAGGAAAGGAAAGGACAGAACAGATCCCTGCATTCAAACTCTCCATAACAACTAAGACAGGGTCCTAGTCTACCCTGCCACACAGTGATGCTGCTAGCTCCATTCATAGTTCCTTTGGTATCCTGGGATGAATGCCATCTGGTCCTATTGCCTTGTCCATCTTCAGTTTTGTGAGCTCTTTCCTGACTCTCTTTCTGTAAAAGGACTGGTGTTTACCTCCCTTCCCTTTGTATCTGAAGCCCAGCTATGGTCTCTGTCCCTCCCCTTCTTCAGTGAATACTGAACTAAAGTATTTATTCTGTGTCTCTGCATTTTCAGGTCTCCTCACACCCTCCCTCACTTCATCCCCTTTGAGCCTTACTAACCCCTCTGGACTTTCTTCCTTCATTGATATACCTACAGAATGCCCTGTCCCTTTCTTCACCATTTGTGCTAATGTTTCCTGTTTGCACCTTTACGCTCTAACAGCCTTCCTGCTTCCTTCTGACAATTTAGGTACACCACCTATCCTCTTCCCTCTGTGTCTTCTTATATTTTCTAAACCTTGACCTTTTGGCCCTTATTTTATCTGCTACACCCTTGAGAACCATAGTGGTTTCCTTCTACTTTTGCCTTTCTTTGTCAGCCTAATGCATTGGTTTGTCACCTCAACTATTGCTCATTTTAGGTGTGCCCACTGCTCCTCAACCCCCCACCTTCATAGAAACATATAGAATTTGACGGCAGATAAGGACCGCTTGGCCCACCCAGTCTGCCCATTTCCCTACCTAATGGATAAGCTGCAGATCCTAGTTAACCAGCTGCCTACTTCTTCCTACCCCACCCCTAGAATTGCCTTATGACTGTCCCATGCATGCTTGAATTCCAACACTGTTTTGACTCCACAACCTCCTCTGAAGGCTGTTCCATGCATCCACAACCCTCTCTGTGAAAAATACTTTGTTAAATTACCTCTGACCCACCCCTCCTCTATCTTCAAATTGTGCCCCTTGTTCTTGCATACCTCTTTTCTGAAAGATGCTACCCTTTTGGACTTTGTTGATTTGCTTGAGGTACTTGAAAGTTTGATCATGTCCCCCTCTTCCTCCTTTCCTCCAGGATGTACATATTAAGCTCCTTAAGTCTCTTTCAATGTCTTCCGCAGACCCTGCACCATTTTAGTTGCTCTCCTCTGACAGCTTCCATCCTGTCTATGTCTTTACGGAGACTGGGTCTCCAGAACTGCACGCAGTACTTCAGATGGGATCTCACCAGCTGTCTGTACAGAGGGATAATAACTTCCTGTTTTCTACTGGTGATGCCTCTCCATGCATCCCAGTATCCCCAGCCCTCCTTGCTGCCCTCTCACATTGCTTGCCACCTTTAGGTCATCTGATATGACTACCCTCAGGTCCTTTCCATTTTGTTGTTGTTAGTATCTCACCCCCATTGTGTACTCTTCCCCTGGTTTTGTTTCCCAGGTGCATTACCTTGCACTTCTTAGCATTGAATCTAAGTTGCCATACATTTGACCATTCCTCTAACCTGCCAAGTCCCTTCTCATCCTTTCCACCCCACCTTGTCAGTCAACTCTGTTGCAGATCTTTGTGTCATCTGCAAAGAGACATACTTTTCCTTCCAGTCCCTCTGCCATGTCGCTATAAAGACATTGAAGAGGACCGTCCTAATACTGAACCCTCCAGTACCCCACTAGTAACCCCCCTTTCTTCAGAGTGAACTCCATTTACTATTACTCTCTGTGTCCTATTCTCAGCCAATTCTTTACCCAGGCTGTCATCTTGGGACCCACTCAGGCTGGCTAACTCAGATATTAATCTTTTGTGGGACTGTGTCAAATGCCTTGCTAAAGTCTAGGTAGGCCATGTCCACAGCCCTCCCTGATCTACTACTTTGGTCGCCCAGTCAAAGAAATCTATCAGATTCATCTGGCATGACCTTCTCGCAGAATCCATGCTGCCTTGGGTCCTGTGCCCTCTGGCCTCTAGATACTTGACAATTCTTTCCTTCAGAAGTGATTCCATCATTTTCCTATCACTGAGGTTAAACTAACAGGACTGTAGTTTCCTGCTTCTGCCTTGCTCCCACTTTTGTGAAGGGAATCACATTTGCCCTCCTCCAGTCCTTGGGTACCACCCGTCCTCCCATGATTTCTTAAAGAGGGTAGTCAGTGGTGTCACTAGTTCTACCCTTTAGTTCTTTTTAGAATTCTGGGATGAATCCTCATCAGGCCCCATTGCTTTGTCCACCTTCAGTTTTAAGAGTTTTTCAGAACCCTTTCTTCTGTAAATGGGCTGGTATCAACTCTGTATCCAGAGTGTTTCTATTGTTTGTTTTAGGTACCTCCCTCTTCATTTGTAAATACTGAGCAAAAATATTCGTTTAGTATCTCTACCTTTTCACAGTCACCCTCTGCCCACCCCTCCCTTTACTAAGCCTCACTATCCCTCCCATGGTCTTCCTTCACTCCTGATGTACCTATAAAAGGTTGTATCCCCTTCTTAACTGAGTTGACTATCTTTTCCTTGGTTTGGGCCTTTGCTGTTCTGACTGCCTTCCCAGCTTCCTTTGCTTTAACTGATCCTTCCTGCTCCTTCTGTGATTCCTTGTACTTCCTGAATGCTTTCTTTTTCTCTTGAACCTTCACTGCCACTTCCTTTGAGAACCATAGTGGTGTCTTACATCATTTTGTTTTGTTTATTTGCTTCCACAAAGGCTTGTTACCTCTGTGATGGCAGTTTTATTATTCCCCATTGTTCTTTCACCTCCTTCCTGCCCATTTGCTAGTGCATTCCTTAGGCACTCACCCATTTTGGCAAAGTCAGCCCTCCTAAAGTCCTGTACTTTTGTCTTTGTATGGCTTGGCTCTATTGCTCTGTTTATTGTGAACTCATACTGTTCGATGGTCGCTAGTTCCCAGATGGCTACCCACTTCTACATCTGTGATCCTCTTTCCATCTCCATTTGAGAGAACCAGGTCTAAGATTGCTCCCTCTCGAGTGGGTTCCAATACTAGTTGTCTAAGGTATGCCCAGTAGGGCATCTAGAATAACCCCACTCTTCAAAGTGGCTGCTGCAACTGCACTCCAGTTAACATCTGGCATATTCAGATCACCCATCAGCAATATCTTCCCTTTTTCTGCCATTCTAAGTATATTTCTATCATTTCCTTGTCCATTTCCTCCCCTGAGAGGGAGGTCTGTATACAACCCTGTGCAGATTATGGTGCCATTGCCTGTCTCCAAATTGACTCACAGTGCTTCTTCTCCTCCCTGTTTACCCTTTTGTTCTGCTGCTTTATTCCTTCCCTTATGTAAAGAGCTACCCTCCTCCTCTTTTTCTCCTCTCTCCTCCTGTAGATAGTGTATCCTGGTATGTTTACGTCCCCAGTCATGGTTTTGTGTGTGCATGTTTCTGTGACTGCCACAATATCCAGATGTTCCTCCTCCATCAAGACCACTAATTCAGGAAGCTTGTTACCCAGAATACGGGCATTGGTACTCATTGCTTCCATTTTTGATGGCTTTACCTTCTGTTGCAGCATCTCGCACTGATCTTTCTACCTCGGTCTTTTTCTCATCTAGTATCCTGTTTTGTAGGAGATGCTGGGATTTTCCTGCTGCTTATCAGTGCCTCCCCTTGACTAGTTTAAAAGCTTGCCAATGAAGCATTTAAACCGATTGCTCAAAAGACTTGTTCCCTTCCTGGACAGATGCAGACCATCCTACCAGTATAGGCTGGTGTCCCTCCAGGTGGAACCCCAGTCCCCAATAAAGCCAAACCCCTGTGCTCCACACCATTTTTTCAACCATTCATTCAACTGCATGGTGCAAAGTACCCTTGCCTCACCCATGCCATTGACAGGCAGCACCTCTGAGAAGGATATTGTGTGTGCTACTTGTCTTAAGCCCTCCCAACTCTACAAAGTCCTCCTGCACTGCTCTAATCTCATGATGAGCCAAGTCAATGGTCCCTAGGTGGACAATGACATCCAGCTCAGACTCCCGTGCAACTGTTCCTTGATCCTAAGGATGCGCTTCCTGTCCCCTCCAAGCCATGGCACCAGGCAGGCACCTTACTTCAGTTTTCCTGCCCCCAGTTCTATCCCCCTACAATTGAGTCCCCACCAGGAGCTGCTTTCTTTCCTGTGGTGCCCTCTGCCAACTTCCTGAGGGCCTCCCTGTGACAGTTGTCTGCACCTCCTTAGTCTCCTCTGTGGGTGCATCCATAGGGGAACTATGCTCCCCAGAATGGTGTATGGATTGTGGAGTGGAACAACTGACTGGGTGTGTCTCTGTTCCACCATCCTCACCCTCTCTGAGCCCACTGTGGTCCAACTGCTGTGCTTTCTGCACCTCTGAGGTAGTGGTGGTGGCTCTGGTGCTCCTGGATGGGAGGTTCCTCCTACTGTCCAGTGTGGCCTGGGGAAGGTTCCTTACTACTGTCCAATGTGGCCTGAAGACGGGCAACTTCCTCCTTCAGGGCAGAGAGTTGTTCGCAAATAGGGCAGCATCTCAACCTCCAGAAAGATTTCTGGAAGACTGCTGCCCATAGCCATTACATCGCACTACTCCCCACATGTGTATCTACTTTTTATTTGTGTGTGTGTGTGATTGGTTTGTTATATAGAAATATATATTATACAATGTGTATGCTTATATTGTCATTGCAGTGTGCTAGAGAGGATATGAGAGTGATATGCACCTGCACTCTTGAGGAATGATGTCAGAACCCCAGGTATAAAGGAACTATTTCCAGGGGTGGGTGGGTGAGGTGGGCAGGGGTTGGGCCTAAACTGTGCCCTCATGAAACAATCAGCTAAAAGCTCTGACCCACCGCTGCGATGAGTGCCTTCCTGTCAGCAAGATGCCCTACACAACAATTTGACAGAGAAAATCCCTGCTAATCAAACAGAGAAAAATCCAGACATCCAAGTCAGACACAGGTAAACCTCCCCAGCCCCAAACAGCCTGGTGATTTGTGCTCTGAAAGCAGTCAGCCCAAAATAAGTCAGCTGTGCACCAGGACAGACACAGTAAACAGTATTTCGTCCCTCAGAGTTTAAACTCTTCCTGCACTGAAAATCTTAACAATTGTAACAAAAGTAAAGCAAGATCCACCTCCCTCTGTTGCTGGAAAGACTGTCTTTCCTGATAATTCTAAGTTCCTTATTTCACCTTTCAGTTAGAAGTAGCTCCACCTGCAGAATATCTGCTACAAACCAAAGACAATTGTAGGTTCACCTCCTCTGTTGTGACCACAACTCGCTTTCTTGCAAATCCTATGTTCAGTATTGCAGCTTCCAGCCAGAGGTAGCTTCACCTGAAGAATATTAGCTGTTCCTCCTCATCAGGGCTTTTGATACACCTCCCCATCATAGCAAAGTATGCCATCCTGAAATCTAAGACTCTTATCTTTGTGTGGTATGACTGCATCCCTGTACCCATGCTAAACCTCACTATGTGGTGGTCGCTGGACCCCAGGTGACCTATCTGGACTGTGATTCTGTCTCCATTGGTCAGTAATAGGTCCAAAATTGCCTTTTTCCTGGTGGGTTCTAGCACTAGCTGCTTTAGACCTGCCCCTTGCAGGAGTCCCAAGATGTCACAGCTCTGGTTGAAGTAGCTGCCAGGATGGTCCAATCCATGTCTGGCATATTGAAATCTTCCAGCAGCAGTATCTCCCCTTTAGTTGCCATCTTGTATTTCCTCCCCTAGCCACCTATCCACCCATTCTCCTGTGCTGGAGGCCATAAGATCACCCTGTGTGACTGCTGTGCCATTGCCTGGCTCAAGGTGACAGTGCCTCAGCCTTCCTCTGTCTAGCCTGTACTGCTCCTCCATTTTTTACTCTCCTATCCCTCCTGAATAGAGCATAACCTGGTACATTAATGTCCCAGTTGTGATTTGCAGTGTACCATGTGTCAGCTATTTCTACTATGTCCAGGTCAGCCTCAGCCATCAAGGCCACCAAGTCTGGGATTTTATTTCCCAGGCTGCAGGATTTGTAAACATGGCTTTCCACATTTTGTTGCCTTCCTCATTCTATTCCTGCTTTTGTCCTCCTGTTTCTTACCTCCAACCTTGGTTTCTTTTTTTGCTGCCTCCCTTCCTCTGCCCTTCCCTTTATGACTGGCTCAGGTAGGCCTGTCAACAACTTCCCCTCCTGTTTCTTGTTTCTGTCTGCTCTAACCTGTGCCAGTGGGCTGCTTAAGTTTCCTGCTCCACTACCCCTGCTAGTTTAAACTCTTGCCAAGGAAGCCTTTAAACCCTCTCATTTAGGACTGTTCTTTTCCTCCTGGATGGATGTAGGCCGCCTCCTTTGTACAGGCCCACATCACTCCAGGTTGGTCCCCAGTATACAATCAATCCATACCCCTTTCCCTGCACCAGCCCTCCAACCAAGTGTTGAAGCTTCTGATGTGGAGATTCCTAGCTCCTCCCCTCCTCTTGCCTTGGACCAGTAGCACCTCTAAAAATGTCATGGAGCTTGCTACCTTTCCCAGATACCCTCCCAACTCCCAAAGTCCTCCTGCTCCTGCTCCATGCTTGTCTCATCCCTGGCTAGGTCATTTGTCACCAAGTGACAATGACATCCAGCCCCTCTCCATGCTACCTTAGTGAGCCTCTGATCCCTCCTCCCTCTGAGTTGTGCCTCCTGGAAGGCACGCTACCTCCTTTCCTCCCTGCTACCTATACCCAAATCCATTCCTGGACAACTGAGTCCCCACCAGGAGTAGCTTCCTCTTCCTTGGGTGCTCTTCCTCCCACCCCCTGGTCTCCTCCTGGAGAACCCGCACATCCTCCTTAGTCACAGCCTCAGGTTCCTTCAGGACTCACCCACTCCTCCAGGACAGCATAGGAGTTCTAAGCTGGACCAGTTGGGAGACATGCCTTACCCCATCTCTAAACCTTTCTGAGCCCACCATAGTCCATCCAGCCCCTGCCCATACAACTGTTGTAGCAGTGGCTGAGGACATGGTGGCTCTAGGTGGGGGCAAAGGTCCCCAGTACTCCTGCCAGTTCAGCCCAGAGACTGGCCACCTCTGCCCTCAGCCCAGAGAGATGCCTGCATATTGGGAGCACCACAGCAACAAAAATGTTCTCCTGAATACTGTTGTGCCATACACAGAGCACTGCACCACTCCCTGAATCCTCCTCCTCTGTTCTATTACCTCTTGCAGCCTGTGTCCTCCAGATTAGCCCTCTGTTTTTTTTCCTTTATCCCTTCCTCCCTTGCTTGTTTACCACTCTTGACTGTCTTCTTACAATGTAAGGGCCCCAATTACAAGATTATTAGGTCTGTTGTTCTGTGTTGTCAGGGTGCTCTTACCATCTCCTGTGTCTGAACAGGAAGTAGCTGAATGCTATCCAGTTGCATCCCAACAAAGCTAGATGAGTCTGGGGTGAGGGGATGGGGAGGGAGGGTCAGTTTGTCCTTGCTGCATCTGAAGCACTGCTATTTTATTGAGATGTTTTATAGAGTTATAGAGCTTTAATTAAATTGTTGATATTTGTTTATTGTATATTACTATTTTATGTCTGTTTCAGTGCAGCTCTACTTTGTAAAGTGCACAGAGTCCCTAGGATTGGGTACTCAAGAAATAAACACTTACTTACTTACTTGTCTTGCCTCCTGTACTACAGAGAGTGCAAACTGCTTGGCACAGTCTGATGACATATTAGGTGTTGTGCCCAAGCTCTGAGCTCATGTGTCAGGGTTATTACACTTTAGATGTGTCAGTGGGCAGGTTTATAGTTTTTCATTGCTGGCAGCAGGAGGGTTATATCGAAAGGGGTTGGGTGAGTGGCAACAGGTGGGTTTGTGTTTTTACAATGCTAGAACACAGAGCCTGAATCAGAAAGGGTGGGTCTTTTACTACATGGGATAGGATTGTATCCCAATTTGTAAAAAATCTAATTATGACAATAAAACAGACTAAAGTGCACACAGAGAAAGCATCAGAATCCACTGTTGTTAGTGCTATCTTGTCAGAAATTTCAGCTCTAACTGTGCTTTAATAAACCATTCAGAAAATAAGAATCAAGGTCTGATGTTATACAAGTTATACTGAACACAGTCATGTACTATCATGTTTAAAATTGTTTAAATACAAGTACTTGCTAATTTTAATTCATATGTATTGACATAGTCCTCTGTAAGAGAAAAGGTTGACATAAATCAAAAGCCATATAAAATTAGATATACACACACTTGGTCATGATCAGAACCACAACAAAGGAAAAAATATGTATATTCTGATGTATATCTGGACTGAGTAATCACATAGCTTAACTCATTCTATCTGATGCTGCCATTTTGGGTCAGGTTAAGCAATGGATGGTTCTGATGCCATATGGCACTAATGGGTATAATGGGTTAACATGTGCACTATGAGGAGGTACGGATGAAAGCCGAGTACGCTTGAGGGTACAGGAGGCCAATGGCACTGATGCCCAGAAGTAGACATGGTTAATGGTCAAGGCAATCAAAAGGACCTCAAATTACTGCATGTTCCTCATGTTATAACAGTCTGGTACAAAAACAGATAGATAGACATATAGAAAGAAAGAAAGAAAGAAAGATATGAGAGAGAGAGAGAGAGGGAGAGAAAGAGAGATCAGGGGATCACCAATTTACTATTTCCATCTGAAGCCAGCAGCATGACTCCAGCTGCGGCTTCTCAATTCCAGAAAGTACCACTGTTCTCGCATTGAGAACTCTGATGAACAACTCCTCTGCTAAGTTGGGCACCCAGGACATTTTGGTGCCCAGAAATGTTATTTCAGGCATATCCAGGGGGAGGGAGGAGGGAGGAGGGGTAGCATAATAGTCAAAACTGCATTGGCATAGGGGAGTAGAGGAGGTGGAGGGAACCATGGAGGTGATTTGGGTCACCTTGATAACAAGGAGGGGCAAGACAGTAAAAATAGGAGTGGTGTATAGACCCCTGTGCTGGCGGAGGAGCTGAAGGAGAGTCTGTGGCAGATGTTGGGAAACACTGCAGATTGGGCAGGGAAGGGTGGTGGTGTTGGGGGATTTACATGCCAGGAACAGACTGGGAGACTATGACATCCTCGGTGGCCAGGGAACAGAGGTTGTTGGATGTCTTTCAAGAGCTGTCTCCTAACTCAGCAGGTGGGGGAACCAACCAGGGAGGCATGGGTACTGGATGTGGTCCTGGCAGACAGTGATCAGATTGGGGACCTGGAGGTAGGAACCTGTTGGCGGGAGTGACCATGCCACGGTCTGGTTCTGCCCGGACCTAGGAGGGTAGAAGGCTGCACAAAGATGGAGGTAACTGACTTCAGGGGGTGGATTTTAAGAAAATGGGAGAGATCCTAAAGGAGCATTTGGATGTGATTGGGTCAGACATGGATGCTGACAGTAGGTGGGAAATAATCAGGAGGGACGTGCAGGATGCTACCAGCACCTGCGCCAGAGTAAGACAAAAATGCGGTAGGGGCCGGAAACCCTGCTGGTGGACCAAGGAGGTCCAGGAGGTGGTGCGGGGAAAGAAGGCAGCCTATAAGCAATTCAAGTGCTCAAGGAGAAAGGGATCAAGGGGAGTACGGAACTGATGGCTAGAAGGGCCACTAGTGTGGTGAGGGTGGCTAAGGCAAGGAAGGAGCAGAACCTGGCCAGGGAAATTAGGAGGGAACAAGGGTTCTTTAGATACATTGGGGAAAACCGAAAGGTGAAGGTGCAGATTAGCAGGATTAAAACAGGAGAGATGGGCAGAAGATCCGGGGAGCAGGCTGAGGTACTAAATGAGTACTTCGCCTCAGTTTTCACCAAGGAAAATGGGGTGCTGCATCATACATGGGAGGAGACAGTGATACTGAGGGAGGGGACCCGCATCGATCGGGCGTGGTCTGGGGAGAGGGGAGGAATCACTGGCAGGAGGGGGAAGGTTAAGCAGGAGAAGAGGTAGCGGAGGTGGAAATCACAGCAGAGAGAGTGAGGAACCTCAGGTCCCTTAAGATGGAGAAAGCACTGGGGCCAGATAAATTACATCCCAGAGTGCTGAAGAACTTGGGATATCCTGGCGAAACCCCTGGTGGAGCTTTCATCATCTCTCTGAGGACAGGGTGGGTACCCCAGGACTGGAAGGTGGCACATATAGTGCATATCCACAAGGGGGATCAAGGGAAGTGGCAGGGAACTACAGGCCTGTCAGCCTGACATCGGTGGTGGGCAAGGTGATGGAGGGCATTGTCAAGGAGGGGCTGGGAGGACCTGGAAAAGTCAAGGTGCCTGGACGATAGACAGCATGGATTCATCCCAGGGAAATCGTGTCAGACAAACCTTGTGGAGTTCTATGACTGGGTGACAAGTGCCTTGGACCTGGGTAGACCAGTGGACGTCCTCTTTCTAGACTTCAGCAAGGCATTTGACTCTGCACCTCACGAGGGCCTGTTGGATAAGCTGGGAGAAATGGGGTGGGAACAGATGATCAGATGGCGAGACAATTGGCTCAGGACTGGACCCAGAGGTCATAGTTGGCAGGATAGTCTCATCCCCAAGGAGGGTCATTAGTGGGGTCCCACAGGGATCAGTCCTTGGGCCCTCCTGTTCAACGCCTCACGTCTCTGACATAAGGACAGGTATCAGGAGTGAAATGAGTCTCTGTGTGGATGACTCAAAACTGGGGGCGGTGGATGGGGAGGAGGGAGGGTGGCCCTACAGAGGGACCTGGAGGCTCTGGAAAGATGGTCTAGAAAGTGGAAGCTGAGGTTCAGTGCAGGAAATGCAAGGTACTGCACCTGGGGACCAGAAACCCAGGCCAAGTGTACACCCTGGGGGAATGCAAAGTCTTGATGGCTGAGAGGGACCTGGGGGTGGTGGTGGATGTCAAGATGAACAACTCTGAGACTTGTAGGAGGGAAGCAGCCAAGGCCAACAGGATGCTGGGATACATCGCTAGGGGATCACCTCCAGAAGGAGGGAAGTGATACTCCTCTGTATAACTGCTTGGTGAGGCCACACCTCAAGTACTGCGTGCAATTTTGGAGGCCACACTTAAAGATGGACATTAAACTCCTGGACAGGGTCCAGAGGAGGGCAACCAAAATGATTTGGGGCTTGGGGACAGGACCTATGGGGAGAGGCTCAAAGAGTTAAATATGTACACATTGGAAGAGAGAAGGACTGGGGACATGATAGAGGTCTTCAGGTACATGAAGGGGTAAATGGGGAGGAGCAGTCAGGGTGCTTCATAGGAAGGAGGAGGGCAACAAGAGGGCATGGGTGGAAGCTGGAGGGGAAGAATCAGGGGAGAAAGAAGGAGGTGCTACTTCACTGAGAGGGTGGTGGAGCCATGGAATGCGCTGCCCAGGGGCTGGTGAAGGCAGAGATGGTGGAGGGGTTCAAGAGGGGTGGAACAGATACAGGGGAAGGGTGCTGGAAGCAAAATCCAGTGCAGCGAGAATATCCGTAATTGGGAAGGGAGAAGCCAGAGAAGGCGAGGAGGGAGCAAGGTCAGCTCCCAGGATGGGGGCTGACCAAACGAGCAGACACGAAAGACTGTTAGGCCTATTCTGCTGGCATTTTAGTATGTTAATATGTTTAAAACTTTATACCAGAATCTACCTAAATGGGTTCTGTTTAGGTAGGATCAGGAGTCTGTTTTTGAAAATTCATCAGTTTTTGTATTTTTAGTTAAAAAAGATGGCAGCCATCACAATCAGTATTTTTTTCTCATAAGTTAATCATTTCTCATGACAAGTAAATCATGAAAAATAAGAAACAGTTGTATGTTGTTTGTCTTATCTGATGATGGCTGTCTGTGGTTGCTTGTGTGGTCTTGTCCTTTGCTGCTTAAGGGTGGGGAGTTATTATTGGGAACTCTAATGTCATATTTCCTATTTTTGTGTCATTAAGCTGAACTGTAACTGGTGCACAAACACAGATTTTGCAAAGAATTATATAATTGTTATCATACTGTGCGCTACCAAGTATAATTAGGGTTGAGTAAGGTGTTTGTTATATACCAATTTTGCTCCATAATAATTTTGGCAGCATTTGATGAAAGATCCCAAAGATCTGGCTGGCAGAGTCATAAAGATGTGAAAAGTTTTTGATGGAATCTTCTGCAGTTTCCAAGATAAGGAATGCCGATTTTTAATGAATTGCAGTATTTTTTTTTCTATACTTCATGCATTCTTTTTTTTTCTTTGCTCTCACATACAGCCTAGATAGTACTTTCTTTTTCTGAAATATTTAGGGTAGAAGTGGCCTGGGCCAAGACAGTGCTTTCCAAACTTTTGTGAAAAATATTAATCTGTTCCAGACTTGAAAAGATTTAAAGTTTTTTTTTTTTCTGGGTATGGGACCCATTTAGCTGTATGCTGGTGTTTGTTCTTTAAATTATGCAGCAAACAGATTGGAAAACTAGGACCAACACACCAAAACAGTGTCAGAAATTACTACACGTTTATTAGTGACCAAATTAAACCACGTGTACATTCATGTCTTCACAAATATTTTGTAGATAAACTCCTTCATCAGGGTACATTAGTTTAACCTTTTAATAAATGTGGCAATGACTAGATGCCAATTTCTTTTGTTACCTTAAAATATCACACTCTTTCATCCATTTCAGATGTATTGTTTTATGCTTTCATCAGTTCAATGCTTTGCTCTCTTATTTAATTTGATTTGTAGTGCCAAGCCCTGTACAGTTCTGCAGCATGGCCCTTCTCTCTGTAATAGGAAGACCAAAAGAAGCATATAGTACTCACGCCCAGACAAAATGAGCATGCTGACACAAAACATTTGCCGTGTCCAATCAAATTTATAAATATCTTTCGGTAAACACTACAAAAAGATGATAAGGCATTTCACCTAGCTATCTGCTAGACTTCATCAGAGTCTGATGAAGCCTAGCAGATAGCTAGACGTAAAATAAGTCTGTTCCGGTAGCCATCAACGTGTGCCTTGTCACCTTTTTGTATTGTTCGCCACAAGATATTTATAAATTTGATTGACATGTGCCAATGTTTTGTGTCCAGCGTGCTCATTTTTGTCTGGGCAGTGGTGCTATATACCCTCTCTTTCTGCGTTCTGTTTTGAGAAGCACCACTGCATTTTTCCCGGTGCTCATTTGCTCTTCACCTTCAGTAATAGGAAACAGCTAGCTTTTCTAGCCACCCAAAAGCCTGTTGCATAGCAGTGAGGAAACCACAGTCTCTTTATGAGAACAGCTGGACTTTCCTCACTGCTGCAGCCACAGATGAAGATATGCTCCTGCCCTAAGTGCCAGCAGTGAGCCGGTGGTGCCTCCTACATTTCTGTGCAGTGCAGCTCATGAGCAAATTTATATTGTCTTTACTTTTCTAGCTATCTATCAAATTTATCTGTCTCTATAAATTTGAAACGGACCAGAGTGCCCACCCTGCCCACCTCCCATCCAGAACACTCCCCAATATATATAAGTGGCAGCACTGTGGTGCCCATCCCCATTAAACCCGACATTCTAGGAGTGACGGAGACCTGGCTGAAACCCTCTGTCCCTGACTCTGCCTGTGAACTCACTGGGTATGAATTCACCCGACTGGACAGAGCTGGGGGCAAGAGAAGGGTTGGCATACTAATCTACCATAAGAGCCACTTAAAAATCTCCCAAATTGCCCACCAGGATTCAAATGTGTCCCCTGTGAGTTGCTGCATGTGCTACTGCTACTTGGGACGCAAAGAAACTGCACCTGGTGTGCACTCATAATCCTCCAAGAGGTGGGCTACCTGGATTAACTCACCTCATGGGCAAAATTGGTCCCAGAGTCAGGGATAACTGAACTCATAATCCTGGGGATGTAAACCTTAACTGGGATAGTGGTAATGTTAAGCAGTTTGAGCCTCTGCTTGCTAACCTTGCCCTGACCCAGCTCATCCAGGAACCAACTAGGCGGATAGCAATGGATCCTCCAGCACCTTACTGGACTGGATCATGTCAACCATCCTGACAGGATCTCATCAATGGTACATTATCTGACTCCATCTCTGACCACTCACCGTTTTCTGTGTATGGAAAATTCCCACCCCAAAATTCCACACAAAATTATGCATGTCAGAAACTACTCTAGATTCGACATTGAGGAGTTCCTGGAGGACCTAAGAGTTACTGACTGGTCTGGGGTGTATGGTGCCACTGACCCCTCGGCAGCAACCTCTTACTTCCTCTCCACCTTTGGGGCCTTGCAAGACAAGCATGCTCCCAAGGTCACCCGTGCAGTGAGGGTTCAACTACCCTCTGGTTAAATGGGAATCTCCTAGCCCAGATGCGGAGAGAGATAAGTGTTGGCCTGCTCCAAAGGTACCAGTGATCCCATGATTATTTAAAGGTACAGACACCTCAGGAACAAGTGCAAAAGGCCATCAGGGCAGCAAAGAGTGACTTTGCAAGTCCATCCTACTAAGCTCTGCCAGTAATCCCAGGAGGTTCTGGAGAAATTAAATCCCTTGTCAGCGGATCCTCCCATCTGGGTTACGGACATGGTCATAAATGGAGTCTCCTGAAATAATCCCCATACTATTGCCAACTCCTAAATAATCACTTCTCTGACCTTTCTGCCTTCACAACCCTCTTCTCACCTGATGAGGCTGTGTCCCACCCCTTCCCTCCACTCTGCTGGAGGTCACCTCCTCGTCAAATGTTCCACTCAGGGCTGTATCAGTTCAGGATTTGCAGAAATGCCTAGATGGCCTCTCCAGTACTCCAGTCCTGGCCTGGGCAACCTGGAGCCTAAACCCTTAATCTTGGTGCTGCACACATTGCCCTACCAGTAGCCTTTATCTTCAACCTATCCCTTGGTCTGGGGACCATCCCAGACATCTGGAAAGAGGCGAGGATTGTCCTGTACTGAAGCAAGGAAATCCCAAACTGCCTGACAATTATCGACCGATTGCCATTCTGCCAACCCTTAGTAAGCTCCTTGAAAAGGTAGTGACTGAGCAGCTTTGAATATATCCACTCTCATGATCTTCTGTCCCCAGCCCAGCACGGCTTTTGTAAGGGACACAGCACCATCACAGCCTTAATCTCGGTTACATCAAGTATCCGGACAGCCATGGACCAGGGCAAACTCTCTGGTGCAATATTTACCGACCTGTCCAAAGCCTTTGACCTCGTTGACCACAAACTGCTTGCTGCACAGTTGTGGTCACTTGGCCTCCCCCATGCTATTAAATGGCTAATGGGTTATCTACATGGCAGAAAGCAGCGTACCTGCTTCAATAAAGTCCTCTCTGAGCCCCTACCAGTGACCTCCGAGTGCCTCAAGGCTCGGTACTGGGTCCCTCCTCTTTCTCCTCTTCATCAATCAACTACCTATGGTTACTACCAGCTGTAGCACCACCATGTATGCAGATGATCTGGTAATCCTGGCTCACTCCCAGAATGCCACTACCCTAAACCAGAACCTGACCGATGACTTTAACAGGGTATTGTCATGGGTTACTAGTCACAGCTGGTCCTGAACCTGAAAAGACACAGGCTATGCTCTGGCTCAATGGCTAAAATCAAAGCCTCATCGCCTACTTACACGTCCACTAGCACAGATGGATCCTCACTACCCATAGTGAGCTCCATCAAATATCTGGGGTAACACTTGACCCCCAACTTGACATGGATAATCATATCCTTAACATCTGCAGGGCGGCAAACTGCAAACTGAGTTTGGCCTAAAGGGCCAAGTATAACCTTCACCGCAGCCAGGCTTGCCCTAGCGAAGGGTGTGCTCCTTCTCTCCCATAGCTATGGGCTGCACCTATTTACTCGCTCTCCAAAGACACATCTCACCCGGTGGTACACTGCTTACAATAACATTTGTTGTTTTGCCTTGGTGCCCCGACTCACTCACCGTTGTGAGCTATATGAGAAACTCTGCTGGCTCTCACCAGCTAGATACTTTGATTTTGGTTTGGGATGCCTCTCTGGGAAAGTGATCAGAACTAGCACCCCAGAGGCTGGCCCGGCTTCTGCCTAAACTGAATCCCACCCCCACCAACTTAGGTCTCTCACATCAGGGATGCTCAAAGTCCCTCCTACCCAGACCCTCATGGGGATCGGGACTTTGCCATAAGTCTTGCCAGACTCTGGAATTCGCTGCCTGTGGATATCCGAACCACCCCTCCCTATCTGAGTTTAAATTCCTGTGGGGTTTCCTAAAACTAGCATCAGAGTGTGACTGCCCCAAACCTCCCTAGAGTAAAGTGTCAAATTTTTTGTCTGAACCTCCCCAGGGTGCCTCCATTGAATTCCTGGAGATATTTTCCCCACTGCATCAATGACTTCTGACTACTCCTGCCTAAAAAGCCTTGGGCATTTTACACCCATTATTGCTCCACAGTCATAGGTCAACCATGACATATTGCACCTTGGTCACTTGGTAGAAACTTGTACTACCAAGTGTTTCTGTTTCTGTCTAACATGTGCATATTTAGAAAAATGTGATGAGCTATATATACCTGTCTGCAATCCAACTAGCCTAGGGGTGTATCGACAATGTTATAAGTTATATTATGACCAATCCAGTCCTTGAGCTATGCTCCGCTCCTGTGTATGATGACCTGTATATATCTGTCAGTTGAACTTGCTAGTCTAGCGTGTATAATCTGAAATGTGCTTACTACTATATGTTTCCCCAGCCAAATGATGTATTTCCCACATGTTTGTTTACTGTGACAAAAACTGTACTCCTTTGCCATGTCTCCTTGACTGTTGTTCCTCATGTTGTATTCTCCTGGGTCATTCCTGAAAATAGGCATAATACTTGTCTAGTGTACTTACCCGTAAACAAAAGCTAAATAAATAAACAAACAGCATCATGGAACTGGGGTGCCTAACCCCAGTGTCAGCATGGATCCCTTCTTGAAGAAAGAAAACCATTCCTCCTTGATCTTTTTTTTTTCCAAACATAACTGCAAAGAAGAAAATAGTCCCCACTTAGCACCCACCACTCCACACATCCTCACTCACCTAAACATGTCCCATGATGCAGATTCACCTCAGTTGAAAATATCCTGTTGCCGGAACCAGCAACTGTGATATGAGAAGTAAGGTAAACTGGTTGATTTATTTTAGGTGTTTGGAGCTTTTACTCTTGAGTTTGGCATTTTTCAATATTGTTACAAATTTTCCACATGGTCATTTGGGTTACCACCTCATGAACAAGGTAGATGACATTTTCAAATCTGTCCAAAAGGTGATTTCATGGCTGCTCACAAAATCACTTTTCAGGTGTGATTTGTAAATTTTCACCAACTAGGTTCATGAGGTGGGATCAAAACCTTTCTTACACTCTAACTGACTTGCCACTCAGGCCATGAGAAATGCAAGTAAAAAGAAATCAGGATAGCTAAAAGCAAATACTGCAGGGATCTTCTCGCTTCAGCCTGAGACTCCAAATGCTTCTGGTCCAAAATCAAGGACCCTTAGATAATTATAAAAGTCCAAACCCCTCCTGATATGGTCATTGGTAATGTCAACTGTAATAATCCTGTCAGCCATTGCTATTGCCTTCAACTTGTACTTCTCAGATCTGACCTGAGCCTTACATGTCTTGTCTCTTGGAGCCCCACCTGCCCTTCTATCCCCAATGTACCTTCATTCAGTCTCACATAAAGATTCTGCATCTTCTAAACCCCATCTCACCATTCAGTAGCACTGGCCCAGATGGGACTGAACCCAAAATACTCAATATGGCCGCCTCTCTTTGCCTACCCTGTCACCCCACTCTTTAACCTCTCTCTTACCACTCCCACTGTCCCCAGAAAATGGAAGGTGGCTAAGATAATACCCATATTCAAAAGAGTGATGCCAAATTCATTAATAACCACCACCCTATAGCAATTTTGCCTACCCTCTGTAAACTTCTAGAAAAACTTGTTTCCTCTCAGGTCTCAGGCCATCTACAAAAATATAACCTGTTAGCCTCTTCCCAGCATGGTTTAGGTCTGCTCACAGCACCTCCACTGCCCTTGCCCCAGTCACTAGTGATGTAAAATCTATACGGATAAAGGTATGCTCTCCAGGGTCATTTTCATTTACCTTAAGAAGGCATCTGACCTGGTCAATCACTCCCTCTTGCTATACTAATTGGTGGCCATCAGAGTCTCCACCTCTGCCTCAAAGTGGTTCTCTAGCTACCTTTGCAACCATCAGCAACTGATTTTATTTAATAAGGCCCTCTCTATCCCTGCCACTATTAATGCTGGCGTTCCCTAAGGTTTCATCCTGGGCCTGCTTATATTCTCTATCTTTATGAATATCTCTAACACCCTTTCCACTGTCACAATCTTCTATGTGCTGATGACTTGATGCTGTACTGGCTCCAAGTCCCTGACTGATATTGATACCAAACTCACCTCTGACTTCCACAAAGTCCAAAACTGGCTGATCCAAAATTGCCTTGTACTAAACGCTGGCAAGACCCACGCCATGCTCTTTGGGCATCCTCAAAGGTTAAGGCCTGTGCAACTGCTCTCGACATCTGATGTCTTGACTGCTCACTTGTCTCTGTGACCTACCATTTCAAACACCTAGGTGTTACACTCGACCCTGGCTTGACTTCTCACAGCACATCTCAAACATCTGCAAGCCCATAAATAACAAATTCAGATTTGTCTATAGGATCTGATATGCCATCACCACTACAGCCAGGGTTGCTATTGCCCAAGAAGCCCTACTTCCAGCCTATGCTATGGGCTTACCTCATTGTATCAAACTGGACTTCTGGTGATGTCACAGATCAGCCAAGCAGCTACAGCTTGAGATCCCTAACTCATCCATTGGATAAACCCCCTATTCAACCTGTTATCACCATTAAAATTGCTACAATGACTGGAGGAGGTCAACAAAATGAATGATCCACTCTATCTCAGCAGAAAAATAAACTTAATACTAAGGATGGTATGGGATTCTCTGTGAGAAGTGTTGAAGTGAGCTGGAGCCCATCTCCATCAAGCATGGCGGAGCTACACTATGAGACAGAAGAGAAGGTTGAACACTTATACTGCACCTGTTTTGAGACACTGGTAAATAAAAGAAATGCGGGCTGAAACTAAGCATGAATTTAAACAATTAAACCAAAAGTTATAAGGACTGGAGGCGGAGGTGGACAGCAGAGGAATGCATAGCCCAAAGCAAAGAAGGGACTCTTCAGCTTGGCTAGCCATAGAGACACTCCTACAGCAGACATCCGCCTCAGAGTAAAATGCACAGATTTAGAGGCTGACCTTGTAGGGATAACCTACGGATTTGCAGACTGCCGGAGGGGCAGAAACTGGGAAGATGACTGAATTCATGGCAGATCTCCTTGTCTTTTTTTTTTTCTTGTTGTACCCCTCCACGCCCAGACTTCCCTCCTTCAGGAGTCTCCAACAGCCTGATTCATCCCGCTCCTGCTATCCAGCGACCAGCGCAGTCCATCCCCCACGGAGCCTTGGCTATACCTCCAGGCAGGTACAGTGGGGCCCTTTACACCCGACATGACTTGAATTTCATCGGGGATGCTGGTGCTGGCGTCAGTAGGAGCATTGGGGATCGTGTGTGGGAGCTCCGTCTACTGGAAGTCCGGCCAGGGTCTTTCTGGTTTTCCTGGTCTTCCCTGCTGCCCTCAGGATGTCCGCCCACGCTGGGGAAGCCCACAAGGCGGGCAAATCCTGACGTGCCTGGCGCTCCGGCTCCCGGTGGGCGTCCTCCCGCCCTGTGCGTGCAGTCTCGCTGCACCTCCACCTCGGTCACCCAGGTGGCGGTATTGCTGTGGGGTTGCATCCCCACCCACCCCGGAGGAGGAGGCAGCTGCTGGGCGCTCAATCCTCCTCCCCCAGCCGGCCCTCCAGCTGCCCGAGTCCGTCCCCGAACCGGGTCGCTGGCGTCAGAAGCGGAAGCCCTACTGCTCGCGCCAGCGGGCAAGATCTCCTTGTTGATGTTCTACAACTTCCCCAAATTACCAGCTTGGAACTGAACAGCTCATAGAACCCTATTACCTAAGCACACTGACCCCAAAGCTCAACTTTGATTGGTGGTTCTCAAATTTAATAGTTTTGAGGCCAAGGAATACATCCTTCAGTGTGCCTGGCAGCAAAGATGTACAATACCTGAGTGCTTGAGTCGGGCTAATGCAAGCTGCTTCCACAAATGGAATGTCTCCTAGAACAATGTGTGTAGGTTTGCCCTGTTGGCTTCTCAACTTACCCACCACTGCTTGCTCTATTCTAATCTGAATTGCCTCACCCACCACCCCGGTGCTTCTATATTTTATGCCGCCGACTGATAACATCTTTAGGTCCTCTAAACCTGCCTCTCTGGCCTCTGTGTTCACTCCTGCTGACACTGACTACTCCCTACTCTCTAAAGATCTGGCCCTCCTGGCTGTTCCCAGGTGCTCCTCTGAAATGGGTGAGCAGGTGGTTGCCCATTTTGCCCCTACAGCTTGGAACCTCTATCCTCTCACCTTAGGCTCTGCCAGTCCTGCCTCAAATTCAAAAGATAATTATTCAATTATAGTATATGGTTTAGACTATGTATAAAAATCAGTAGCTGCTAAAATTTGTGCATGTTCTAAATGTTATTGTGCACATTCCAGAATGAATATTCATTGGTGCTGCCGCTCCTCACCACCTTACTGGAGCAAGCAGATCTCTTCAAAAAACAAACATGGTGACACCGCCACTGAGTGGTTCACAGAGACAGTTTTGGACACAGACTGCTGTAGTCAGCTCCGTGTTTCCAGACTGTACCAATTTTAACATTTTGTTTTTAAATCAAGTCCACAAATCTTCGGAGGCTCAGACTGCAATGGGACCACATTGATGGACTCCACAACAGATGGAGCTCCAGAGAGCAACCAGGAGTGTGAATGCAAGGTATGAAACCTTGTAAAACTGGCAGAATAGCCTAGACATTAGAGGAATGAGGTGTGAACAAGCTTGATACATCCAGCAGAACAGACCTGAGTTTGATTCTGACAACCTCCACTTGCATACTGTGTGACTCTGAGCAAGTCACTTAACCACCCAGTGTTCCCAGGTCGCCCCTGAAAACAGGTACTTGTGCCTAGTAGGCCTTACCTGGTTACCAAAGACTAAAAAAAGAAAAGTAAACGTTGAGAAATTAAACTTTTTTTTTGTATCTGGGGAACTATATCGTTGACAAACAAAGTATGAGCACCCATACTCAGCTCACCTTGTGTTTCCATCTTGGGATAGGATACCAGCATGGACCTCTTGAGACTTAGCTCCGAGGTCCATACTGGTATCTCAACCCCTAGATGGAAACACAGGCCTGCTGTGTATGGGTACCCATATTTTACCCTTAAAACTTAGCTCCTTGAAGTATGCTCCTGCTCCTGGCTTATTTCCCAACACTACATTTGGACACCTGTTCTTGCCCTTAATCCTCTATGGATCTTTATTTTCTTCTCACTTTTGTTTGTTCTTTTGGCTCTTTGCCTACCTTGGTTATTTGATGTTTCTGCCAATATCCAAATGATGCACTATTCTTACTGTTTTGCTGATTCACGTCACTCGTTACTGTTCCCGAGTCTACTTTTTTAATTTAATTTAGCTCCTCTTATTGTTGGTTCATTTTGCTTTTTGCCTGTCCATGGCTATTGCTACAAGTCTGTATCAGTGGTTTGTGCTATTGTCGTTGTTTATCCATTTCAGCAGTTGTTTCAGAGATTCTTTGCATACTTTTCTTGTACATTCTACTTGGTTTTCCTTTCTCATTGTATTTGTTGTTAACACTGCTCTTGTAATCTCAAGGTCATGCCTGAAAATATGCATTTTAGTTGTGTTGTGCACTTACCTGGTCAGCAAAACTAACTAACTAAAAGACTATTGAAAATCTGGTAGAAAAATAAAGTAAAACGACCAAGTTATGAGCTCATAACTTTGCTACTTTTCAATATTTTTAACCAAACTTTCAACATAACCATTTTGCGACTGTGACAGGGAGTTCTGCCACTCTTAAGGACTGACCTTGTCTTAGATCTGTTGCAACAGTTCTTCTATTTCTCAGTCTATTCTGTCCTTTACAATTTCTAGTCCATAAGGTTGGCCGCCTATAGGCACCTTGCCTTTCTTGGACGATACAGTGTCCTCTTTAATTTTCCTTTTCCTCTCAGGTCCTCGTACAGGAGGTTATTGTTGTGACCTCCAAGCATATGTAAAACAGGTTGTGTTTATCGTTGTTGGATTTAGTATGTAATAGCACTATGTAAAATATACCTTGTCGGGATACTCAAAGGGTTGCGCCTGGCGCAACAGAGTTGTGCCAGCGCAGCTGCACTGCGACAGTGGGACACTGAGAAGGCTGCCTGGCACAGTGCAAATCCCAATATGCTGGGGCATATGTACTGTAATTGTATGCAGCGCAGATGCAGGAGGTTTGCCCACGTGATATGCGGCACATCCCGATATTCAGCCCGGATGTGCGGCATGGCAAGTCAGCGCACTCCCTGCACTGCGCCTCATGGGGGGCTCAAGTTGAAGTTCAAACATGAAATAGTGGAACTCCCAGCCACCCACAGGTGTGCTGCTGTAATGTGAGGTGCAACATAGCAGCCACCAGCCATGGATGGTCGCCCGCCACCCAGAACACCATCACGAAGCACCCACATAACCCTGGTAGTCTAGTGACCCCCTCCCTCCTGTGCCCCTGATTGGTGGTAACAGTAGGTTAGTGAAGCCCTAGTATTCTAGTGGTACCCCTCCCTCCCTCCCGTGTCCCGATCAGCAGTGTAAGTTGAGTTAGTTAAGCCCTGGTAGTCTAGTGGTACTCCACCACCCATTACTGCGCGATCACTCCATAAAACACCTCCCTGGTGATCCTGGGGCACCCCCACTCCTCCCACCACAAAGAACCCCATGCCCACCCTGCCCACCCATCATCAGCGGGTGGCTACAACCCACCTATATCACCCAGCCGCCCGGCTGAATGACAGGTACAGTATGGACTGTAAGCCCATTGGTCCACAGTGGATTAATGGCTGCAGGGCACACTGTACTAGACAGACCAAATATGTGAATGACTTCAATCATATATATGGGGCTGTGTAGTAAGTATGCCCTGTAAGCCCATACCAGTACCTGTCATTCGCAGGTGGCCGGGTGGTATGTGGGAGGGTTGCAGCCGCCTACCGATGATGGGGGAGATGGTGGGCATAGGGTTCTGTGCAGGTGGGAGGGGTTGGAGGGTGCCACTGGATCACCAGGGAGGTGTTGTATGGAGCGATCGCAGCAATGGGTGTGGGGGTACCATTAGACTAGGGCTTGAATAAAGCAATGTTTATTGCCAGTCGGGGACACGGCAGGGAGGAGGGTACCACTATACTACCAGCGCTAGTAAATCAATGTTTACCGCTGATCAGGGACACGGAGGAGGGGGTCCACTAGACTACTGGGGAATTGTTGTACTGTGGTTTTACCCTCAATTGTGGCTATGGGGGTGGGGATGCCCAGGTTACCCACTGTACACAGGTCATTCTGTGTAGTGTGCCCAGTGCACTTGGCTGGGCTGCCGGTAGGCATGCAAATGGGGCCACAATGACATGCAAATGGCCCCAGTTGTGCCTTGTATATATTATGGCCTCATTTGCATGCCCTCTGCTGAATATTGTGGGTGATGCAGTGCAACTGCATTTGTGCTGGCACATCCCCATGCTACCTATCTGTGGCTTGCACTGGCGCAGTTCCACTGTGCCATATGCAGTATGTGCACCGACCTTGTCTATATTCAATGGTGCTGTGCCATGGCACATCACCATTGAATATCACCTGGTCCTGGTCCTGGCCCTGGCGCAGCCCAGTTGCGCTTGTACCCAGGCTTGCATCACTGCCCAGCACAGTCTGGAATATCTGGGCCCTTATGTTTATGAAACCTGTAAATGCTGAACATACCATGGCACTAGCTGTTTTTGATAATGGTAAAAGTACTAGGTGACTATTATAGAAATTAAGTCAGTTGTGCTATTTAAAATGCATGTAAATTGCTGTAAACTGATGTATATATCCCATGATGCTTTGCATTATGGAAGTATGTATGATGTTGTATTTCTTTGAAACTTGATTTGTTGCCGATGCCCTTTGGGGTAACCCATGTTTCAGTGTTTCTGCACTGAGGTTCCTTGTTTTAGCTTGTTTTTGTGTTTTTTGACCCTCCACTACCCAAGCAAACAGGACCCACATAGGGATGAAGGGTTTTCATGAAAAGTGGTTAGAGTAGAGATCGGTGTCAGTAGGGGCTGGCTAAGTGCAGAGAAAGGACATACATAGTCTGTTGCTGCAAACTGATGTACTGAAGAAGGAATATGACATTGCAGAAGCTTATTTCCTGTATTTTGAATAAACGCTCACATGAAGATTGTATGTTGAACCTGAAGTTCAGTGTCTGATCCATCTGTTATCCCATAACCCTCCACAGACTTGGTGTCAGTAGTGGGATAACTTGCTGGAAGCATCTGGACTGGCCGAAGAGGGACGTTTTCTGGGGAAATTGCATAGATATCCCAGGTGGACTGATGCACCAAGAGTTGCCAGAGAAGAAAGTCCATGGAGTTCTGACCAGAACCATGGCTGACAGATGAAGAGAAGCTGCTGCCTGGACTGGACCTGGGAGCTCGGAGGAAGGCCAAGTCTGAAGACGATGAAGAGATGCAAGTTGAGGCAGACTGGAGGTAAAGACAACACTGAGGGAGTGGAGAACCTGATTTATTTATTTAAGAGTTTTACCAGGAAGGCATACTGAGCAGTGTACCGCCGATTCCAGATGCGCCCTGGGGAGGGGTTACATAGGGCAGTAATACAGAAAACATACATAAACATGTGTGGTACAATACAATAGAAGAGACAGTCATATATACAGTTAGCAGGTTTACAAATACAGTAGAAATTTAGAGCTGACAAGACCACAAGTACAAAATGGAGTAACCAGACAGGTGTTAACAGAGGGAATGGCATTCCTAGAAGTATGGAATGCCCAGCTGCACTTAGTAAACGGTGGTTGACAACAGTGGAAGAACCAGTTTGATAGTAATCTGCTGGTAGTTAGGTAGTGAGGGATTCAATGAAGGGATGCAGGAGCAGGTGGTAGAGAAATTAGTTTAAGAAGGCATTCTGGTGTGGAGTGCTTGTGGCATGTTCTAATATCGGCTGCCAGGGAGTTCCATAATTTGGGCAACCTGAAGCTGAAGGCAGCCTGGCCAGACCGGGTGGATCTGTGCGGGATGTGAAGGAGCCGAGAATCAATGTTCTCAGGCGTATGCCAGTGGTGGGAGGGCAGTTAGGGAGGATGATAGATGGGAGGGAGTGTCTGCATCCAGAAGTTGGCAGTAGTTCTGGTGCAGTGTAGCAATCACCGATTATGTAGAGAGGGAGGTTCAAGGACTGGTAGAGGTCACAGTGATGAGTACTAGGAGGGCAGTCCAAGGAGAACCAGCAGAAGGAGTTGATGGGGAATCAAGCCTGGATAGGAAGTTTGAGGGGCAGCACAGTAGACTACATCTTAGTAGTCCATAATCAGGAGGATCATTTTTGGATGATTGCTAGTCGCATTGGTAGGGGGATGCAACTTTTGTTGCAGTAAAGAAACTCAGCATGGGATGCAGTTTCTTGTATAGAGCATCAACATGCACAGAGAGTCAAGGTACTGATCTAGCCAGACATGGAGATATCTATAGGAAGTGAGGCCTCCGGGGAGCTATCCGAGGTAGAACATGGGGGACAGGAAGGCGAGATAGTTTGGCCCGAGAGCAAAAGGTGAGGGAGACAGTTTTTTCAGTTTAAAAATAGTTGATTTGAGAGGAACCAACATTGGATGGAGTCAAGTCCTCCGCAAACAGGCTGCCATGGCATTGGGAGATGAGCCAGAGGCAAACAGCACCGTGTCGCCTGCATACATGTGGATAGCAGTATGTGGACAGGCAACAGGCAGATTGTTGAGAAAGATAGAGAACAGTATAGGGCCTAGTACGACCCTGGGGACTCCACTGGTGACTGGGAGTGAACTGGAACTGGCTGAGCCAATACGGACAGATTGGGACCCACCTGCCAGATATGAATGGAACCAGTTATTGATGAGGATGATCCGCTGGATGAGTGGACAATGGTTGAGGCAGACTGATGACACAGAGAGGCAGAACACTGGTGCCAGGTGGTCGAGAGTTTCCTGCCAGAGAGTTTGGATAAAGAGTCAGAGGGGATTTTTTTGGCCTTAGTTTGAGGAGGACCCCTTGACTGAGCAGGATATTCCTTTGTTTCCTGTGTTCCCAGGATGTTACCTGTTGGATATTGGAGATGCAGTATGGAACTTGAATGTGAGACCCCAGGTAAGACTGTGCCTAGTGATATTGTGTTGGGGTTGAAGACTCCAAGCAACAGAGAAGAAGCCTGTGAGGTTGAGGCTGATGGGACTTTTCTGTATTAATGCAGCTAAATCTGTTAACAGTATTGACTAGGGTATATGCAGGCTAAAGATGCTAATATTGCCAAAATGTTACAATATGTTAAGGTCAAGGAGGTGGTACATGTGTTTTATATTTCTGATGAAAACCTATAAAGGAGGAGGAGGTGGTGGAAATGGACTGGCACCTGTGCTGGGGTAACACTTGAGTGTCTACCCTCAGATGTCTATATCTGTAGCAAGTGAAATGAATGAATCAAGAGACAGTGGGTTCATGTAGCGGGGTTGAACCTAGGACTGGGTCCCTGCTTAAAGTGACATATCTGGTGGGGTTGGAGCAGGTAATTTACTCACCTCAGAGAAAGTCTTTCTATGGTACTGGACTTCAGTCCAGATTTTTAGTTAAGAATATGACCGACTTCCCTAAAAGGAGGTGGGAAGGTACTGTTAGTCTCTGTTGAGAAATGTTAATGCCTCAGGGTAAATAATGATGATATCCACTATCTTTATGATAGAATGTTTATCGTTAACAGGGACCCTGAAACAGAGCTTCTGAAGATGGATGGGTGGAAGACCCATCCCTTCCTGGGACAGGAAGGTGGTAAGCAGTCTGCAATAACGGCTTCCCTCTTAAGGTGGGGATATGTGACAGGAGTTCCTGCCACTCTTGAGGACCGACCTTTTCTTAAATCTGTTGCAACAGTTCTTCTATTACTTAGTCTATTCTATCCTTTACAATTTATAGTCCATAAGGGTGGCCACCTGTGGCACCCCCTCTCCTTCTTTGACTATGCTATAGTGTCCTCTTTAATTTTCCTCTTCCTGTCAGGTCCACATACAGGAGGTTATTGTTGTGACCTCCAAGCATAAGTAAAACAGGTTTTATCATTGTTAGATTTAGTATGTAATAGCATTATGTCATAATATACCTTATGTTTATGAAACATGTAAATGTTGAAAATACCATGCACTAGATGTTTTGATAATGGTAAATAGTACTAGGTGACTATTATAGAAATTAAGTTAGTTGTGCTTTAAAATGCATGTAAATTGCTGTAAACTGAACAAGTCTGAAATTTCATGGTGATTTGCATATATTTCATGATACTTTGCATTATGGAAGTATATATGATGTTGTAGTTCTTTGAAACTTCATTGTTGCCAATGCCCTTTGGAGTAACCCATGTTTCAGTGTTTCTGCACCGAGGTTCTTTGTTTTAGCTTGTTTTTTTTTTGAGCCCCACTACCCAAGCAAACAGGGCCCACATAGGGATGAAGGGTTTTCACTGAAAAGTGGCGAGATCAGTGTCAGTAGGTGCTGGCTAAGTGCAGAGAAAGGACATAATCTGTTGCTGCAAACTGATGTACTGAAAAAGAATATGGCATTGCAGAAGTGTATTTTTCTGTATTCTGAATAAACATACATCAGCGAAGATTGTGTGTTGAACCTGAAGTTGATTGTTTGGTCCATCTGTTATCCCACAACCCACCCACAGAGACCCCACCTCATGAAAAGGCAGGTGAAATGTTTTAAATCAGGGTCGAAAGGTAATTTTGCAGTCACTCTGCAAAGACATGTTTCAACCAGGATTTAAACATTTTCACCTACTGAGTTATAAAATGGGGTCATAAGAACACTGGCCCGGATATTCAAACTGCACCAGGCTGTGGCGAAGTTTGGATGCAGCTCAACTTGGCTGCAAGGGGTGTAGCCTGGGTGATATTCAATGGAGCTGCGCTATGGCTCCAGCAGCTTTGAATATCGCACCTGACCCCACCCATTATTACGTAAGCGCGGTGGCACTGCGTCAGTGCAAGTGACCAGAAGTGGAGCATGGAGATGCAGTAGTGCAATTGCCATTGCGCCATTCACAGCACCCTCGAAATTCAAAAGGTGACATGCAAATGGGGCCATAATTTATGCAAGGCGCACATGGGACCATTTGCATGTCATTATGGCTCCATTGCATCCCATTTGCATGCAGGTGCGCTGATCCCGATGACTTGCACCTGATGCTCTGACAGGCAGCAGCCGTCGGGGACCGCGCCCTGCAGCCCGATCGCGGGCATCTATAAAGATAAAAATGTCCTATAACCCTGGTGGTCCAGAGGACCACTATGTGTAATCTCAGGCATCTGTATTATAATAAGACCCCATCCTATATCTTTGGTGGTCAGTGGACGATTCTGCTTGATCGTGGGCATCTGTTTTAATAAAGAGAACCCCCAGCCAATATCCTGGTGCTCCAGTGTACGCACTGTGCCCGGTCACGCGCATCAGTACAACAGAAAATGTCCTATTGCCTGGTGGTCTAGAATTTACCCTCCCCACCCACCCACTGGGCCACGCTCCTCCCCAGTCAGCAGGGTGTGGCAGCACCCACCACCTGCCACCCCACTGCCCGCTGACTGACACACAAAGTGCGTGCATGCCCCATTGGTTCCTGGCGTGAGCCAGCAGCCACCTGTACTACACATTGGTGTAGTACGATAGGCTAGGCATGCCCATTGGCTCATGCTGTGAACCAATGGCGTGCAGCCTACGGGTGTCAGTCAGCGGGCGGCAGGCAGGTGAGTTGCCTCCCAGCGGCTGACCGGGGCGGGGGTGGGGCTCAGTGGGCGGGTGGTGAGAGAGTACCTTAGACCACCAGGTAATAAGATGTTTTCTGTTGTACTGATGCCCGCCAATTGGCGCAGAGTGCGGTCCACTGGACCACCTGGGATATTGGCCGGGGGTTCTTTTATTAAAACAGATGCCCACGATCGGGCAGAAATCGTCCACTGGACCACCAGGGATATAGGTCGGGTTTTGTTTTTAGGAATGCCCGTGATCGGGCATGGGGGCGCCGCCAGGTGCAGCTGGAATTGGCCACCACAGGTGGCAGCTGCCTTGTTGTGCCCCTGCAATGCGGCAACTCACCTGTGGGTGGCCATCATTTGTTCCTTTTCTTTGGCTTAACTTTGTGCTGGCGTAGTAGGAGTTGCGATGCATGGCTCTGCACATCCTGGGTGAATATCGGGCTGTGCAGGTTATGCATGGGCACTCCCCACCTGTGCCTGCATACATTACTGATGCGCTCTGGTGCATTGGGGTTTGTCACGGTGCACTTTTCCTTGAATATCATGCGGGCGCACTAGTGATTAACTGCGCGCCTAGCAACCCTTTGAATCTCTGGGCCAATATGTTTAAAATATGGGGTAAAGCTTTAATAAATGACCAAGTTATGAGTGAACCTTGAAATATTTCAAAGTTTACTCAAACTTTGCAAATGTTCAATATTTGACTCCAAACTGTCAACATAGCAAAATGTTTTCACACCACTTTATAAATGTGACAGATGTAGTTTTCAGAATCCTGGACAAGACCTGTTTTGCACTTGTGGTGTGAAGTGATGTTTTGGCCACTATTTTATAAATACTACAGGCTTGATTTTCAAAGGTTCTGGCAAGACATAAGGTGCTTGTGTCAAATAGATAATAATATAATAATAATAATGTTTATTTATATAGTGCAATTCATTTATTTATATAGTGCAATTTGAGAAAGATTATGTTAGAAGCTTGCAGAGGACACCAGAAGGAAGGAGTGGTATGTGACTGGACTTTCCACTGGGACTAAAGAAGCAGAACTCTTCTACTGGGACCTTTAATTTAGGGTAAAAAACAAACAAAAAAATTAGTGTGTTTGTCTCAGTTAGCTAAAGTGGTTATCTGAACAGTTATCTAGGTGTAAATCACAGGTGGCTGAAGGGCTTGATTGCTGTGCAGTTTAAATTACTTGTAGAAAGCTCTAGTAAGTAGGGGGGAGTGGCTTAGCTAGAAAGAAACTAGATTTTAACACTGCCTTAGAAAGATTCTGTCAGAGGCTTGGCAGAGGACACCAGAAGGAAGGAGTACTGTGTGACTGGACTTCTCTACTGGGACTAAAGAAGTAGAACTCTTCTAAAAACTATATTGCCCACCTTCCCTCCCAAAGTTAGTTCTACTTTTTAGACACAGGATTTGACTGACAACAGGAACTTCCTGTTTGGGAGCAGGAAGTGAGTGATCACAGAGCCACCAAAGATGCACTATCCTAGAAGGGCAACAGTAGTTCTCCGGCCCCTCTAGCTGCTGGAGGTCTGCCTCTAAGCAAGTAAGGGGTCTACTGAGAAATATAGGATCTTCTTGTCTCAGAACAGGACAATCAGGAGCTTAAAGGGCACAGAGGCAGTAAGTTAGTAGAGAAGGAGGAAAAAAACAGAGGAAAGAGTAAGGATTCCAAACAATAGTGAAGGGCCAGAAATAAGACATGATGGGAGTGGTGCAGTGCAGTGGCTGTGGAGCAGCAGTCTTCGGGAGATGTTCTGGAGGATGCGGTGTTAATTCATCTGCAGGCACCTCTCTGGCTGAAGGGCAGGCTGCTCATCTCCAGACTGGGTTGGCCAGGATTTGTGGGACCTCCTCTTGATCCAGGGACCACCAGGCCACTGCCATTGCCTCAGAGGTTGCCAAGAAAGAGGAGCGGTTGGACCACAGTGGGCTCAGGGAGGTGAGGGCAGTGGAACAGAGGTGCATCCCTCCAGTTGTACCTCTCACATCCCTATGCCATTCTGGCAAAGTGTGGTTCCTCTATGGAGGCACCCACAGTGGAGACCAAGAAGGATGCTGGGAACCTCACAAAGGAGACCCACAGGAGGGTGGCATGGGACACCACAGGGAAGAAAACAACTCCTGGTGGAGGGCTCCATTGTTAGGAAGGCAGAACTGGGGAGGAAGGAGAGGGAGGTAAGGTGCCTGCCTGACGCCATGGCTTGAGGAAAGGGGCGAATCCTCAGGATTGCTGGAGCAGCTGCACTGGGAGGAGCTGGATGTCATTGTCCACCTAGGACAAATTACCTGGCTAAGAAAGGGATCAGAGCAGTGCAGGAAGAGTTTGTGGAATTGGGGAGGGCCTTAGACAAGTAGCACATGGAACTCTCAGAGGTGCCTTCTATGGCGGACGAGATAGGGTGCTCCACCATAGATTCAATCAGTGGTTGAAAAACTGGTGCAGAGCTCAGGGTTTGGCTTCACTGGGGACTGGGGTCCACCTGGAATGATGCAAGCCTATACTGGCATGATGGGCTGGATCTGTCCAGGAGGGAACCAGAATCCTAGGTGATAGGTTTAAATGCTTCATTGGCAAGTATTTAAACTAGCCAAGGGGAGGCACTGGAAAGGAGCAGAGAAACCTAGTCCAACCCAAAAAAGCCATGGTAGTAAGTGCAGTAAACACCAACATAGAGTTGTCGATAGGGAGAAGGGCAGGGTAAATGGAGAAAGTGACAAAGGCAAGAAGGACAGGGATGGGGCAAAAGGAGTAAGGCCATCAGGAAATGGAGGATAATGAGTACCAGTGCCCATAACCTGGGCAACAAGCTCCCTGAACTGGTGGCCTGATGGAAGAGGGATGCCTGAATATCGTAGCAGTCACAGAAACATGGTACACAGAGAACCATGACTGGATGTTAATACCAGGGTGCTGGAACCTACAGGAGAAACAGGGAGGGGAGAAGAGGGGAGGTAGCTCTCATGTAAAGGAAGGATAAAAGCAAATGAACAAAAGAGTAAACATGGAGGAGAGGAGGCACTGTGGGTCACCTTAGAGACTAGAAATGGCACCACAATCCGCACAGGGGTTGTATACAGACCCCAGGTAAAGGGGAGGAATGGACAAGGATATGATAGAAGGCATTCTTAGGATGGCAGAAAGGGAGAGACTGTTGTTGGGAGACCTGAATATGCCAGATGTTAACTGGAGCACACATGCTGCAGCCACACCTAAGAGCAGGGTCATTCTTGATACCTACATGTGGCATGCCTCAGACAGCTAGTTTCAGAACCCACTTGTGAGGGAGCAATCTTAGACCTCATACTCTCAAATGGGAACAGTGAGAGGATCTCAGATCTAGAAGTGGGTTGCCATCTGGGAACAAGTGACCATCAAACAGTGTGGTTCACGTAAACTCAGCTACAGAGTCAAGCCATACAAAAGTGAGGGTACTGGACTTCAGGAGGGCTAACTTTGGCAAGATGGGAGGTGCCTCAGAAAACACTAGCAAACAGGCTAGAAGGAGGGATGGCGCAACAATGGGGAATCATCAAAACTGCCATCACAGAGGCAACAAGCCTTTGTGTGAAGCAAATAAATCAAAATGAAAGAAAAAGCCACTACGATTCTCAAAAGAGGTGGCAGGGAAATCAGGAGAAAAGATAGCATTCAGGAAGTATTAGGAAACACAGAAGGAGCAGGACAGACAGCTGTACCAGTTAAGGCAGAAAGAAGCAGGAGGGAAGTCAGAATAGCAATGGCCCAAACTGAGGAAGGATAGCCAACTCAGTTATGAAGGGGATAAAACCTTTTATAGGTACATCAGGAGTGTAGAAAGACAAAGGGAGGATAGTGAGGCTGAACAGAATGAACGGTGGGTGGACAGGGGATAGTGAAAAAGCAAGGATACTGAACAAATATTTCTGCTCAGTATTCACAAAAGAGGAAGGGAGGTGCCTAATCGAATTAACAGAAGCACTCTGGCTAGGGGGTCAATCCCAGTCCTTTCACAGAAGAAAGGGTTCTGAAGAACTCATAAAACTGAAGGTGAACAAACAATGGGGCCTGATGGAATTCGCCCCAAATTCTAAACGAATTAAAGGGAGAACTAGTGAAACCACTGACTAACCCTTTTAACAAATCATGGGAGTATGGTGTGGTATATGAGACTGGAGCAAGTGGATGTATTCCCCTTCACAAAAGTGGGACCAAGACAGAGGCAGGAAACTACAGTCCTGTCAGTTTGACCTCTGTGGTAGGAAAGTGATGGAATCACTTCTGAAGAAAGAACTGCTGAGTACCTAGAGGCTAGTGGGCTGGGACCCAAGGCAGCATGGGTTCACAGCAGAAAGGTCATGTCAGACAAATCTAATTGATTTCTTTGACTGGGTGACCAAAGTAGTAGACCAGGGAGGCGCTGTCGACATGGCCTACCTAGATTTTAGCAAGCATTTGACATAGTCCCACACAAGATTAATAGTCAAATTGACCAGCCTGAGAGTGGGTCCCAGTGTGCTAGCCTGGGTAAACATTGGCTAGACAACAGGACACAGAGGTAACTGTAAATGGAGTCCACTCTGAAGAAAGAGGGTTACTAGGGGTACAAGAGGGTTCAGTACTGGTCCAATCCTTTTAATGTCTTTATAGTGACATTGCAGAGGACTGGAAGGAAAGTATACCTCTTGCAGATGACACGAGATCTGCAACAGGGTTGATGCACAAGGAGATGTGGAAAGGATGAGAAGGGACTTGGCAAGGTTGGAGGAATGGTCAGAAGTATGGCAGCTAGAGTCAATGCAAAGAAGTGCAAAATGATGCACAAGGAAACAAAACCCAGGGAAGATTACACAATGAGGGGAGATAGTAACAAAACAAAAAGGAAAGGGTTAGCAAGCAATGTGAGAAGGCAGTAGAGAGAGCTGTGGGTATACTGGGATGCATAGGGAGAGGCATCACCAGCAGAAAACAGGAAGTTGTTATCCCTCTGTACAGACAGTTGGTGAGACCCCATCTGGAGTACTGCATCCAGTTCTGGAGACCCTATCTCCAAGGACATAGACAGGATAGAGGCAGTCCAGAGGAGGGCAACTAGAATGGTGCAGGGTCTGCAAGAGAAGCCATACGAGGAGAGACTAAAGAGCATAATATGTATACCCTCGAGGAAAGGAGGGGGCATGATAGAAATGTTTAAGTACCCAGTGGAATCAACAAAGTCCAAGAGGGTAGCATTTTTCAGAAAAGAGACATGCAAGAACAAGAGGACACAATTTAAAGATAGAGTGGGGCGGTTCAAAGGGCAGCGTGAGGAAGTATTTTTCACACAGAGGGTAGTGGATGCATGGAACAGCCTTTCTGAGGAGGTTGTGGGGTCTAAAACTGTGGGAGAATTCAAGAATACATGGGACAGACATAAGGCAATTCTTGTGGGGGTAGGAAGAAATAGGCTGTTAGTTAACTAGGATCTGCAGCTTATCCTGTAGGTAGGAAATGGGCAGACTAGGTGGGCCAAGCGGTCCTTATCTGCCGTCAAAGTCTATGTTTCTATGTTTCAGATTATCAAAGCACTTCATAAAACATATTACACAAATCACATAAATAAATCAACTTCAGTTAAACATATAACATTTCTCAAAATACGTCCACATCAATTCAAAATTTTCAAAAACATCAAATATTAAAAGCTAGTCTGAATAAATACATTTTTAAAGCAATCTTAAAGCTCTCCATGGTCCTGCAATCTCTGATCTGGCGAGATAGAGAGTTCCACTGGGATGGTGCCACGAACATAAAGGCCATGGCGCTAGATATCTTCAACTGCACCCTAGGAACATCTAACAAACCCTCGTCAGTTGAGTGGAGAGGCGATCCGGTGCTGTAAGGAACTAGGAGCTCTTGCACATAGCTCAGTCCCTGTCCATGGGGCTTTATAGGTCAGAGCTCGACCCTGAAGGTGGTCTGCCACTGTCTAGGCAGCCAGTGCAGATTCTGCAGCACAGGGTAATATGACTGGAATAGAAGTCACAGTCAATAATTGTGCTGCAGCATTCTGCACCAGCTTCTAATGGTGGACATCAACCCCAGGAAGCCCCAGGTAAAGGGGTTGCAGTAGTCAAGGTGTGAGGTCACAATGGCCCGGAATCAATGTGGGCAGATCATCGGACGGAACAGGTGCTTAATTCTGGTGATGTTCCTAAGATGGTAAAAGGAAGATTGATGACTGCTGGCGCTTGCACATGCAGTGTCAGACCATCGCCAAGAACCAACCCCAGATCTCGCACCCATCTGGAGGTAGGGCAGTTGTACCTCATTGAGCCAAAAGCCCGAGGGTAATTCCACCACAGGCCTCTATCCGAACCCCAGATCCACCACCAACACCTCAGTCTTCCTGGAATTAATTTCAACCAGCTGGACTTCATCCAGTCATTCATCTCCACTAGACAGCTATTAAACATTGAGATCACACTATCCTGGTCGGGTGCAAAAGACAGATAGCACTGTGTGACATCGGCACAGCAATGAAAACTCAGCCCATATCATCTTATAGTGTCTCCGAGGGCAGCGAATACACTGCAAACAACATGGGGACAGCACTGAGCCCTGAGGGTCCCCACATGGCAGAGAGAATGGCTCTGAGGAAAAAATCCCCGAAACCACCCTCTGAGACCTACCGGCTAGGGAAGGAATAAAGCCATCTGAGAACTGGACTAGCCAGGCCACAGATGACCTCAGGCATTGACAGAACCCCATGGTCACAGCTGAAACACTGAGGAAAGACCCAGAAAGACAAGCTGGAACGGCGCTTCTGGTCTCTCACCATCAGGAGATCATTGAGCACTCCAAGCCAGAGTAGTATATGATGCAAAGGGCCACTGCATGCCAATTCATATCATAACTGATTTTCAATTGGTCCTTGTGGCACCAGCCACAGCCTTGTGCTGGGCTTCAAAACCACAGGCTGTGCCATGGTGCTGAGGGGCTTGCGCCATGCCAGGGCTGCACCAATCCCTCATTTCGAATTCAGAAATCCACTGTGGTCGCAAGAGGGCATGTTAGACCAGTCAGGAGTTGGTCTAAGGGCTCTGCACCACTGCCTGGTAGGGCAGCGACTGGGAGGACACAGAAGGTGGGGACAGGGCAATGGAGCAGTGGGGTATCATGGAGGTGATGGGCTATGGCGACAGTGAGCAGGAGCTGAGGAGGCACAAAGCAGGGTGCCATGCTGCAGTGTACATACCCAATTGGCCCTAGTAGGAGGTTGGCATGGCTGGACCATCGGGACATGGAGTCTAGGTGACAACAGCCCTGGCACCTTCCCCACAGGACCCATAGTCCCCGGTGGTGTAGGTGGGCATCCACTGGCTGCCACAGTGGGGCTGTGTACCAAGGGATGTTGCAGTGCCTAGGGCATACCTTTCCACCAAATGCACCCATAGCTTTCACCATTGCCAGCTGCTGCATGTAGGAGACTGTGGGTCCTGTGGGGCAAAGTGGCAGGGCTGTTGTCACCTAAACTCCATGTCCTGATGATCTGACTGTGCCACACCCTCCACCAAGGCCAATCAGCTCTGTTACTCTGCAACATAGCACTACCACCAGAAGCCTCCTCAGCTCTAGCTCACTGCTTCTGTACCCGTCACTCCCCATAGCACTGCCGCTGTTTCACCATCCCTGTCCCCACCTTTCAGTATTTTAACCCCCAAACCTCCACGGCTCATCACACTTGCAACAGGGGCTTGACATTCGTCAAACCTCTCAGGTGCACCACAGGTTCGGCACAACCTGCTGCTGCAGTGCTCTCTAGACTGTAGCACAGACCCCCATTTTTAGAGAATAGGGTGCAGGGTCCCTGACACAATGGGAGGTTGCAGCAGTGACATCAAAGCGCACCTTGTGCTACTCTAAGGGCCGACTAAAAATCGAACCTGATGTCAGTTTGATAAGCGAGTCATTTAATGACTATCTTGAAAATTTGGGTAAAAATATAATTAAGAAACTTTGTAATGCTTGCTTTTACCTTAGCAGGTAGTGGTTTGTGATCCGTGCAGGGAGCTGAGTTCAGGCCAAGCTCAGTGAGCCAGCTGGATGGTCCAAGGCTGGTGGATGGCACTGCCAGTGGCACCACCCTCCCAGCATGGGAAGGTAAAGTGCAGGTTGCCCACATGGGTCTGAGTACCATATAGTGAACAGAAATCTTCTCTTGGCAGAGGGCCTGCATCTCTGCACCCATGGCCACCAGAGAGCCCTGTGTTTTGGCAGACAGATAGTTTCTTTGCCCTATGTGTCTGTATATGTAGCCATGGAATTGCAGAGCCCAGAGGGCCCTGTGCTTCCATAGTCTCACCAGACAGCCCCACAAATCCTTGACATATTTTGCACACAGAGGGCCCTGCAATTCTGCATGCAGATGGACTCTTCCTTGGTGCAGGGCCCTGCACATCTACATCCGTTCATGCAGGTCCCAAAAGAACCTGAGTGAATGAGAATACTTTATTTTATTTATTCAGTTCTCGGAATAATACCTTTGAGCTATAAGCTCATTTACAGAGGTTCCACATCAACAGCAAACAACACAAATACTGCAAAGCAATACAGACAGTGGTTACAAAGTTACATTGGATACAGAAATGATGTTCAACTCTTTTGTAACTAAAATTACAAAATTCAATCACATTAAGCAATAAGTACGTTGCAAGGGTGAACAACATGGAAAGTCAGCTTACTATGAAGAAGAAGCTGGTAGCAACAGAGGCTGGGTGCTGAGAGAGCTGAGTAGGTGGAGAAGGTATAAGAGAGAATAGGTCAAGAAATGGGAGCAGCCATAGGGTCTTGTCATTGGTTTGTTGAAAGAGGAAATGTGGGGTTTTGGAGTGGGATGATATGGTGAAGGAGGGAGCAGATTTGGTGGGAGAGGTGGGAAATAGATGAGGAATGCAATGGAGAATGCTGGCAGAATGGGACAGTAGAGAGAGGGAAAACAACAAGACAGTTTGATTGGGGAGATAGTGCTATAATGAACAGAATGAAGACAGGAGTTGGCTTGTGCAGTACAATCACACCCACTAAGTGTTGCTGGAGTGGATACAACGTTTAGTTTTGAAGGGCCAAGTTTAGATTCTGCCAGCAGGTACGTCATGTAGCAAGTTGAGCCAAGTGGATGCTTGGTACTCAAAAGACTGCTGACCCTGAAAGTGCGGTAGAAAGAGGCTTTTAGTGGCTGGCTATTAGTCCCTCTGGTAAGTCTAGCCTTGTTGGTGAGAGAAGAGACTCTAAGTGTCAAGTGGTGTTAGACCTAGGGTGGATATTTAGCCTGCAGGCAGACCTGGTATAGAGTTCTACAGTGCAGATTTAACCACCTAGACTGGGAATAGAGATCACAAGTGTGTTTAAGGCATGCGCATCTGGGACAAGCCTATAGGCTTTGTTTAGGGCCAGCTTTATTCTCTTTAGAGCTGTGTCAGTTGCGCACTATAGACTACGAGCTGATAGTCAATCATGGACAAGACCGAGCTGCACACAGCAAGTTTTAATGGCTCATTGGTTAGACAATATTTATGCCTAAATAGTTGGCCAATTTTGACATTTGCAGCCTTGGCTACAAGATCAATGTGCTGTGAAAATGTGACAAAACAGTCTAGAGTGACCCCAAGATATTTAAAACTTTGGAGCATTTCTAGTGAGGCATTTTGTTGTTTACTATTTTAATACATAGGATCTCTGCCGGTTGTGAAGAGAGGTAAACAGCATTGCTTTGGTCTTCTTATAATTAAAAACACACAAAATTCCAGCATCACCCACCACAAAGGTAGAACACCAGCTCATCAAGTGAAAGCAATCTATTAAGGCAAAATATGTAAAGGCAGAATAAAGTCCAAACCTCATAAAGTGCTAATGCACAGACCCAGGAACAACAGGCAGGGGCCCACTGACTTTGACTGGTTTCACCCTATGGTTTCCTCAGGAAGTGTATTATATTCTTATAATTAAGCAAGAGCTTTGAATCAAGAAACCAGGCCTCAACTAAAGAGAAATTAACCTACATTCACTTTTCCAGTGCTTCTGGGTCTGTGTGGCTGGTGTAGAATACCACATCATCAGCGTACAGTAGGACCTTGTCACAAATGCGCTAAGAGGAGGCGCAGTTTAGGAACAAGCTAAAGAGCAGGGGGCCCAAGATCTGAACCTTGGGGACCCATGTTGACATTCAGACTTTCAGAGAGGAACTCAGCAATTTTACTTGTGTTCTCCTGGACAGGTTGCTTTGGAACCACCCCACTGATTCAGGTGATAACCCAGTGCAGGTTATTTGGCTCAGCAGCAGTTCATGATTGACCATGTCAAAGGCCTTGGTGAGGTCTATGTAGGTTGCCCCAATCAAGTTCTGTAAGAATGTAGCCTGTAAACCAGCGCTGCTGTAGTACTGTGTTGTTTCCTGAAACCATGCTGTTCTGGGCATTGCAACTGGTATTTCTTGAGGTAGTTGACAAGCTGGTCATAGATAACGTGCTCCAGCGCTTTTGAGAGTGGGGATTATAGAGATCGGATGGTAGTTGTTGTGACTAGCCCTGTCACCACTTTTAAAATGGTGACCCTGCTGCTTTCCATAGCTGTGGGAATTTACCTGTTATTAGCAGAGAGTCATAATTCTGGCAAGGAGTGACAGTAACTCATCAAGTGTGAGAACAATGTCATCACTCATTCTAGTTTTTCCTAAAACTTGTAAAAGGTATTTTTGGCTTTGACTTGAGAGATAATTTTGAAGTGAAAGGTGGGGCAGTGCCAGTATGGATATTCTGCCTGTTATTTAGATTCGTGCCACTTGGGGGTCTAGGAAATCGGGAAGTACACCACTTAAGTCAGTAATGCCTTATTAAAGGTGATTGCTATGATTCTGGGGTCCTGGGTTGTGGTTTCTTCAAGATTTAGCATGGCTGGAGGTGTCTCTTTTGGTTTCCCTGTTATGATACGATGTCACTATCTCAAAAGAAAGGAATTTCTTTGCAAAAACTGTATTAATGCACCAGTTAGGGTTCAACTTCTGGCTACAAAAGTAGGGACTGTAATGTTAAGGTTTCCAGCAGCAAAGGACAAGATCACAAGCAACCACAGACCAAGATCACAAGCAACCACAGACAGCCATCATCAAGCAAGAAAAACCACATACAACTGTTTCTAGATGACCCAAATGTAGTAGCAATGATTTGCTACCATCATGGGTCTGTGACTGAATAAGCACAGGCTCCACAGGGGCCTGTGCTTTGCACCTCATGTGTGTGTATGCTGTACAGCATGCATGAACACCTGTGTCTACAAGCATGCAGGCCCCACGTCTGCAGACAGATGTACTATTGCAATGGGGGTATCATGTTTTTAGCAACAAATCTAGAAATTTTTCAAGGGATAGCAGTTTTGTTTAGGGGGTATAACATTTCCGAAAAAGTAAAATGTTACCTTTGAAAGCTCAGATTAGGGTAAAACGCTACTTTTTGCTGACCTAAGAGGGTGGCAGGTGTGGAAACAGTTGTCTGGTGACAACTTTATGTTATTGACTTATCTGATGTTGGCTATCTGTGGTTGCTTGTGTGATCTTGTCCTTTTGCTGCTTGGGTGTGGGTGGGAAGTTAGATATGAAAACCCTAACACCACATTTCCCTACTTTTGTGTTACACTGAACCCTAGTTGGTACATTAGCAATTTTACCAAGAATATATATCTCAGAGATCTTTGGCTGTACACCATGCATGCAAAATTTCAGGCAAATTGGACAAGCAGTTGCAAAGTATTTAAAGTGAAAATTTTGGGCTTTAACATTAAGTGGCCCGCCAACTAACTATACCTGCACTAACGTGCAGGTATAAAAATATATATATATATATATACATATATATATATATGCGTATATATATATATATATATATATATATATATATCTGCAGTAGTGCAGCTATAATTAATTGCCCAGCCATTTCTAGGTTAAACCAAAATGTTGCACATTTAATAACTTTGCAACTGTATTACAGATTTGCCTGAAAACTGCATGTGCGATGTGGTACCATAGATCTCTCTGGATCTGGCAAGTTGCTTACGGTCAGATGAGCTGTTGTGAGCCATGGAGTGCCAAATAATGTGCAACAATGGGGTTTTGTGTGTTTTTGCTCGGGCTACAGCCCAAATGATTTATCCGTCAGGTCTGAAATCTTCAGGAAAGATGTAGTCTGGGTCACTGATGTGCCTTTTGAAGATTTGGTGAAAAAATATTAATCCATTCAAAAGCTATTCAAATTTTAATTTTCTCATTATACTCATAATGGTGAGAGTTAGTCCGGCGATCCCTATACACACTCCGATGCCTGTTGGTGTGTGGAGGGTGTGTAGGCGTGGTGGGGTAGTAAGTGTGGTAACCCTAACACCACATTTCCATGCTTTTGTCACTGTGCTATAAACCTAACTGATGCATTAACAGAGTTTTTGCCATGAATATATATATATATATATATATATATATATATATAATACATGCACAGTAGTGCAGGTATAGTTAGGGTTGAGTAGCCACTTCTATATTAAACCCACATTTTGCACTTTAATAACTTTGTAACTGTTACGTCCGATTTGCCTAAAGTTTGCATGCACCGTCTGCTACAATAGATCTCTGATCGGCAAGTTGCATTCCAGTCGGATTGTGGTTATGGAGCTGCAGAGTGCCAAAAATTGCAAAACAACACTTTTTGGCCATTTTGGCAAATTATTTGCTCGTCTCTACAGCCTGAATTGTTTGTTTGTCTGGTCCGACATTTTCAGAGTTTATGAGGACTAGATGATGGACATGCTTTTGAAAGGTTTGGTAAAAAATAGTAATCTGTTCAAAGTTATTAAGTTTAAAGTTTCCCATAATAGCCTATGGGAAAAATATTATGTCTGCCTCAGAGCACTTTTACTTTCGCAAATGGGTTTGGTACTATCATGTTGCTGCCATCTGTCACAAATGCACTCGCAGGTCAGGCCCTCTGCTCCCACAGTGCCAAATCTTGAAGTGCAATATGTGAACAGGAGACAATCAGGGTAACCCTCTAGTCTGTTTGGGTCCGAAACACCTACTAGTCTTGAGTCCTGAGGTCAAATATGAGCCCTTTTTCACTAGCAGCCCAGTTAACAGGATCAAATAGCACACCTCTTCGGGAAATGTAGTGCAATACTTAACCCAGTGGGCACCCAACCTGGTTCACAGTTCTCCCTTTTGACTTAATTGAGACCCATGTATTTTCTCACCTTACAGCAAGATGGTAATACACTTTAACCCTTAACAGTTCTGTCAGCTTTTTCAACACTGTCTTAGTATTCACATGCAGAAATGAGAAAGACTCAGGCAGAATTAAGGAAATCAAAATGTTTACTAAAATTAAAAAGTAGTAAATACATACAAAGCACAAAATATATATATATATATATATATATATATATATATACACTTTAATGTTTACAGTCCAAAAGAAATGGAAATTACAGAAACAAGAAAATGCCTTGTACTTGAATTTCTAGTTCTAACTCAGTTTCAGTTGGATGTTTACCTATTCTTTCCAGAAGTGCCCTTCAAGTCCAGAACACAGTGTGTATTCTCTTAGGAGTCCAGAAATAGAAGATCAAACTTATTTCAGCCAGAGTGATAATAAGCCAAAATGTCCCTCCCATCCTGTGAGGTCACAGCTCATGAGGTCACTGTTAGACCTGTAATTAGTTTGTAACATTACCAAGTAATATAATAATAATAATACAATAATGATCTTTATTTATATTGAGCCTTTCAAATACCAAGGCATTCCAAAAGACTAAGTACAAAGTATACAAACAATAATATAAAACTGTTAAAACAAAGTACATCCAAAAGGTGTCATTTTACTGTTTTTGAAATCTGCAAAGATAGCACTATTAAATTATGACAGTCTCTTTGATCAGAGCATTCCCTTTGATCTCCAGAGCACCTTCCTGACAACTATTTCTCTCCTAGTGGTGAGAGATGTAACAGGTAGCTGTTCAGAACTTGTTTCCTCCCAATAGGTCGTAAAATGCATCCTGGTTCCTGGACCTCAAAGTAAATAAATGGTTTACAATGTGTGATAACCTGGTGTCCTTATAGTCCCAGAAAGTCTTGCAACTGCGTGTCAACACAGAAAAGGAAACTAGTTATTTAGCTACAAATAGCAACTGCTTTGGGTTCAAAAGGTCAGGCCTCTTTAAAAGCTAGTCTTCCAGATGAGCCTATTGACCCTGCCATGTCTCCTAAGCAGAAATTTAAAACAGATATTTATAACATAGAGGATAACGTATGGTCCTCTATCGGTAACCGGTTTGTTAACTGTTGAGAGGTTGCCAGGCGACTGTGTAAACCTCAGGTGAAGCTCAAGAGGTTTACGTGGCCATGGCAACCTCAAGATGGTTAACAGTGACCGGTTGCCAATAGAGGACCATACATTATTTTTATAGTGTATGGTCCCACTTAAAAAGTAAAACAGCTTACTTTTTGAAAAGTCACTGCCACGGCCCTTCAGTCCTTCCCTAACCGCTCTGCGTTCATCTGTCGGTTCCTGTAAAAGGCACGCACATGTGCAGACCGATCGCTGTTGTTAACCTATCGATGTGCGTAGCATCGATGGGTTAACAACATTTCTCCGTCACATTAATAGGTTAACAACCTTAGAAATGATGATTTCCTAAGGTTAACAGTGCTACCATACATTATAACATGATACACATAGCTAGTAGAGGGTTAACACGTTACACCATCTTGTTTTCAGTTAGTGAGATGGAAAAACACTGAATTTAAAAATACTGGCCCTAGGTAAAGCACCAACACTTGGGTTTACCTAATCAGGCCCTAGCAACATGACCCTGGCATTAGTTTTTCACCAGGATACCCAGAAATATGTTTTCAAAGTTTTTCTGCCACCTTAGCTGTGGAGCGTTACTTAAAAGTTCTGTGGACTTTCTCAAAACTTCGTGGGTACATCTGCGAAGTCCTGCATCTACAATGGTGGGACTCCAGCAAAAGTTCCATGGTACTTTAAGTGAGCATCCCCATGTAAACCAATGGGACTTTCGTGAAATTCCTTGGAAGTTTTATGAAAGTTCTGCAGTTCAACAGTCCCAAACACCATTTTCTTTGCCACTTCCTAGCAAGACAACTGTTAGATTTTTGGGCTGAGATTTGCAGGTGGCAAGTCCTTGCCCCACAGATGTGCCTTTTTCCTGTTTTGGTGTCAAAAATGTACACCAGTTCCAGAGTTACAGCAGTCCAAATTTTTCATTTTCCCTTAGGATAACACTGTTGTTGCCACGGTGCTTTTCGCGCCTATATCTCAAAAATGGTTCGAGATGCGGATTTTTCGCTAAGCACAGCTTAGTACACCTTTTGCATGCAAGGCTGTGGCTAGGTCAGGAATACAACTGCGAAGAATTTTTCTTGCAGTTGCTATGGTTACTGAGATATTGCCAAATAAGCATTAAGGGTTACCTGGAATGTCTCTTGGCTTGCGCTATGTCTCTGTACTTATGGGTAGGTGGGCATGCAGGGCCCAGAGACCACGCTCTGACCTATGCATACCATTTATGTTGAACTGGGACCATAGGGCCCTCTGTGTTATGACTCTACACTTATAGGTGGGTGGGGTGCAGGGCCCATAGGGCTTGTGCTCCTACCTATAGATACCATTTGCAAACCTGAGGACATAGTTATGGGTGGGTGGGTGCACAGGGCCCGTGCTCCTATCTATGGATACCATTTTGCAAACCTGAGAACATAGTTATGGAAGGGCTATGGCTACCATTTTGCAAACCTGAGCACACAGTTATGGCTGGGCTATGGCTACCATTTTGCAACCCTGAAGACATGGTTATGGATGGGAGGGCCGCGCTGCCTCCCACGGACTCCATATGAGTGGTCATCTGGCTAACTCTCACCTCATTCTCCTATACTGTACCATCTCAGCTTGTTTACACATGGATGGGGTGAGAGTTAGGGCCACGATTCTCTAAAGCACGTCTTCGATGCCTGTTGGTCTGTGTGTAGGGTGTGTGTGTGTGTGGGGGAGAGTTGGTAACTCTAACATCGAATTTCCAGACTTTTGTTGGTGTGGAATCAACCCTAACTAATGCATTAACGGAATGTTTTGCAATGATATATATATATATATATATATATATATATGAGAACTAACAATACATGTAAGGACAGAATAAGGTGGGACTCCACAGTGCATTTAAAGGTGATAGAAACAGTTTGTAGACCTCTGTATGCCCTCTAATTGTTCTTTTATTGACCACCCACTATTCTGATATGTTTTATTACTTGGCTTGTTAAATTAATAATCTAATTTTGTTGCCTTTGTAACTACCCTGAATCCCTCTGTGCTCAGCAGTTGCTGCTCTGTGTTTTCAACATTCTATGACATCAGAACACCATTCCATCCCATTTAGATAAATAGCATGGAATGGGAGCTTGTGATGTTATAGAATGTCTTAAAATAAGAAAATCAAGAGCAGTGGCTGGTGAGGGAGAGAGAACTAGTAGATCTGAAGGAACACAAGCTAGATTATTTATCAAAAATCATCAGGGCATATCAGAATACATAACTGGCATGGAAAGGAAGATGGAAGGGCAGTTAAATATGTAAAAATTATTTCCTATCTCCTTTAAGTTGAGGAACAACCAATCAGGAGCACGCCCTTAAGCCAGAGCAGGAATTAAAAAGGACACTACAATATATTTATTTGCAGAGTGGGTGGTGAAAAGGTGAACAGCCTACCAATATAGAAATCAATATTGGGACTATATCAAAGTTCAAAACACATTAGGACATCTGCAACGTCGTTATTAGGAACACAGGGAGGTAAGAGCAGCAAGGGCTCTGAAAAGGAATAGCAGTTCAACACAGGACATTTGGGCAGTCTCCATGGACTCATAGTATTTGCAAATGTTAGCGTTCTGTAAATGTACTTGTCTCTGAACTGTTTTGCTGGTTTACTCTCTTGTAACCCACCTCCAGGTTGCACCTAGAAATGAGTTGCAGCATAGCATGTTTATCTTGGTGAGCAAATTTTAATAAGTAGTCTTTTTGTCCTTAATCATCTATATAGCTACAGACAGTATAGTTATCAACGATCTCAGCTCCACCACCTCTTGCATAATTGTATGAGCTTCTACATGTCCATCATCTTTCTTTTTTTTTTTTAATTTACACTTTTGCCCACCCTGCATCCCTGCACCGGTACTATCAGCCCAGCCACGGACTCTGACTGTGGCAGCTCACGATGTAGCCGTCTTCCTGAACCTCATGGCTTCCCCAGGGTGGTGTCACAGCACCTTGACCAAGGCGCCGTGAACTTGGGAAAGGCGGAGTCAGCCTGAGCACCTAATGCAGCCAGAGTGGGCTTCATTGTGGCAGCGGGAGCAGGAGTGTTTTTCCCCTTGTCGTTGCACAGGGGCGGGGACATGCAATGATGTCCTGCGTCCTGCCCTCCTGAAGTTCTGTCGGGCGTCGGTGGCCGTGGTAACCCAGCCTCCGCCAGAAGTCTGTCGGCGTTGGGTGCTATAGGATGCTCCATCCTTCTCCCCGGCTGGCCCTCCAGCGACCAGAGTCCGTTCCTGAACCCGGTCAGCCGCCTAGCGAAAAATCCAATCAGCTGCGCCGGCGGGCCGCATGTCCATCATAATTCTAAATGTTTATATGCAACGTTTCTGTGCCTCTTACAAATGTAATTATGTACAGCATCAGCTATTGTCGCTTGTTGGTTATTGTTAATCATGACATCATTCACAGCCAAGAAATACTGCCGATTTCTAAACATTCCAGGTACCCACATGACCATAAAAGGTGTTTCATGCCCAGTTCTAAAATTCTGAAGTTCTGCGTTCCTGTGTTCAGTTGGCATAGTCTATTCCCTCAGTGGGGATTCTTCTACTTTGTTTATTTATTTGAAAATTGGTGACTGAGAAAGGCACACTAACCCAAGGCTCGTTTCCATGTGTGACGGGGGTTGAAGGAATAGGAATACAATAGTAAAGCATGCACAACATTAACCATTGGTGCAAAGTACAGATTGCAAGTTAACATAGTACTGTACAAGTGCATTTTATATTCTGCAAAGTAAAACATATTAATTTTAACTTCATGTACAGCCCTGTATCTCTTATGGTTATAGGAGTTTCTTCTCAGTCCTCTGTGTGCCAAATTGCTCAGCTTCCCTTCGCTTTGCAATTCTGTCACTCAAAGAACTCGAGAATGCAAAGACACAGTATCTGTTCATATAGACATAGATAACAGTACCAGGAATGTTTAGAAATAAACAATACTGATGGCTAAAATGTTATGATTTGTAACCCATGGGACACTTACTATTAAAGTTCACCAGCTAAAAGTCACCCCTACAAATTCAGAGGTGTACCCCAAAAAAAAACCACTATAATTATACGAATAAAATAGTCGGAACTGCAGGTTTATTACAAAATAATGTTTTATAAAACTAGTTTAATTCAAAAATACTGTAGCTTAAACAACACTAGTCAATAATATATCTACGTGTAGCCAAAGGTAGAGTAGATGTAAATGCCAGGAAACAGGGTGGAATACATGGTAGCATCTGAATACAGCTTACCAGCGCTAGCAGGTGGCTTTGCAAGCACAGCTCTTTCCATACCAGTGGCGTCATTTCGCCAAAATCATTGGAGTTGCAAAACCCAGTTTCAGCACTATCACATAGGTTGCAACGCTCCTGTAGCCACCACATTTTATATAAATAAATGCTAGGAAGCCTGGTTTTAGGGGTTCAAATGCACAGCCTAGGGATTGCAAAGAAATCATGGGGTCTCTCTCAACCGCAACCTCTGCCTACCCTGAATGACACCCCTGCTCTATACTGCTCGCTCCGTGCTGCTTCCAGCGCTCCTCTCCCGGAGCAGGGCGGCTGTGCAATGACGAGCCTCAGTCCACCGCCAGATGGCTCTGCACTGCTCTATACGCACTCCACCAGCCAGCGACGCCTGGCACTGATTTGCGGTTCCACTGTGGCACTCAGACAGGGAGGAGAGGGAGAGAGAGGAGGGCTGTATATTTAATACGAACGAGTTTAATTGAGGGTGTGTGAGTCTTCCGGATCCTTGTTCTCGCGAGGTGAAGTGGAATGAGTGGTTTTTGTACCCTCCCCATCCGTTCGCAGCTATTCACCCACCTAGAGTACCTAGAAAGCTGCTGCAGCCCCGGCGGCAGCGCACTGCAGTCGGCTCGCAGTCGCAGCATTGAGCGGTGGTCGAGATTGAGCTCCTGGTGGTTTATCTGCGCGGGGCGGATACGGCAGGGTTGTTATTATTGTACCGATATATCGTCGGGCGCCGAGAAAGCGGAGGACATGTAGCCAAGCACCTCACTCTGCTGCATCCATTACTCATTAAGAAACTGATTCTACATTATACTCACATTCATTACAAAAATAAAGAAGCCTGGACGTAGCCGTCTTAAGATGACTGAAGAAAGCTCCGACGTCCCCAAGGAACTGATAGGTAAGAGGCTTGAGCTGCTGCTACCCAGTGCGACAAAACGACATATCCTTTCCTTATTCTGTTTGTTTTTGTAATCCCTGCAGGGGTTTCTAAAGCCTTTGCTTGCCGGAACCTCTGTGGCAGAAGGTCCTTTAAAACATAATTAACTTGTCTTCAGACAAGGGCACTTCACGTACTTCGGAGCAGTAACGTGGATGATAACTAACCGTCCCGTGGACACATAATTTCAATATTTCATATTATGTATTCAGCTTGTCTGTAGCGAGTGGAGAAGGTGCACTCCGAAACTAACCTGCCTCGACAGGTTATCAAAGCAAAACAGTCCCCAAAAATCATGTTAAAGGAACACCTGCACGTTTGTTATGTTTAATTCACTGCTCCGAACAAGTGTGTGGCATTGTAATTCCGGGTATTGGGCGCCGATAGGATGAAATGGTGCCAGATCACTTGTGGTGTGCGGTATATAATGTGAGTTATGTTGACATAATTACTGTTATAGTGGTACTACTGACTGTCCGTGTTTGGGTGAATGAACCCGAAGAGCGGCAAGAAGAATGTACCACCTAAGACGTTCAACCACCTGAAAACCGAGTGCTTGGGACCCATCACTGTACTAAAACGGTGCTTTTCCCTGCGATTCGTATTTGCTGCTGCTGAATTTTCCCCACCACTGATATAATGTGAACAATGAACTTTGCAAATGAAACTACACAGCTGTAGAGCTGAACGGCTCAGCAAGCTGTGGAGCCGACACTGATCAGGGGACACTTTTGAAATATCATTTTTTCTTTATTTCAGAGAGTGTCAGGATGTTATTGGCAGAAAATTAAAATAGCGGTGAAGAAGAAAGTAAGGCTCGAAATCAAGGGTGACAAGGTGGAGAATAAAGTCTTGGTAAGTTAAATGAATAGTGGCAACAAATAGGAAGATGGAAAAGAAACCTTCTACAAGCAGTGTGATTTCGGGAATGGTGTTCGTCACAACTGTTCACAAGTTTTTATCGGCATTGTTTTGCTGTAGAATTTAGTCTGCAATGCCTTCCATGCTGTGGTTGTGTTTGTTTTGCATTTGGTTGTCTGCCAAGTGCATGGTTATATGGGAGAGGTATGTGTGATGGTGTTGACGTGAGGTCGGGATATGCTTGAAATGCTTTACAGTAATATGACCCACCATCTGTCATTGCAAATAACTTCTTTCCTGAACCCACTCTATACCATACATTGCACTAATACTGTTGAAGGAGAAAGCCAATACAGTCTTACTGTAATGTGATTACAATGTGAATATGTCACAAATACGGAAGATAACAGTAAAGGTTTTAGGTGGGACACATTTCTAAGACACTGCAGTTTTATCAGACTACTGGTGCATTGTTTTATGTGTCTATTAAGTTTGTATTTATTCTAAAGTGCATTGGGCTCTGACGACTGTATGAATATAAATCTGGCATATTCTATTTTTAAATAAAAATGTGTTGCTTTTTGCTGCGTGGCAGATATGCAGTGGTCTGAGTTGAAATATGCAATTTATCTTTTGTGTGTATGTTGGGGGGCTAATACTCAGTGGGTGGAAGAGCCACAAGCGACTTATTGAAAGTCCTGCCTCTTTGCAAGTGATGATAAACTGCATATTTTGAGTTAGACCATTGTACATTTGGTTTTGCAATTTACTATTTATAGCTTTTACGTTTGTTCGCATTAAGATTTAACAGTTTCTTTTCGATTTAAACTGCTGGCTTTAATGCTGCACATGAATACATTGTGCTGTTATGTCATCAGTGCTGTTACAGCTGCTCTCTGGTTCAGTATGCCATTAGACATACCTAGCTTTGTAAGATATCTTGCTATGTTTTGTCAGCATTGTGGCATACTCAGTGTTGCAAGATAATATTATGTTGTCATGTTGGGTCAAGATCACACTTTTTATTTTGCTGTTTATTATCATGCATGTTGTATAAAAACAGGATAAATAATGAGTTGACAGGCTTTGCTGCTGACTTTTTATGAATAGCTTGAGGATCTGGTCAAATTTTAAAAGCGTTAAAGACCTCTACACTCTACGGTTTGCCGTATTTGGTTGAAGGGTGGGGATTCATAAGCAACAATTGATCTAGAGCTAGACTTGTGGGACATTATATCCCTAGGTGAACAGAAGCTGTTGACTGGGAGCAGAGCAGCACATACCTTGTGATACATGTATAGGTGGTACTGCTTTCTCAAGGGCAGACAATATTAACAAAAACAAACAGAAACAGTGGACAGATGGTGTCGGTGACAGAATGCAAAAAAGAAATCTACTTTTAAACTCTGGGGTACTCTGATCTGAGGAAGGTATTGCAGAACATGACAGCACTGTGCAGTGGTATTTTAAAATACTAGTACAATCGGAATGGTATTCCAGCTTCTTTCTTCAAGACCATCCTCCGGAAAAGACTTACACTACCAGGTATGACTGTTTTGCACACTGTAAATTGCTTTTAATCATTCGTAACTAAATGCATAGAGTGCACCAAGTAAAATGTAAAGATGCAATATTTAGTAGGGACATGTGCCCCAGACCCATTCCACCAACAGACATATTCCTTCCTACATCAAAGGTACCCTCCCAATGATTTTTTCCCCATTCCCACAACTGATGTGCTCTATATGTCTATGTTAGGTGATCTCCAAAATCAGATTGTGTTCTGAACTATACCTGTACTCTGGCGTTGTTTCATTTATTTAGTGGGTGTCATAAACTTGCACTGGTACACATTTGAAGTCACTGTTGTAAGAGGGGCCAATGTTTAGCAGCTAATGTAAAGCATTACTTTTAAAATAACTCCTTTTCAGAACAGTCATCAGTTTTTCACTTACTGCCTGCAGAACTGAATGTTACCTTATTTTTTTTATTGCATCTTGAGGGCCCAGTGGTTACATCTTTATTTTGAAAGTTTTAACCTAAGTTTCAGAAGTAATGAGGTCATGCTAGCACAACTAGTTTAAACATAAAAGAAAAAATACAGCTTTTATTGCCAGGTGTGTTGTCTGAAGAATGTTTTACATAGCTTTAGGGCATCAATGAGTGCCATTTCTAGAGGAGGAGAGAGAGAGAGATAGAGACTTCTAAGCTGCTGGATGTGTTAAAAATGTGAGTCCATCAACGACATGCCAATATAAAAAGAAGCTCCTTTAAGCCTCTGTCTGGCAGCTGTTTTTATACATCATTCTGTGGGTATGTCACGGTGTTCCTAATGGTATAGGGGTTATTGAATGCAGAATTGCAGTATGTGTGAGAGACAGAGAAAATTAGCATGTTGGTTATGAAGTCCAACAAAATGTGTGTTACTAATGTCACTGAGACCACTCTTACAAGTGCAAGAGTGGTCTCTGCTCTGGTAATACAAAGAATGCATAATGGATGCAATAGAGTAACATATTCATCTCCATTAGTGAGTAGTAAACCCATAACTCAAGAGTGGCAAAGCCACAAGTTGGTTATGAAGGTCTAGCATTCATATAGATAAATGTATTTTACCACACCCCATTATGTGTTCGATATATACCACTAATTTCATTTCATTTTCCTTCTTTTTGTATTATACTAAATGGCAAGATGAGCTAGATCAGGGCTGCTTTCAGACCTTTAAAATGATACACAAAAGAACTGTTTATTTTTTTCTTCACAGTTTGCTGCCCAAACGTCACTGATTGGTAGGCCAGCCCTTAATTTCAATACATACTTGACAGATTTAAGGTATGCAGGTGCATGCTTGAGCATATCTGGATGCAGCCTTGAACTGGATAGCCATTTTCTCAAGGAATAAAGTATAACAGTTAGCCACACACGATGCCAGAAAGTTCTGATAGCAGTCAGGTGTAAATTTACAGTAGTGCAGTCGGTATCACATTGTACAGGTAGAAGGATAAGTTACGCAGTAATATGGGAATCTCATGCAGCACGGTAAGAGAGTTGGGAACAGTTACATTGCATTTTGTCTAACAAGAATTGGCAGAGGTTAGTTTTGAAGTAGGGACGCTTGTTTCTAGGGTGAGGGGACAGATAGGAGGTTGTCCGGTCCAATTGCCCTGAAGGAAAGAGCTCTTTGTGCTGCAGCAGCGTGCCAGAAGGGGAGTGAGAAAGTGAATTTGGCCTGGGAGCGCAGTCCTCAGCATGTTGGCAGAGCACGGAAGAGGAGGAAATACAAGGGGGAACTATACCGCAGCCACCTTATAGGGACACGAATAACCCATGGGCAAGGTGATGATCGCTTGAAATGCAGGCTGCAGATTGACAGAGTTGGCCATGGTGAGTGTGGCATGGTAGGTTGGTCGCAAGTGACAAATACTGTGGTATACAGTGTGTACTTCAGTGAGGGCCCTAAGTGGAGCAGTAGCATACACAAAGGAACCATATTCCGCTTTTGGCAGGAGCAGGCTGTGGGTGAGTAGCCTTTAGTCTCAGTGGTCATCTTTTGGCCCTATGTAGGAACCAAGTTTCTACTGCACATTCTTTACTGTGCTATTTATGTGGGTGTCAGAGGACAGTGTGTTGTCCAGGAGGATGCCCAAGTACTTGAACTGAGAGACTATTTTCGCTGCAGTGCCCTCTAAAGTGTAGATGGTGAACCGAAGCAGGCCCCTTTCCTGAGAAGACCATGGCTTTTTTTTTTGTTTTTGTTTTGAGTACCATTTTGTTATTTTGGAGCCGTGTTGGTGAAGGTCAAAGTCATATTGGATGACTTTTTGTAAGGTTGCCAGGTTTCTGGCCGAGCTGAAGATGCCAGCATCATCAGCATACTGCAGTGAGTTGGTGGATTACTTGGGAGTGAACTTAGAGGCGGGGACAGAGAAGGGGACCAAGTATAAAACCTTAGGGACTCCGTAGTAAATGGGATGAAAATCGTCCTCCCATGGTATAAAATATATTATTGAATGAGGTTGCACAATAGTATAAAAAACTTTCCTGAACAGGCCTGTTTCCAGGAGAGCTGACCATAAGACACTCTTTACAGAATATAGATGATAACCACTACCCGATTGTGATGAGGGGCAGTAATCTTCCCAGGTTCTTTGTGTGACAGCCACAGTTACTCGAGTGGATTATGGCGTTATGCAAAATCTGAGGAAAATTACAGCCACCATTTGTCACTATCAGGTAGTGGTTATGTATAATATAATTTTAAATGTTCTGGTGGTGGGCGCTGCCACCGGAGATGGAAATTATAATTTTTTTTAAATCCTTGCCCTCCCATTGCATGACTCCATGACTTGCCCAGGAGGCAGAACAACATGATGACACATCTAGGTAAGCAGAACAGCCTGGGGATGCGTTCAGCAGGTAAATACAGGGTTGGCATCCTAGCAATTTTAACCTGTATTTGTGTTTTCAGTACATTATAGAGCACCTGCCGTGCAGAGGAAGCTCTAATCAGTTGAAAGCACACCATTGAGCTATAAATGTCTGTAGAGTGCTTTATTGTGTTCCAGGATTCTGTGTTTAAAATAAAAAGGAAGTAGTTGTAATGTGTTTTTATCCCATTTCTGCAACAAATACTATAGCTATCATAAATGAGTTTGAAATTTTTTCTTTGGTAACTAGGTAATGCCTCAAGGGGCACAAAGCACGTTTACAAGGGTGACCCATAAGTTGAACCACAATATTGTGAAAACTGGGGTGACCATCAGTGACTGTAATGGAGTCAGTTTTTCATCATGTAAAACTCAAATTTGGGGTGGGAGTTCCATGTAACGCAGAGTGCAACAAAATTGGACAAAACATTGACCCTAAGTTTTTTCACTATAAAAGATTCCAGGTATCTTTTAGTTTTGTTTAGAGGTAAAATGTTTTGATTCCACCAAATTTGACCGATTAGAGTGCTTCCATTTTTTTTCTCAAGAAAAAAGATGGCAGCCACATTTGGTTTGAAAAATAGCATTATTTGTCTGGCAAGGTAAGATCAAGAAAAAAAATCTCATGGTTTGCAGCATAGGAGGTACCTAGAAAAGTAGATTTGACAGATCTGTCAATATTTCTATTAATTGTAGCTTTTGAAAAACATTTTTGTGCACTGCTGCTTTAATCCTGTAACCATTTTATTATAACACAGCATTTGCTGATTTGGGTTTCACGTGGAATGCTGTTGGTTTTGAGGTGTGTGTGTGTGCCTGCTTGAGAGCGAGAGACACTAGTTCTTACTTGTTTTCTGGAATACAACAAACAGCTGTGACATTGCTTGTGAAGGCAGCGCAGTATCTATAGAGCACGCTCATAGTATGCAGGCCCCAGACATAGTAAACAGTTCTATTAAATACTAGGGCAGAAATTAACATTCATGTTATATTTTGTATAATTATGGGAGGTAACATTTTAGTGTATTCCTAATAATAACTGTCTCTGTACAGACTGACCCCTTCATGTGAAAGAGCTGACCTCTTGTCATATGGGACCTGTTTATGAATGGCTGTTTAGATTCTCCATTTACATGTACTCAAATGTCTAATTGGTACAGTATAAATCTTAAAACTTCTAAGTTTTATGTAGGAGACCAAATTATTTAAAAATGGCACCAATGTCTGGGGACACTTGTTTCAAAATGGAGCACTTTAAAAGGGTGTATGCTCTGCCCCCTCCCTGAAGAAAAAAAAAAAGGGTAATACATGACTCTAGTTGCTCACCACCACCACAAACTGGGAGGTAAACAATTTATTTTACCCAGCTGAGATGAAGCATCGTTTCTTTAAATGTGGTCCTGTTTGTACTCATTTCTTCAGCTAGGTTGACTGGGGGCACTGGAAGGTTAAATGACTTACTCAAGGTCACACAGTAATTGTTTGGCTCTGCTGGGGTTTGAACCTGTAACATTGACTCTGAAAATGTGAGTAAAAGAGATAATGCAGGACACACAGTCTAAACTTTTAATCGTGTACTAAAAATCTGGGTTTCCTGATCTGTAGTTCACAGCAGCATGACAGACAGTGAGACGTTTCAACATAGAAACATAGATTTGACGGCAGATAAGGACCGCGTGGCCCACCAAGTCTGCCATTTCCCTACCTAATGGATAAGCTGCAGATCCTAGTTAACCAGCAGCCTACTTCTTCCTACCCCCACCCCCTAGAATTGCCTTATGACTGTCTCATGCATGCTTGAATTTCCACCACTGTTTTTAACTCCACAACCTCCTCCGGAAGGCGCTCCATGCATCCACAACCCTCTCTGTGAAAAATACTTCCTTAAATTACCTCTGAGCTGCCCCCCCATCTTCAAATTGTGCCCCTTGTTCTTGCACACACCTTTTTCTGAAAGATGCTACCGCCTTGGACTTTGTTGATTCCCTTGAGGTACTTGAAAATTTCTATCATGTCCCCCTCTCCCTCCTTTCCTCGAGGCTATACATATTAAGCTCCTTAAGTCTCTCTTCATATGTCTTCCTGCAGACCCTGCACTATTTGGGTTGCCTCCTCTGGACAGCTTCCATCCTGTCTATGTCTTTAAGGGAGATTGGGTCTCCAGAACTGCTACTAGTACTCCAGATGGGGTCTCACCAGCTGTCTATACAGAGGATAACAATTCTTGTTTTCTACTGGTGATGCCTCTCCTATGCATCCCAGTATCCCCCAGCCCTCCTTGCTGCCCTCTCACATTGCTTACCCACCTTTAGGTCATCTGATATGACTACCCCCAGGTCCCTTTCCATTTTTGTTGTTGTTAGTATCTCACCCCCATTGTGTACTCTTCCCTGGGTTTTTGTTTCCAGGTGCATTACCTGCACTTCTTAGCATTGAATCTAAGTTGCCATACATTTGACCATTCCTCTACCCTTGCCAAGTCCCTTCTTATCCTTTCCACCCCACCTTGTGCATCAACTCTGTTGCAGATCTTTGTGTCATCTGCAAAGAGACATACTTTTCTTCCAGTCCCTCTGCAATGTCGCTTATAAAGACATTGAAGAGGACTGGTCCTAATACTGAACCCCTCAGTGTACCCACAGTAACCCCCCCTTTCTTCAGAGTGGACTCCATTTACTATTACTCTGTGTCCTATTCTCCAGCCAATTCTTTTACCCAGGCTATCATCTTGGGACCCACTTCCAGGCTGGCTAACTTGTATATTAATCAAGAGCAGCATCAACCTAATGCTGACATAAACTCTGAC